>JAJIBD010002203.1:227500-369041 GCA_021461705.1 Cryptotis parvus
TCCACCAGTGACCTGATCTTTGCCATTCTATTCCTGTGGCTTTAATTAAATGTTATCATTCATTTGCCCTTTTCTATTGTGTTCAGATAACCTTTGCTTCCTGTCGCGTCTCCATAAACTTCACTCCATGACAGGTACCAAGCAGGTTCATCTTGATATAAAGTAAAGAATAGGAACTCTTTGATGGGCATCAGTGACATATTTTAAAAGGCCAGGTTGAATATTTGTTTTGTCCTTTTTTTCCTGTCAGGATAATAAATTATTTCTGGAAGCTGCAGTAGCTAAAAGGTTTGAGTCCAAATTAGTCATACTAAGTGGTTGTGTCTCCTTCCTTCTTCAGAAATCACACCATATTGAGAGGTGTTTGTTTGTGGGTTCTTTTTTATCTTGAAATAGTTGGGAGTACATCAGTCGAAGAGGTCTAGACTGGGATTTGAGTGCTCACAATTTGAGTGGAATAATACAAGTAGGATTTCTCATACTGAGCTGTATGCTCTCTAGCTTGGGAAGATGGAAGGGTTTTGTGCTCAAATTCAAGGAATACTCGACTGAGCATACGGCCTTGATTTAGTCTCTTTTTGTTTGTGGTTATGTATTCTGAGACCTTGATTAGTTTCCTACTATCTCTGAAATTCAGTTGTTTGTACTTCAAAGTTTATGTTACAAACTGTGAGGCTTTATACCTAAGAGAAAGTGTGGCCTTGTGGTGGTACTTAACAAATATTAAATGATTTGTTTCACAGAAATTTGAGATAAGTAGTTTTACTCTTTTATGGAAGAGAACACAGAGGCTTGGGTTAAGCAATAGTCTCAAATATTACAAGACAGTACACAGGGAGGTAGGGCTAGAAGGTACTATCAGGATGCTGAACTTGTAAATCTGCACCTTCCTCACTACATCACCTTGCAAAGTTGCGTGTTCATACATCAATAAGACAAACAAACAATAGACTAAAGTTGGAGAAACAGTAAAAAGAGTAAGGTACTTGCCTGGCACATAGGGTACCTGGTTTCCAGGCCTGGCCCCTTATATACCATTCCTCTGAGCACTGGCAGGAGAGATCCCTGAGCACAGAGCTAGGAGTAAACCCTAAGCACCACTGAGTGTAACCCCAAAATAAAAACCAAATCAAGTTGTAACAAGAAAGTACTGTTTAGACTTGGTTAATTGGGTGTTGCATCTTCCCATCTTCTTGAAGGTCGGCTGTTCATGTTGTGATAAATTTGACCCATTGCAACTCAAATGACCACTTCTTCAATAACATTTGCTTTCCCTGACAAAAAAGTAGATACATTCTTGGCTTACCAGAAGGTCAATGCTCTGTCTTTAAAGGTTTCTCAAATTTTACAGGAAACAGGTTTCTTCTGTTTCTACAGTGGGATGTGGAAAACCACCAGGACTTTAATTGAGGAAGTTAGTGTTCCTTTGAATAAGGGTATATGAAATTTATAAGATGAAAATAGAAAATAAATGTTAAAGAGAAGTCAAGAAAGAGAGGGCTTACAGAAGAGGAATTACTCAAAAATTACTCTTACAAATAAACAAAGACATAGAGAATCTATAACAATAATGTGCTATGAATTGGTTACATTTATCTGTAGGTGGTAAAATTACTGAATTTTTTTTCACTTCCCTGTTTAAACATTGATAGGTTTTTCACAGCAAATATCCATTATTTATACACAAAAATAGATAAATGTAAGTACAATGCCTTTCTGTTGCAAACAAACGCAAGACTTCAGAGAATTCAGATTAGTTAATACCTCAGATGACATACTTTAAAGAGATTTCTAAGGGAGGCTAAATCTCCAGGAATGGCAACATCGAGAAATATATGACCCTTTGTTAATGTCCCCAGTGCCATCCTTTATCTTCAGCTTCGTTATACATTCGTTATACATTAAATCACCAGTGCGACATTTTCCTACGTAATGTACCTTTTAAATAATGATATGACAAGAAGTCTTCAGAGAAAGAGTTTGTTTCAGTTACTTTTTTCCATTTTTAAAAGTTTATGATTTTTTAAGCACAGTCACAAATACAATACCATTCTTAGGTACATCTGATGGTTAAATACAGAGGCTATGCAACTCTGGTAATGCACTTACCTGTACCTCCAAATCAATCCCTTCAAAGTATGAATCAACTTTTTTTTTTTATTTTGCGATTTGGGTCACACCCGGCGATGCTCAGGGGTTACTCCTGGCTCTGCACTCAGGAATAATTACTCCTGGCGGTTCTCTACATATGGGATGCTGGGGATCGAACCTGGGCCAGCATGGACCGGCTGCGTGCAAGGCAAATGCCCTACCCACTGGGCTATCGCTCTGGCCCCTGGATCAACTTCTTAACAGACCATTTTGGCAGGGCTTTTGGATCATATTCTTAATTAATCAATTAATTCATTAATTTCCTTTCAGGGTCACACCTGACAGCCATGCTAAGGCGTTACCCCAAGCTCTGCATTCAGGAATTACTCCTGAGGTGCTCAGGGGACCATATGGGATGCTGGGAACAGAACTTGAGTCAGCCTCATGCAAGTTAAATGCCCCACCCACTGTGCTATTGCTCCAGCACTGATGAGGGTTTCCATTATCATTTCTTCCAACATTCTGCCCCATACTCATATTCCACGTCCATATTCACAACACTCATCTTAGTTTCAGTCTCATGTTTTGTGGCTTTGTGCCTTGATTCCTTTCTTTCCCCTTTTTATCTTTGCTTTTGCAGCACTGTGTGTCAAACCTAGATCCCATGTGTGTATCTCCCCACTGAGTCCCATTTCCTACCCCTTTAGCACAACTCCCACTTCTGTTACAGTGCTATTTCCATACACCTCAAATTCACTTTTTCAGTAACACATTTTTTCTCATTTTTGTCATTTCATAAGTTATTATCTAAGGTACATAGCCTGTATGTATGTAAGTATAAATATATATGTGTATATAATGCATGTTTTATATGCAATTATGCTTTGAATCTAATTTCTTTATATCTCTCAGAGTATGCAACTTTGGAAATCAAACTGATGTGGATGGCACCTCACCAAGTTATATTTAGTTTAATTATAACTAATTGAATTTAATCCTTCACCAAATAAATGTGATTCTCTCATTTGTAAAAGACATTTTTTTCACTACAAAATTTCTCTAACAAAATTAACTTCAGTGATTTTTGAAAATCTATTGTAGTTTCTCATCCATAAGCAGAGGCTTATTCATGCTCGATTGCTTAACCAGTTGAAAAAGCTCTTCCTCTAACAACTTTCTGTCAAATGGTTATTTAAAACTCTCAGGTGTATTGCTTCAGGAGACTGACATGATTGTGATTTAATGTGGAATGACGCCTAAATAATGGATGACAGGAGAACTATTAATAAAGGACCCTCTATTGCAGTGTTCTCCAAGACACATGAATAATGGGAAAGTTATCTTAAGTGGACGAGCTGCCTGGGAAAGATTGTTGGCTCATTAAGAATAGTTGCCTCTTTTCTCTTACTGCTCTAAATATTTCCAAGCAGTTTTGTACTTAGCTGCTGTTATTATTAAACTGCCAAAGCTAATATGAAGAAAGGATTGTGCATTTAGAATTTAATACTCTGATCTTCATTTTCCCTTAGTGAGATTTTCTACTATCAAAATTGCCTTGAGAATTAACATGAACATTAAAAATAAGCTCTGAGTGCCACTGAGAGCTAGAAGTCTATTATTTGCATAGATCCAGGCATAGAAAGGAAGACACTTTATATGAAATAATTACGAGTAAGATTTGGATTACCATTGTCCCTTAAACTAAAATTAGATTTTAAATTTTTTTTTATTATTTACAGAAAATGGCTAGAGGTTGGCTTTATCTAACATCTCAAAAGACATAAAAGTCAGTTTGCTTACACCTACACAATCTTGCATCTTATATAGAGAACTTTGTAGTATTATGAAAAGCTTTTTTAGTATTCTTCTCATGCGCTCAGCAAACAGGGTCAATTTTCAGTCCTTCTTGCTTTAGTTCTGGAAAGTGATACTATTTCCTCCAATCCATTTTTAAGTGGAGAACTAAACTGAATTTTAAACATTTTATTTAAAGAGCTAATGAGAGATCAGTGAAAGTTTGGGAGCAGGGATCATTGTGAAATATGTACAAAATTTAACAATAACCAAGAGATTCACAAAAATTTTTTTAATTAAATCTGTCTTAAAGATTTTTTAATCTTTACCAAAAATAAAGACTGGGAGATATTTCAAAGACCTCGTGCGTATATCTTACACTTTGAAGAAACTTCTATTTGATCCCCAGTAGCACATGATCTTTTCAAACAACACTGATTGTGGCTTAGTGACAAATATTAAGCTCAGTTGAGTTAACTTTAGATTGTGAATCAGAATATTTAGACTGAATTCCAGCTAAAAAATACATTACTGTTTCTTACCTTAGTTTTCTCACTTGTATAATGGATGATTCTTTTCACCAAGTGCTTTTTGCAGAATTGGAATGTGAAAAGATTCTGCATCTATGAAAGACTCTAGAAATATGCACTTGTAATCATTTTTATAGTTACACAAAGCATGCATTCTTTATTCCTTGTATTTATGAAATGACGCCCTAGGTGCTGCTGGACGCCCAAGCTCTACCTGCGCACACCTGGTCCGGGGAGCAGCCACAGCCATCCCTGCAAACTCTCTGCTTTTCCCTGGACCCTATTTGGTGCCCTGTTTTTTTCTTTTCTTATTTTTATGGCGACGATATTGCACGGCAGAGCCTGGCAAGCTACCCGTGTGTATTTGATATGCCAAATACCGGTAATAATTATAGACCTCATTCCCATGACCTGATGGAATGGTTTGAGGCTCTTTATGTTCCTGGAGCGAGTAGATGCCCTTGGGCTACACTAGCATGTGACAGGACATATGGAGATGTTACTGGTGCCCGCTCGAGCAAATTGATGAACAACGGGAAGACAAGTGATACAAGTGAAGTGATACAAGATTTCAGCCTGCAAACCTACTAGGAGAGTAAACATATCAATTTATCTTGGGAACCAACTAGGCAATGAAATGGTATAATATTCAGTCCTCAAAATATCTCTTAAATATAGGTGCTCATTTGAAATACTGTTTATATAAATTAGCCTAAAGACATTAAAGAGTTATCAAGTTCAGAGATAAAATAGTTCAGGTAGCCTAATTTAGGAACTGAGCTCAGGTTACTGGGTTCTTCTCTATCACACGTTTATGAAACTCTTTCATTCCACTAATGGATTGATACCACAAAGGAAGAATACAGTTCTGGAGGAAATCAACCATCACAGTAGAGACATGAATGAAACCTGCCCATTCATGAACATCGATGATGTGAGTTGCTTTTCTTTTAGACAACCTTGATTACAAAGCTGAACCATATGCTTCCTTAGTGTGAACTCCTGTCACTTTTACCACGTGTAATCCCTATTATGCTTATTTTAGCTTTTTGATTTATTCTGTCACACAATGAAGCAAGTGTATAAATGAAATGTGCAATATAAAGACACACATATAAAGACAGTTGGGTGGAAACTCATTTCATTGCAGAATGTCTATTTTCACAACGCTCCCCCACTTCTGCTACTAAGTAATATAAATTAAGGAATAAAGAAAGTGTAATGCAATAATAAACATTGGAAGCAGCTTCCATTTCAAGGTGGTGAAAAATTGATTTGTGGCAAAAATAACTGATCTGTTTATATTTAAAAAACAAATAAACTCAAAGATTAAATAACACTGACCAAGCAAGTGGAAGCAAAGATAAACAAATCGGACTATATGAAATTAAGAAGCTTCTGCATCTCAAAAGAAACGATGAACAATATAAAAAGACAGCCAACAAATTGGGAAAGCATATTTATTCAATCCCCTCTGATAAGAAGTTAATGTCCAAGATATATAAGGCACCAGTAGAACATTACAATAGAAAATATAAAAACAACCCCCATCGGGGGGGGGGGGGGTAATTGGTGGTGGAAATGGGGCAAGATGGAGGGATGGGGCTGACGTACCAGAACCACTGAACCCTGTGTCACGTGGATAATAAAAAATTAAAAAACATCGAAAAATGGGGGAAAGAAATGAACAGAAAATTCCAAAAAAGAAATTCAGATGGCATATGAAAAAAAAGTTTCTTCATCACTAATCATCAGAGAGATGCAAATCCAAACAACAATGAGATATTATCTCATAACAGAGAGTCTGGCACACATCCAAAAAAACAAGAACAAACAGTCCTAGTGTGGCTGCAGGAAGTAAGGGACTCTCATTCATTGCTGGTGGGAATGTCAACCAGTCCAGCATTTTCGAAACACAATCTGAACATTCCTCCAAAAACTAGAAATTGAGCACCCATTTGACATAGCAGTACCACTTCTGGGACTATACTCTTGGTGCCCAAAAAGACACAGAGGAAGCATCATCTGCAATTCTATGTTCATTACAGCACTGTTCACAATAGGGAAAATAGAGAAACAACCTGAGTGCCTGAGAACAGATAACTGAATAAAGAATCTATGGTACATCTACACAATGGAATATTAGGCCAATGTTGGAAAAATGAAGTCATGAAATTTCTCTATAAATGGATGGACATGGAGAGTATCATATTGAGTGAAAGTCGCCAGAAGAGGAAAAGACTGCAATAGAATGACTGTATTCATTTGTGGGATAAAACAAATATGTATGAGACTAATGGACAAAGCCAGGCAAAACAGAAGCTAGGGTGACTATCAATGGATATTAGGATCTATCACAAGTGTGTGTGTGGGGGGGAGCGATGGTACATAAGATAGAGATGAAGTTTGGCATTAGTAGTTGGAAATGCTAATGCTAGACTATAACTGAATATTGAAAGTCAGTAAAGGGATACATATGATAACCCTTCAAAGTCTGTATTTCAAACAACAATTCACAGAAGAGAGGGAGGGAGAGAGACAAAGACAGAGACGGAGACAGAGAGACAGAAAGAGGAAAGAGAAGAAAATTGCCTGCTATAGAGGGAGATTTTGGGGTGAGGTGGGAGGAAAACTGGAGACAGTGGCATTGGGAAACGTGCAATGGTGAAGTCATGGTTGTTGGAACACTGAATGACTTAAAACCAATAATGAACAGCTTTATAATGATTCATCTCACATTGATTTAATAAAAATAGAAGAAAAAATTCAAAAAAAGAAAAATGAGCTCCACCCAAGAGATAACCTGATCTTTCCCCTTTAAATTTCATCAGTAAATGCTCGAGATGAGAGTCTTCTACTGGTATACCACCTACACAGCAGAGTCTGGTAGGCTACCCGTGTTTTATTTGATATGCCAAAAACTAGTAACAATTAAGGACCTCAATTCCTTGACCTGAAGAATGGATTGAGGCTCTTCCTGTCCCTGGAGCAAGCAGATGCCCTTGAGCTACACTTGCTTGCAACAGGACATATGGAGATGTTACTGGTGCCCACTCGAGCAAATCAAGAAACAACAGGAAGACAGTGTTACAATGAAAAAAAAAAACAAATAAATGATCAAGTGAAATGCAAACTAAGTTAAGGTATTAATATTCCATTGATGGTAGTTAAAATCTACTAATTTTTTTCTTAAGACAATAATAAAAGTAAGCATGAGTAATCCTGGCAAAGAAATCTGTTACTTATCAAGATCAGGGCAAAGTAAAATGATTTTCTCAGCTTTCCTGTTATGGAGGATATTGTTACCTGTTACTTAATGGCACATTGAATAGTACGGTATTATCCCCCAAACTGTGCTAGTGTGCTGAATTCCATTCAACCCAAGGAAAGTTAAGAAGTCCAGAATAATGGCAAAATCAAACCACCATCCTCTCCCCTCCTCTCTCTTCTTCCCTCTCCTACTATTTATTTTTTGAGCTATGCCTGGAAGTGCTCATGGCTTACTCCTGGCTCTGCGGTCAGGGAACATTCCTGGTGGTGTTTTGGCCCATATAAGCTATGAGGAATCTAACTAGGTTGGATTCATGCAAGGTAAATCACTTGATCACTTGAATCCCATTATTCATCGATTTTCTTGAGCGGGTGCCAGTAACATTTCCATTGGACCCTACCACGTGCCAATGTAGCCCAACGGCATCTGGTTGATTCAGGAATATCAAGAGCCTCAAACCGTTCCTTCAGGGTCTTTACATGGAAGTCTGACCATCTTGTAGGGTGGCGGCCACGTGATCTTTTGACATCACGTGGGATCCAGTCGGTAACAGCTCTAGTCCAGCGGTCATCTCCAAATCACATTACATGTCCAGCCCATCTGATTTTCAATGCCTTGGCAAACGAGACAGTGTCCCTGATTCTGGAATAGCGACAGAGGTCGGAACTCTGGATTCCTTCTCTCACTTGAGTGAGGTGTGATATTCCAAGCATAGCTCTTTTGATTCCTCTCTGGGAGACCCGAATAGCATTCTCATCCTGCTTTCGTAGGGCCCAGGTCTCTGAGGCATATGTTAATGCAGGGAGAACGGTGGAGTCAAAGAGATGTGCCTGGAGCTGGAGGTTCTTTGTCCTTTTAACTATTTCTTCAATGCCTTTGAAGGCATTCCATGCCTCTCTCTCTCTTTCTGCGCAGCTCAGGTTTTAGGTTATTCATCATGTTGACTTCTCGACCTCTCCAATTATACTATAAGGTGGCCCTGCAAACCATTGTTTTCAAACACTCACTACATCAGAGGACTTGATTAGCTACATGTGAGAACACATCATGACTTCTTTTTTTTAATATTTTATTATACTACCATGAGATATACAATTACAAAGATGCTCATGTTTGGTTTTCAGTCATACAGTGTTCTAGCACCCATCCCTCCACCAGTACCCATTTCCCACCACCAATGTCCCCAATTCCCTCCCCCTTCCCCTAGCCTGCCTCTATGGCAGTTTCTTTATTTCTTTCTCTTTCCCTCTATCTCTTTCTATTTTCCTTCCCTTCCAAATTGAGGATTATAATACATACGAAATTATGACTTCTATCACACAAAAGGTCTACGTCAATCTCTCCTTTATTCTTCCCATTTGTCATCTGGGACGGAGTCTTCTGTTAGCTCTTTAAAAAATCTTTGATTTATCCATTTTGATTTATCCATTTATCCATTCCTCTTTCCCCTCCTGAAATTATTAATATGTTATAGAGGATGCTTCATACCCAAGGCATTCCATTTTTAAAAGTTTGAATTCTGATCCAGCAGCTTATGATTTGATGCAATCACTCTTTATGTAGCTCGATTTTCCATCTGTGAAAAATGGGCCTACTGATGTCTATTCACCTTCCACGAGAAGTGAGAAGAAAAAAATAGGAGCATATGGCATTTTATATGGGCATTTGAAAATATATGTTTAGTGAAATAGCTATGTATATTTTTATACATGTTTAATATTTATATATATATATATATAGCCAACAACCAAAGGAATAATTTTTAGTAGCTCTGGAACAATGACTCATGTATGATCTATTAAACATGATGAATCCAAGGTCAGATATCATTTATGCAAAAAATTCCACATCCCTGCATGTCCCAGAAATATGTATCTGCCTCTTACTGTACAGTTTGTATAATGATGCATCTGTTTGCTATCTCTTTACTGTGCTCACTTCCTCATGAACAAGAATTGTTCAATATATTTTTATTTTAAGATTAATCATTTGTTGTTAAATATTGATAATGTTTACACTAAGTTGTTCATTTGTGCTGTATGAACATAAGAACAGCAAGAATAGATTTGTTTACATAAATTATCTAATGCCCAATAGGTCATTTTGGGGTGCACTTTTTTTTAGATTACTAGTTTTCGCCTTGTAATGTTGCATTATGAGTCACAGAGCACCAAACCCAAATATCAATGAGGACAAGCATCAAAATCAATGATATGCATTAATTTCTCTTATATAGAGTTGATATAAAATGAATTCCTATAGGTACATACAGAAAGCCAATTTAACTACTCTAATTCACAAAGTAACTGGTGATAATGGAATTTGCTATCTTGGCTCTGAAACAAGTCTGCAGGGAAGCCTTCTATCATATCAAAGATGAGTTTAAAACAATAGAACATCCTGGAGTTGCTGAAAAGGAACTAATTCATAAGGCACGGCTTATAAATTATATTCAATCTGCTGGTATAACTTTTTTTTTCAAATAATGAACATACTCATTTGGCATGTGATTTAGCTTTGCTGTAAAGAAAATGTGAGCCTTTTTGTAGCTAAGCTCAATAGCCAATGTTATAATCTACATCTCTTTGAGATTTAACTAAAAGACACATTCATTGATTTAACCAAATGACTGTTCTTTTCTTAGCAATGCTTTTTCTTTCTTATCTTTTGAAACTCACTGCATGCATCACTTCCTCAGATGCCTATTGGGTTCCTTACACACATAGGGAGCCTTTTTTCTTCCTTATAATTCCATGAATTCCAGAGCTGTTATTAGATTTTATTATGGTATTGTATCTCTTCAACTTTGTTCTTTTACTGTTTAAAGACTTCCACTAGATTTATTTATTTCCTCTCCTTTTTCTTTCCTTTGCTAGTATTGCTGCAGTAAGGAGAATCACACTTACATATGCTGTTCATACACGTTTGCCCATGATGTGTACAAAAATCCCAAAGATCACATCAATTTTTTGGCTCAGGGAACCCTAAGTAGCTGTGCCACTGCACTCATGTTGGATATGTGGGGATGGTGCCAGGGAGTGAGGTTACAGGCATGCCTGCAAGGCAGATGCTCTACCACTGAGCTATCCGCAGACTCCTTGTCAATTTCTTGTGGACCAAAGCCAAGCCTATGGCCTGGTACAGTCAATTAACAGCATATTATGGCACAGTCCAGAGACTACAGATGAACAGAAAGAGGATGAATCCTTAAGCAATCATATTTGATATGTGTAAACTAACAACAATAGCTCAAAGGTTGAAAAAATCTGTGACCAAGAGATGACCCACAATTCAACAACCACTAACACTACTAAGTAATTACCACATCTGAGGATTTCACAAAGATAAATTTTCCAGTCTAGTAGTTTGTAAGAAATATTGTCAGAGATAGCCCCCTTGTATAATTTGCATATTCCATTTAAAATTATATAAACACATAAAACACAACAATCATAAATAAAGATATTATCTTTTTGGTGCCATGAATTTCAATATTTATATTCCCAGTTTATATTATTGGATGAAGCAATTTTTAAATGTTATATTCTAAGCAGAAAATATTTATGTAAGTATGCCAATTGCTGTCATAAACGCAAGGCTGAATGAACTTGTTCATTTAAATAAAAATGAAAACTGGGAACTAAGACTAAATGGCAACCTGTCTATGTAGGCATTATTCTACATACTATTCCCATGCCTTAGAATTTATTTTTTTCATGACCACACCGAAAGGATGGCATCAATTTCTGCATTAGATATTGTAAAACTAACAATCAGAGAGGCTGTGAAATCTGCTCACTGCTGCACAGCTGGAGAAGCAGCAGGGTCAAAATCCCAAAAGCGAGTCATTTTACATAAGTCCTCATGTCTTTCTAAACTGTCACATATTCCAAGGCCATTAGTATCAAATTCAGAATACTAAATACATACAAATACTTCTATTAAATGAATAAAAAATTCTAGCTCAAATGCAAAGAATAATTAAAGTTAGTAAAGTAAAATGAATTGGAGACTCGAAACAACAGCCACATTTTAGTGGACTTCAGAAATAGAGGTAATAGCTACTTTTAATACCTGTTATAAATTTTAATGATGTTAGTAATAAGTAATATGTACTGAGTGGCTAGTATAGAGCAGGCATAACATGAAGTTATTATCTTATCTTCCCCTCACTCCAGACAATGAAGTGAGAGCTTTTGGATAAAACAGAAGCTAAGTGAAAGTATTTGAGTTACTTGCACAAGTCTCACAGTAAAATGGGCAGCAAAGCTAGCAAGTTAAACACATTGTGTGACCTGCCATTGATAATTGTCAATTACTTAATCCTTTAGTGCTCCCTAATTATTAAAAGCAGGAAACCAAATTTAAAAATAACAATTATCTACTAATAATCATTGTCAGTCTTCTTGACAAAGACACAAAAGAAACGCTATCTTAAGCAGTATTTCTCAAATATTTTTCACAAACAGTTCTTGTCACATTGCTTACTTCTTGTGCTCACCTTGTCCATGGTATATTGGTCCCCTTGTCTTTTGAGGTGTCCCTCATTAATGAGATTATCACCTGTCACTCCCTTGAAATATTTTGTTAATAAATAGCAAGGAGGATTTATGAAAAGGCTTCTTCAGGATTGACATGCAAGTACCGCAGAATTAGAAAATCATCAAGTCTACTAAGGGTCTCCTTGCAATGTGGTTCAAATGGTAGAATATGTGCATATGGGGGAGCCGAGTTGAATCCTTAGACCACATCCTGTTTCTATCCCCCTCCTTCTGCCTACTGCATCAGGTATGATTCCAACAGTTCTAAGATATGCTGGATGTAGTACTCTAACCCAGATAATAAGAAATAGCAAGTGAGCAAATAAATGAAAGAGAACAGCAATTTTAGAAAAAAATAGTAGAATAGTTATTGAGCATTAATCAGTTAGTCTTGGGACCTGGCTCTTTTCCATCATGGGGCCCTGAAAGCAGGACCCAGATGTCGGCCCTGTTCTTTGGGCAATAATGCCCAAATACATCCCACATGAAAAAATCAGTACAGAATATGCCTAATCTTCTGACCACAGGGATATGTAATTGCTATTCTATTGCAATGGTCCAGGAGTTTGCAAGTGCTATTATTCTATGGCCAGGGAGTTTGTAGGTGCTGAACGATTGTGCTTGTATCCCTGTACCCAAGAACTGTATAGAAGGCTTCTGCTGTGCTCAATAAAACAGGGAACTTCTCTCCAGAAATCCGCTGCATTTGTGTCTTCCTTTTCCTTCTTTGCAGCAGCAGCAAGGCAGAGTTTCTCCCAAGTCCTTCCCTCTCCTTTTGCAGAGATGAAGTCTGGCAAGATTAGGTCTCCCTTCTTCATGCCAGGAGCTGCTGGCTAGACCCCCTGACAAATAGTAAGATGAGAAGTTTGGGAATAAGCAATGATTGAAAACATATTGAGTGTTTGTTCCATATAAAACATGATGTCAAGTTTTATCGTGGTTAGGAAACAAATACGCCAGCACTTTTATAAATTTGAACAATATTCCAGTTGTGAATTCTTTCAAAAGTAAAGGTGGCATTATGGAAAATATACAAGAATAATTAGGTTTACAATTATTTGCTATTTATTTCATTTCAGTTGCCAGTTTATTCATTTGTATCACTTTGTTTGTATCACTTGTCTTCCCGTTGTTCATGGATTGGCTAGAGCGGGCACCAGTAACATCTCCATACGTCCTGTTGCAAGCAAGTGTAGCCCAAGGGCATCTGTTTGCTCCAGGAACAGGAAGAGCCTCAAATCATTCCTTCAGGACACGAGAATGAGGTCCATAATTGTTACTGGATTTTGGCATATCAAATAATAAAACACAGGTAGCTTGCCAGGCTCTGCCATGGAGGTGGTATACTCTCAGTAGAAGGCTCTCATCTTGAGCATTTACTGATGAAACTCAACAGGGAAAGATCAGGTTTTCTCATGGGAGGAGCTCTGAGGAGCTGTGGAGCCTGGATGTTGAGAATGACTGACCTATTGGTGTCAGTTCATTGACTTTTAAAAATAATACCAAATATTCCCTTGGAATTAGTGTTTTCCTCAAATTCACTATGCAACAAATAGGTGGAAACATCATCCGCTCTAAGGGTGAGTTCCTATTATGTAAATAAAATGGATATACTACTGATTTGTTATACTATTCAATTGTCATTTGATGAGAATTCATCAGTGAAACTGTGGTTCAGTTCAGAATAATAAAAAATTAAGGATCAAACATTGTTAGACCATGTGAAAGAATTTTCTATGTTGTAATTTGTAGTAGCAGTTTTTGGGGAAGAGGGATGTCTAGGACTAAGCCTTTAGGTAGCTTCTTGAGGTAGAGATTAGACTGAGAAGGAATCATCAGCCAAAACTCACCGGAAATAACAGGGAAAACAGGACTCGTGACTTCTAGCATTTCAGTGGCTCTCTACAGCCTTACCTGGATTTCACTTTAGTTTCTTTATATTTCAATGCTTCTTGGATTTGCTAACAGATGTTCATAACTTCAAAACTGTATGATTAAAATTTCTCAAAGTATCCTTTAAATAAAGTCATATTAGGGATGTTTTTAGTAGTCCATGGACCAAAACAAGGTAGAGGGGCAAGTTTTTGAAGACAAAAGGGGCTGAAGTGAGACTTTTTTTTTAAAGTATTTTATTATACCACCGTGAGATACACAATCACAAAGATACACAATTAAAAAGTTCATACCTGGGTTTTGGTCATACAGTGTTCCAGCACCCATCCCTCCACCAGTGCACATCTCCAACCACCAACTACCCAGTTCCCTCCCCCTCTCCCCAGCCTGCCTCCATGGCAGGTTCCCCCATTTCTTTACCTTTCTCTCTCTCTCTCTCCCTTCCTTTCCCTCCAGACTATGGACTACAGAACAACATTAAAGGGTTGTCATGTGTATCCTTTTGAATATTTAATGCTCAGTTCTAGGTTGGCACTAGTACCCTCGACAATTGTCAGCACACTGTTCCATTCTCTGTCCTACCCAGCCTCTGACTTCCACACATTTGCGACAATTTCCACCCCTTGACAAGACCTCCTGATACAAGGTCATGTTTCACTTGACCTTGGATATTGGCATCATAATATGCACATATATATCTATGCCATGCAAATAAATGCATTCATTCTGTATCTGTCTCTCTCCTTCTGGCTAATTTCACTCAACATAATCTTCTCCATGTCCATCCATTTATAGGCAAATTTTATAACTTAATTTTTCCTAACAGCTGCATAGTATTCCATTGTGTAGATGTACCAAAGTGAAGTGAGAAGGTTTAGATTAAGACACCCTCAGAAGCACTCCAGTGTGCAAGTATTCAACTTTGAAGATAACTCATTGCTCATCCCCTAGTACTCTAAGGTCTCATCCCCTAGTAATCTAAGATCTCATCCTCTAGTACTCTAAGGTCTCATCCCCTAGTATTCTAAGGTCTCATCCCTAGTACTTTAAAAGCTCATCCTCTATCACTTTAAGATCTCATTCCCTAGTTCTCTAAGGTCTCATCCCCTAGAACTCCAAGGTCTCATCCTCTAGTACTCTAAGGTCTCATTCCCTAGTACCTAGTTTCCTTCTCCAAGGTCTCATCCCTAGTATTCTACTGTCTCATCCTCTAGTACTCTAAGGTCTCATCCCCTAGTACTCTAAGGTCTCATTCCCTAGTTCTCCAAGGTCTCATCCCTAGTATTCTACGGTCTCATCCTCTAGTACTCCAAGGTCTCATCCCCTAGTACTCTAAGGTCTCATTCCCTACTTCTCTAAGGTCTCATCACCTAGTATTCTACGGTCTCATCCCCTAGTTCTCTAATGTCTCATCCCCTAGACTCTTTGGGTCTGTACCTTAGACTGCTTTCCTTGATGCCTTCCAGTTCTGTTAGAATTCATTTTTCAAACATTTCTTTATTCTACAGTGTAAATGAAACTGTTCATTTTCCAGCAGGCAGAGCAATTTTTTACCAGTGCTGGTATTTTCATGCTCCTTAGCCTAATGTCTGCCACATAGTAAATAGTTGCAGCATTGTACTGGCATCTTGAGTAGGGAATGGAGTGAGGAGAGCATCAAACTGGCAGATTTCATAGCAGTAGTTGGTAGAAAGGCCTGGGACAAGATAAGGAGACATGATGAGGAATGCCAAGTAAGTAGGCACTTTATTTCAAGGGAAAAATAGATACATAAATCAGCAAAAAGCAAAATACTGAGAACCAGAGAAATTTAGAGAGTTCCAGATATGAAAGGGTTGAGGCCACTTGAAAGGGTTGAGTAACAGACGTTGTCTTCCATTATCTTTTATTCCCTGACACTTGCTTCCCCACCCCAACTTTCATTTAGGTACTGTTGTTTTTTTTTTTTTTTTTTGCTTTTTGGGTCACATCCAGCAATGCTCAGGGGTTTCTCCTTGCTCTGCACTCAGGAATTACTCCTGGCGGTGCTCGGCGGGACCATATGGGATGCCAGGATCAAACCCAGACCAGCTTGAGCCGGCCGCATGCAAGGTAAACGCCCTACCCGCTGGGCTATCGCTCCGGCCCCAGTACTGTGATTTTTAATACTATTAACAATACAGTTTTAGGGACAGGATGTTTCAACTGCATGCTCACCAGCAAAATGAGCATCCCTCCACCAATAAATCCCATGCCATCTCATCCCGTTCTATCCCATCCTAACCTATCCCATCCCATCCCGTCCTATCCCATCCCATCCTATCCATCTCATTCATTCCATCCCATCCCATCTCGTCCTGTCCCATTGCATTTCATCCCATCCTATCCCATCTTTTCATGCCCCAAGAAAACATTTGTTTTATTTCCTGACTTTTGCGTCAATGATTATTATAGTCCAGATGCTTATAATTTTGATGTACGGTTATCTCAGCTCTCCAGCACCAAAAGTGCCTACAAACTTGTGCACCTCCAGGTCCTCATCATTTCCCACAATGCACACTTCCCTCTTTACTTGCCCATACTGACATTTTCTGGAAAGTTGACCAGTATTTGGTACATCTATTGGGTCAAACATCAATGAAAGGACCTGCAACTTCTTTAATTTTGTTATAGTTGGTCAGTTGTTATATGATTCCAAATATGGACAGGGTGTGTTTCATAGAGTAATTGTAGTTACTAAAAAATAGATTTTAACATATGTGAATGTCCTTGTTATACCAATATAAGCCACTTGAAAGACAATAATATAACCTGGAACATATTTAAAACACCCCCATTACCTTTCAATTGTTGTTAAAGAGTGTTGGCTTTCTGCTTCAACTTCATATAATATGATATTGAAAAGAGAAAAAGAGGGATTTTTGAAAGTGGCTTAAATAAAAATTTCACAAGATTTTGAGAATCTTTTTGTTAAGGGTCAACACAAAACCAATTTCATAAAATTATGATTCTATAATATTTCTAATTTAAAAGTAATGGTTCAGTACTTTAGAAATCTGGACCAATGAAATGAAACAGATAGTATAGAACTGACTGTGACTTCATCTTAACATAATGAACATCAAGAACTTTAAAACATGTATTCCATTATTATTTATAGAAACACAACTAGACTTCTCACCTCAGGACCCATGATATGATATTTTTTGGTAAAAGGTTGGTGCTCATTTGTTCCAGCAGATAACAGGGAACTATTCTGCCTGCTTAGCATGTAATGGCTTTACATAGCCAATCATGTTCTATAGTTTCCTTGCCTGTGGAGAATGAAGATACATTTCATAGCATAGTATGTGTGTCTGTAAAGCACATGTGGCAATGCTTGCTGTGCTGCATGATTCCAGTGAATATGAGTTGTTGGAAAAGTACAAATTACTAAGCTAATGTGGTATGTCAATTAATCCTTTATATATTTTCAATTGAATATGCAATATATTAGTGATGCATTTCCCAAAATTACTTACTGGGCTCAAACTACTTGGGAGTTGTAGGTTTGTGTGTTATTTTTGTATGATAGTTTTATTATGTTTTTATAAAAATTTGTTTGATTAGCTTATCTGCTAAAGGAAAAATATTCTTATTCATTCTTATTTTATAGCATACTTTAAGCTCCACCTTTCCTACACTAGAGATTGCAATTTGTTTATCATTTATATATTTAGTATGTATGTTTTTGTGTGTATGCCATATTTGGTGATACTCAAGGACTAGTCCAGGGATTCTGTAGTCAGTAGTGAGGCATGTCAGAGGGAAAAACATCTGATTTCAGGAACCAAACTAGGGTCAGCCACAAGCAAGGAGTGCTTTCCTGCTGTACCAGCCCTCATAATTTACCATTTAAAAATAGTCAAATATTGGTTAGGGCGCTTGCCTCGCATGCAGCCGACCCGGGTTTAGTCCCTGACAGCCCATATGGTCGCGGGCACCAGGCAGGCGTGGCCTTTGAATACTGGTTGTGGGATTGATGTCGGAACCTTGTGTATGTGGGATTTGAGCATGCCGTGTTGTGACTAACTTTGTAAATGATGGTACTTGAATAAAGAGACATTTGAAAAAATAGCCAAATATGTTACTAGTGAAATTGGCACACATCAAAATGACTATAGGGGTCAACAAGATAGTACAGGGGTAAAAATGCCTGTCTTGATGGCAGCTGATGCCAGTCGGATGCCCCTGACTGCATATGGTCCCTGGAGGGATCCCTGAGAGTAAATCAGAAGTCTTCAGCAGTTCCAAGTGTTACTCCAAAAGGAAACAAAAGCAAGACATTTTTCCAAATCTCCATAAATACTGGATGTACAGAGCAACGTGAGTGATGAGCATGGCCCGGAGTAGAGGCTTACTCTGGGTTAGTTTTCTTCCTTTATAGTAATGATAGAAGAGATTTAAACTCTACCTGAACAATGTCACCCCACTACAGTCTATAGTTATTTTAAAGAATTTTAAAAAGGATTTGACTGAAAGTTCAGTTAACTTGCCAATTTCCTATTACAGGAAGGACCACAGGAGTCATAGAAAATTGGAATGAGAAAAGATGTCACTTATTATCAAGTCCAGTATCTACTCAGACAAAAACCTGCCCGAAACATGTCTCTCACAAGTATCTCCTAGTTGTTCATTTCACTGATTAACATATAGAGAGTTCAGAGTTTTTCCAAACATTGGACTAAGTGTATGATATGAGCTAATTTAAATAATTTTTATGAGACTCCAATGAGCACCTCACTGTGAAGCTGAGCTTTGCAAACTTAAATAGCGCAAATATAGTATCTTGCTTTGGAATAAACTATTGGAAGCCTTTGATGATTAAGTATAACTACAAAGCCTGTATTTATACCTATACTTAATGAACTGAGCATATTCATTAAACATACTAACATATAAACAAAATTTATAAACGTTTTACTGTCATTCAATTTAAAAAATTTTTTTTAATTTGGCAATTCTATTCTAATGGTAGCCCTAATTATGAGTATGTCCTTTCACAATCAACATGAAATTCTATAAAGATAGAAAAAAGGAAGTTCCTCTCGAGTTCGTTGGCAACAGCAAAATTACTCATCATATTTGTTTTCTAAGACACTCAACTGGTTTGAAGTTCTGTAATTTTTAATATAATGGGATATATATAATACATTATATATATATGTATATATATGCTGCAGTGACTGAATATTTGAAAGAGAAAAGTCTAATAGAAAGTGCTCAAGGGAATTACAGACAGAAAGACTTCATTCATGTTCAATTGAAATAGCTCATTACTTAAGTCTGCATGAGTTACTTTACTGTTCTGTGCTGTAGTTACCCTTTCTGAACAATGGAGGCTTGGTGATACAATGTAACATACTTTCAAATTTGATAGATACTAATTCTCTGAAACATGGCCTAGATTCTTAGCACATTGTCACTCTGGCAACACATGCTGGTGCTTAGAAAGAGCTCAAGGCATTGAGAAGAATTCAATTTGCAGAGGAAAACTAATTTAAATTCTTTAGATAGATCAAGTGTAACAACAAAAGCTTGCATAGACCTGTAACAGACCCTCAGCCAAGAATGTCTTTAGTCTTTCAGTACCACCAATCGTATTTCAGTGAAATTGAGTCATATATTTTTCTTGGGGAAATATATGATCAATAATAGAAATTTCCTGGGTCAAGGACAGCATGCTACTTATTTGTAGATGGAACCATTCTCAACACTTTAAAAACTAGAAGCACTTCAGTATAATGGAAACTTGTGGAACCATTTTCCATAAATGTAACATTAAACATATGTTTTACAGAGAAGAAGCAATATCTTCAGAAGGAAAGTGTTATTATAAGTCAGATTTCACCTTGCCTTGTATTTTTAAGGCTGTTACCCAGGCCGCACGGTTCATCAATAAATGCTGGATTTAGAGATGACTACAAGAGATGACTACCTTCCGCACGGTAGAGCCTGGCAAGCTACCCGTGTCGTATTTGATATGCCAAATATCAGTAACAATTTTATACCTCATTCCCATGACCTGATGGAATGGTTTGATGCTCTTTATGTTCCTGGAGCAAGCAGGTGCCTTTGGGCTCTACTAGCATGAGACAGGACATATGGAGTTGTTACTGGTGCCTGCTCGAGCCAATCGATGATGAACGGGAAGACAGTGATACAGTTTCAGCCTTTCTTCTCTCTATAAATAGAGGCTAGTCTTCTCTGAAGGGTCTTCTGCAAAGCTGAAGACACAAAACTATACACCTTTTTCAGTCTCATTCCTCCTTTTCTTCTTCTTCTGCAATCTTATATCAATATGTTTACATACTAATGTTCATTCCTGTTTGTATCTATTCCTATCTCTTAAGTTCTAGTTCCAAGCAGTCAACCTGAAATTGTTCTACAGATCAACATTAAGTAATGACCAATTCGTTGTAATATAAATTTAACCTTAAATATTTTTATCATAGTGGTTGTATTATGCTCCAAATGATTTTATAAAGGATTCAAATATATCTCTCAACCTTCCAAATAGAACTTACAAACTATTGGATGGCTAGGTAACTATGCTTTAATGCTTTGAAACTGACTATTTTTATAGACCAATGATGAGCAAGGAAGCCAAATTTTTCCCTTTCAAACCTATATCTATACAGAGTATTTTTCTTTTTTACAAAATAAAAATGAAACTTATAGATACTTCAGCAATAGTGGTGACTTCATCATTCTAAGTGTTTATGTTCAATTTATATATGATGACCATATACTGTGACCATGCTAATCAATTACAAAATTATTTCAAATAATTTTTTAAAAAGTAGGTTTGGGAACGCCTCAAACACTGAAATATCTAGGATTTCAACAATCTTAAAAAGCTAAGAAGAAAGGGAAGTCTCTTCCCTCACAGTCTAAAGAGATAATATAACTTCTGAATCATTGACTTCAAATTTATATCTCACAAAATTTTGAGATAGGGCAATTCTATGATTCTCAGCCACCCATTGAGGCATAAATTTTAGGCCATCCCTCAGATATTAACACAGCAGTCTAGGGAGATCAGGCATATGCACTTTCTTAATCATCTCATAAATTATTTCTCTGTTACTGTCTATCAAGAACAACTTAATTTACACCAAATACTCTGCTGAAATTCACAGATTGAAGGTATGACAAGAGTCACTGGACTATGAATTTATTCTTGCTCTTTAATGCAAGAATTACCTATCTCAAGTTCTAGTTACAAGCATTCAACCTGAATTGGTAAATGAATTTCATTTAAGTTTAAAAAGTATGGCTCATCACTTTTTCAAGTTCGAAACATTTGAATACTTTGAATAAATCTATGTTCCTTATGCCATTTCAGGTTTAGTATTTATTTGTTAAATTTTACCCAAGATGATAGTTCTCAGGTAAAAGATTTTAATTGATCCAAAGAAATGTTACAAAAATGCACAAATCTATAAATATGCATAATTTTAGCATATTCATATTGACAACATATTTTAACATATTAACAAAATATATTCTTTTGATAAATGTTAAGGGCTTCAATATGTCTTGAAATTAGGTTTTAATATTTGGCTGGATCTTCAATGAAAAATAGACTCATTACTGCTCTTACTGGTAATTATAAGGAGCTCTTGAGTTAGGTTCAATGAGCTAAATAATAATTTACAGAAAGATTTAAGTTTATTATACTTCTACTAGCTGTTTTTGCCTGCAATTGAGAACACCATTGTAAAATATACTTCATTTGACAAAGATGGGCAACCATTTGTTAAGAGGGTAAGAGAGGATGACAAGACTCTTGGTGCTTCAGTAACATCAATAATTTGTGGAAGCTCAACACATCTAATCTTCTGTGTTCAAACCTATTGCACATAATTTTGACTTTTTCAATTGTGGGCAATGTCAAAACACAGTTCAGTGTAGATACTCAATCAGAGAACAAAAGGTACCTGAAAAAAAGGGCACACAAAAGAACAAAGGAAGATTGATAAGAGGTAAAATTACATTTTTTTTACCCCAATACCTGTATGTGTCAAGGAGAAATTTATCAATAATGATAAAGTTCAAGGTAGAATGAAAGCTTTTGTGTTTTGATTCACTGATCAGTTTTATGTATTTTTGAATTTTTCCCCATCTAAATGTAGATACAAATTTTGGTCGAATAAAATATGTGTCACCTTGGAAAATGTATAAGCAGAGAGTATGCAACAAACATTCTGCATTATAAAAGAGTATTCATCACATCTAATTTTAACGTATATATTTATTTATATTTATAGAATGTTATTTCCTATAAATGTAAAATAAAGAAATTTAATTAAAGGGATTATGTAGTAATCTGTTTTAATAGTAGCTGCTTAATTCATCTTATATAGGGAATTATTAAAATTTAAGAATTATAATATCAATAGCCATTTTGTTATTAACAAAATATAAATTATTCAATAAATTATCATTAAAACCTATCACTTGATATGTATCCCATAGATCTGGGCTATAATACAATGTTGAAGGAAAATTATGTCTTTGTCCCCTCATTTCTATGGACTTGTTGCACTTGAAAGCGTTCTTGGCATATCCATTCTGTGTAAATCACTTTGCTGAGTCAAGTCATCCCGCCAAGGAAGCTCCCTAGTCCTTGGGGGACTGGAGAGATACAAAATCAGGTAGATCACTTGCCTTGAACACAGTCAATTTAAGTTTGATCCCTGGCAATCCCTATGATGCCCTGAACACCATCAATAGTGATTCTTAGGTACAGAGTCATATGCAAGCCCTGAGTATAGCTCAAAAAACAAAAGAGTAAATTGCTTGTATAACATGAAACATATCACTTGTATCACTTGTCTTTCCTCCGCCTCCCTTTCCTCCACTTCCATGCCAGCTACCCCAGAAGAGAGACACACGCCAGACCCACTGCTCCATTGGCAAACCCAGAAGAGATCCAGACCCATCCACTCCAGACCCACAGCTGCACCGCTCGGTCCCACACGGAAGCAACCCATGGAGCTGAGCTCCCAGTAAGGGGCTGGGCCAGCCCCTGCCCAAGTCCAACATTGCTTGAAGGGTTCGTTCACACGTGTGGGGAGGGACTGGACTACGCTGGCCGGACGTGGAGCGGGGGATTTGGGCTCCTCTGCCCTTTCCTTCACCTCCATGCCAGCTACCCCAGAAGAGAGACCCATGCCAACACCAGAGCTCCATTGGTGTGTGGCCGCTCTGTTGCCGCAGACACCATGCAACAGTCTTAGATAGTACTAGATTTTAGGATCATGTACTTCCCAGGATCTTTCATATTTATACACTGTATACAGTTCTAGGCAGGTTCTAGTTGATACCCATCATCCCAGTAAGCCTAGCAAAAAGCCAGAGCATCCCACACATCACAGCTCCTCAGAGCTCCACCCAAGAGTAAACCTGATCTTTCCCTTTAACTTTCATCAGTAAATGCTAGAGATGAGAGCCTTCTACTGAGAATATACCACCTACAGGGCAGAGCCTGGCAAGCTACCTGTGTTTTATTTGACATGCCAAAAACCAGTAACAAATATAGACCTCATTCCCATGACCTGAAGGAATGACTTGAGGCTCTTCCTGTCCCTAGAGCAAACAGATGCCCTTGGGCTACGCTTGCTTGTGACAGGACTATGAAGATGTTACTGGTGACTGTTTGAGCAAATCGATGAACAACGGGAAGACTTGATGAACAACTTCGATGAACAGCGGTTCATTGATTTGCTCAAACAGGCACCAGTAACATCTCCATATGTCCCTGTGCTAGTGTAGCCCAAGGGAATCTTCTTGCTTCAGGAACACAAAGAGCCTCAAACCATTTGTTCAGGTCATGGGGATGTGGTCTGTATTTGGTACTGTTTTTGCATATCAAATAAGACACAGGTTGTTTGCCAGGCACTGCTGTGCTGGGGGATACTCTCGGTAGTAGGTAGGCTCTCAGTTCATGCATTTACTGAGAAACCGAAATTGGGAGAGATCGGCTTTTCTCTTAGGTGGTACTCCCACAAGCTGTGGAGTCAGGATGTTTAAAATGGCTGCCCTTATGGTGCGGGGGGGTTCCTCTGGCTTCTTGTGAGACTCTATTTGGATGATGGGCCAGGGTTAAAATCTGCCTTCCCTCCCGGACACCTCTTGATCAGCCAAGCTCAGGGGAGCTGGTACCTGACATATTTTGTAGTTTAACACATATTATATATAGTGTATATAACATATATAGTATACATACATTTTGTAGGACACAAAGGCGATGGGAATATCCCCAGAGCAGGGAGGTGACCATGGTATGTTGTCTGTGTGTGTGTGTGTAGATAAGAAATTACAGACTATTTGATAAAATGGGATAATGATTCCAAACAAACTTTCACCCAGTAAGAAACAGCTGACTCAATGGGAAAAATGTCATGGCATAAAAGTACTTAATCCTCAAATACTAGGTCTCTATTCTAAAAGCACTGGCAAATAAGTTCCCTATACAATTATACAAATATCACCTGGTATTCACACTAGCTGAATACATTACATTTTCATGCATATTGTTATTTTTCACTGGAGGTTATGCTAATGCAAAAGCCCATGAGTGAGAAGACCACCAAGAGCTAGCAACATGTTAATTAAGTAGGCACTAGTTCAGAGTTCACCATCAAGTAAGACTCTGAGCAGAGTGAAAGTACATAAGAAGCCAAGAGTCAGCCTGGTGGTAAGAAAAACAGAATCACTTAGGATCAGTTAACAAAGCATAGTGATGCGGATTCACCAGACATGACAGAAAACACATTCTGAGATGAACTGTACGGACCGTGAATGAATACAGTGCCAATTGCTGCCTCAGAACGTCCTGTCAATGGCAACAAAAATGAAGGACTTCACTCCCGAAGAACTGTGCTCAACATACATGCACATGGTTCTCTGTGTGACAAACAGGATGATCACTTTTGCAAAGTTAATAAATAACAGCTATTTCATGTTAATAATGCTCATTCAAATTAAATTTGGACTGAAATGCAATTGCTTTCCACATATTACATAGCACCCAGAGTTAGACTGAATCAAATCTGAGTAGCTCGTTCCTTACATGACTTACTTGATTCTTTTGTGTCTCCTGACATACCTAGTAGTGTTCAGGATCTAAACACAGTGTGTGTTATTAGCAGGTGGGAATACTCAGTAGTGCTTGAGAAACCCTGTGGTACCTATAATTAAGGCAGGACACCCACCAAGGGCTGGGAAAACAGTTTAGGGTATAGGCAGTTGCCTGGCATGCATCCACGTCCTGTACAATATCTGTTAGTTTTTTTAGGTTTGGGAGCAACGTCTATGAGTGCTAAGAGTTTACCTGAGTTTCTATGCTCAAGGATCAACATGAACATTACATATATTATACATGAGATTTGGTGATAAAAGATATTTATTTGGTGACTAGGAGAATTTGACAACAAGCTAGAGATGACTGAGAGTAGTGAAAAGAACAGGGATACAGTTCCAATTGCTCCTCAAGAGAGGGGGCCGGAGCGATAGTCCATTGGGGAGGGTGTTTGCCTTGAATGCAACCAACCTGAGTTTGATTCCCTGGCATCCTATGTGGTCAGGAGTAATTTATGAGTGCAGAGCCAGGAACAACCCCTGAGGACTGTGGGGTCTGACCAAAAAAGCAAAAAAAAAAAAAAAAAAAAAGAAGAAGAAGTCAAGACAACTTTCATGAAGGAGGCAACATCAAGCCAGGACTCTTAAATACAATAATACATTTTGTAAAATTAAATATAATATTAAAAATATTCCAATAATAATGGTTAAGGGCATTTAATGGAAAAAACAGACCAAAGCAAATTGGGTAATAAAATAGTTCCATATCACTGAAAAGAAGTTGTGAGTTGCACAGCTATAGTAAATAAACACAACAAAACTTAAAAGTATTAAGTTAATTTTAGTTTTTTGATTCTCATCCATATTAGTAATTCATAAGTCACTGGTGACATGGGAAAAGAATATTTCACTGAAATCAGAGGATCTAATAGGGTGCATATGGCTGTGTATTCTTCAGAAGACAATGGAGTATTCTTGGTGCCAATACACAGATGGTATCAAGCAAATAATACCTAAATGTTAAACAGATGCATCCATATCGTAAAATGTTATAAAGAGAGGGAATATCAGACTTTAGGAAAGAGAATTATGGTTCTGGGGAGATTCATATTTATATTTATAGACTTATTGGAAGGGAAGAAGTAGAATCTTAGGATTCAGAAGAGGAGGAGATCAGAGAGCAGTAACCCAGGAAAGTATGTAGGGAAGAAGGATAAAGGACATTAGTAGGAGACAGAATAGAACTTGAAGTGAACAGAACATAGTTCTTTCACATTGAGTATGGCCTAGGCACTGTTAGATTCCTTAGAGATTCACACAAATATCTTATTTCTCCTACTTCTTTCAACATCCTTCCACTATATCCCACCTATTCCATACACTTTTGTTGAAGTTGTAGCTCAAAGTAAGAAGCACATTACCGACTCAGTACACACACACACATTCATACATGCACACTTCTTACAAAAAAGTTTGACAAAATAGATGCTATTATATATGTTCACTTATATTGTGTTATACTGTAACATTGTGAGTTTTATTTAATGATAGTAGATCACTGGATTAAGTGTCATACTGTAACATTGTGAGTTTTATTCAATGATAGTAGATTACTTGATTAAGGCCTAAAACATTTATTTGATTACTATAGGAAATATCCTCGTTTTTTATTTGGAGGGTATGATCAACTTTGCCTGTAATGGACAAATGTATGGCACTTGAGAAGAATGTGTTTTTGATTATGTAAAATATTTAAAAGTAAGGCTATAAAGAATATTACATATCAACTATATCATACTTATAAAACTTTCAAAGGTTTCAATTATTGCAGAAATAAAGATGTCTTATTTCAAAGTAGTGAAGAACACAAATCACATTTTAAGACACCTATTTTTGGTAATTTTGTACAAAATATTTAAAGTCTATTGGTTATGAAGTCACAAATGCAACTAATAATCTTGTAGTGTTGTTGATTCATGCCACATTTCAGTTAGCTAAAGAAAACGAAGATGAAATGTGCTTCCTGAAAGAAGGCAGCAACCCAGCAACCTCCTCCCCAACCAGGGAAGGACTACTCATGGAAAGTTACCAATTTAGGGCCTAAGTAACCCTTTCGTCCTGTATCTACAACAAAAGGCCCAGAAGGAATTCCTGTTTACCACCCTGGCAGATGTTGGGAGACCCCCGCACACATCCTATTATCTGGTCTGACTTGCATTCCTGCACCTAGCTGTTGTTGACCTGCAATCCTGCACGTGTGCCTAGCCACACCAAATATAGAAAGAAGTATTGAGTGTGGCCCAGTTGGTATGTGATGGTGACTTATTGCAAAGTGATTGGCTGCCTGTGAGCAGACCTTGATGTAATGCTTTAAGTCTATTGGATGGTTATGTGCGGGCTTTCCTGTAGCAGCGGGAACTTTCTTTTAAAAGATCCCCTTGAAAGGACTCGGGGCTCTCAGCCACTGACTGAGGTCATGCTTAGAGCCCGAGTATACTCAAATAATTAATAAACCCTTTGTTTCTTGCATGGATCCGGTCTCTCAGAGGTTTCCTTGACAGGTGCAGAGTTCTGAGGCTCCCAGTCGGTCACCCCATCGGGTGGCCAACCCTTTCACTTCCCATCCAGGTGCATAAACCCACTGAGTGTTCTGTCCCGGGTTCAGTTCGCTCAAACTTTGAGAGGCTAAATTCCCTAGCTCTTTCTAAGACTCAATTGTTTCGCTCTTACCTCACATACTCTACTCTGGCACTATCAGCCTCTGACCTTTTGTCAAAATCAACTGGCATCTTTTTCGCTTGAGCCTGACATTAGTGACTCTTTTTCATAGTTTAGTTTTGTTTTTCCGATATTCATGTTTTTGCTGCTTTCTTTTGTATCATGTCTAGTTTTCTGATGCAATCTCGGTCTTCAAAGAATCTATATTGACTGACTCACTATCCTGCCCTAACCACAACATACTATATTTCTTTACCTGATATATTTTGCTTTATAATATTTCCTTACCAAATAGTGGTCTATCATAGATTTGTTTGCTAATGTAGATAATGACCCCTACTATGATGTAAATTATGTGAGTCTGGGATTTCCTTGGTTTGCCAGCATTACAGTGACAAGCTGTTAGCAGGTATTCAGTTAATAACTCTTGAAACAATTCATATTAACTGTGGGCTCAGAGAGGAGGGTCAACTCCAAGAAGAAACAATTGCTTGTGTACAGTTTTAATATTTTGGGATACTACATTAAAGGAAACAATTTAAAGTTTTCTATTGGAAAGATATCTAGGCTCCCATCCAGCTAGACTGAAGTCATGTTTAATGAAAATAAATGGCTTTTACAGTCACACCTAAATGACCTTGATTTTATATTCATATTGACTCTCTAAACTCTACATCAAATTTAAAAGAATTTAAAGAAGCAACCAAAACATATAAAAATAAAACAGACTCTAATGCAACCATTACAAGTTTCTGAAAAGATGAGTTTTATTATTAACCAAGAATTGGGTGGATAGGATTGGCATTACATTTGTATTAATAAATCATATTACCTTTTATAAGGTAAAGTTTATTTACCTTATGAAATATATTAAATATTAATTAATATATTATAAATAATATATGAAATATATTAAAATATGCTTAAAACATTCAGTTCCATTAAGACATAAATACAGGATTTGAGTCTGAGTCTGTAAATTATCTCTACTGATCTTTTCCCCTCATTCAAATGACTTTTTTTCCTCATTCACATTTTTGAATTTATATTGAAAAATACCTGGTAATGATGTGGTTTTAACCTGATTGAAAGAGTCTTTCAAGGTAAAATGTCATCATGTCTTATCTAAAAAATGCCAGATTCAGTAAGTTATATTTGGAACTAAACTCATAAATTGATATAATTGTAATTACCCTCCAGTTAGTGAACAAATATTTTAAAACTGGCTTTTCAGTTTGCCCTTTAACTTGTGCTTTAAGTTGGTGAAAATATTTTCAAAATTGGGTCCCTACGCCTTTTTTAAAACAATACCAAAAATGCAAGGAGATGTACCTCTGCAGAAAAAACACCATGTACAAAACAACAATTAATCAGTACATTTCTCATGTACAAAAATATGGCTTCATGCTAAGAGTTAGAGAAAATTATAATCCTTTACCTTATCAACCCTACCAAGATTATTTCACATCAAGCTGTCTAAGATGGCCTACCAGAAGCCCAAGACATGAAGGAGACAAGGTAGACAAGGAACGATATTATGGAATTTACTCAGAAACAAGAAATACTGAACAAAAACATGAACACAGCAAAGAAAATAACAATCAAATAGGTAACAATAGTACTTGATCTCTATAAATCTTCAAAGTCCTTTATAGACTGTTGAGGGCCAGCCCCACGTGGAAGCAAACCATGGAGCTGACTTCCTAGTAAGGGACTCCGGCCAGCCCCTGGCCGAGTCCAACATTGCTCCAAGGGTTCGCTCACACGTGTGGCGGAGGGATCACACTGGCCGGACTTGGAGTGGAGATTTGGGCTCTGCACTTTCCTCCACCTCCATGCCAGCTTCCCTAGAAAATAGATACACCCATGCCAGACACACAGCTCCTTGGTGCACGGCCGCTTGTGGCCACGTGACATTCTTAGATAATACTGATTTTAGGATAAGGTCCTTCCCAGGATCTTTCACATTTATACACTGTATATAGTTCTAGACAGGTTCTAACTGATGCGTGTCATCCCATTAACCTAGTGGAAGCCAGAGCAAAACCACACATCTTGTGGTCAGTCATTCTCAACATTCAGACTCCATTGTTCCTCAGAGCTCCATCCAAGCTTGAACCTGATCTTCCCCCTATAAGCTTTATCAGTAAATGCTCGAGATGAGAGCTTTCTTCAAAAGTATACCACCTACACGGCAAAGCCTGGCAAGCTACTCATGTTTTATTTGTTATGCCAAAAACTAGTAACAATTATGGACCTCCATGACCTGAAATATGGTTTGAGGTTCTTCCTGTCCCTGGAGCAAGCAGACAGGACGTATGGTGATGTTATTGGTGCCCACTCCAACAAATCGGTGAACAACGGGAAGACAGTGATACAGAGACAGTGATACTCTCATTTAATTCTCACTGAGTCCTCATATTTCAAAAGTATCTTCTTTAGAAACAAAGTGATTTTCGACCTTCCCTTCTACAACCAGGCCAACTGCCGCAGACAGCAGACTGCATGGAGTGAAGTCTCCTCTTAAAATCAAATCTTTCCAAAAGTTATTAAATCCCGATGTATGTCTTTACTTCAGCAGGATTTCCCAAATGTCATCAATTCCTTTTGCTCTGTTGATACTGAATCTCTGTACTTAGCCATAGCCATGTTGAGTTGACTGTTGCTTTTGTTTTTGTTAGTAGGATCCACCCAAGCAATGATTAAGGCAGCCTCCCTTCCTGGCTTTGCACTCAGCAGCTACCCTAGGGCATAGGGGACCATTTGGGATGCCTGGGGTGACACACAGGTCTGCTCTGTGCAAGGCAAGAACTATACTCCTACACTGTATCCCCTGGTGATTTCTCTGAAGAAATTCCAGACCAAGTGTGGTCCATCAAGAAGACTTACTGGCTTTTACAGCACAATTTAGATAATCAAATTAAATGAGAAAAGGGGGTGTTCTAAAGAAGAGGAACTGTGGATCAAAGATAGGAGAGTGAGTGGAACGTCACTTCCTGATGGGTCAGCAACTGGAAAATACTTCCCCACTGTTTCTCACAGTGCATGAATATCAACTGACTTTGATGCTGAGTAAACTATAAAGACACATTTTGCTTAAAACACACCCATTTGCTTGAATGTAGAATTTTTTTGTAAACAAAGTTTGTCTTATTGAAGTTGCAAGTGGATGAAGATACTCAAAAGAAATAAATTTCTAATTATAAAATAAATCAATCCTGACAACATAAAAGTAGTTAATATCCTGCTGTGCATTTGAAACTTTTTAGGAGGAAAGATTTCAAAATTTCTCATGAGAATAAATTGCAACTACATGAGTTAGAGAGGCTGACTTGTAACACCATTTTACACTATATGAATATATAAACATATATGTGCATACTAACTCATTATTTACCTAAAAATAACTTACTATTATATCACATTTTTATCTAAATAAAAAGCTGAAAATATATTAAAAATTTCAACAGGCATTTATCCATAAGGATGTAATGGTAAAGTTTATGATAATGAAAAAGATGTTTTAAATAGATGGAAATAAGAAAATGGTTAGATCGAATTATGTATACCCACACAAAGTCCTATGTTGCAGGACACCTAAAAGCCTAAAAGCCTCTGCATCTGCCCTGGATTGCCTCCTGCAAATCATTTCGTAGATAGGGGGTAGTTTAAATGTGGCAGTTTATCTGACCATGTATTCTGTACTGGCTCGTATAAATATTCTTTCATGCTACCACAATCATCGTGGGACTAGCTAGATCTTACCAGCATATTTGCCTGGCCACATTGGATCTCTTAAGTAATTAGACCAGAGAGAAATGCTGTTTGCCTCCAAGCAAGCAAGCATGGCTCCCCTGATAACTCAAAGACAACTAAAATACAAAATTACCGTGAAGTAGACAAGACTCTTGTGAAGACTTGGAGAACTACTTAACTGGCATTAGTATTAGTCTTTGGTACAGAGACATGCCATCTCAGAAACCCCCTTCTCTACCCTATAAAGGCATTTCCAGGCAGATCTTGGCTCAAAACATTAGCATATAATAGGGCCTAGGTGAGGTGCTGGGAGAAATTACCTAAGGGCATTTGACCCTTCCTGCTTCCCATAACAGTGGGAGGTCTGAGTTGCAGGGGTATGAAACCAGCCTGCTTCCTCTCACCTCTCTCATTTTGGGCTCTCTTTGTGGGCTCGCACTCTTCTTGGGAGTCTTGTCTTTGTCTCCCCTCTCTACAGGGCCTTTACATGTGGTGGCCGCCATCTTGGTCTACATGTGGCTGGGGTTCTAGCCGGGAATCCTAAGCACCGGGTTTTTCCTATTGCTGAATGTATGCCTGAACCTGTAATAAGTAAAGCCTTTTAAAACTGCATCGGATTCCTGAGTCTTCATCCATTCCCTGCTGGCTTCAGAGGTAGAACGGAACTCACTTCCCTGCACTGTCAGGGACCCCTGCGGCTTCCCAAGTCCCATATGTGGATTTGCACAAGTTCATAGTAATTAATGTTATGGAAGGTTATTTATTGACAAGTGCATGTCATTGGCATACCATGAGGATGTACACACTAATTATGTATAGTGCAATACAAATTGTATGTTATATTCACAGAAAAATTACTTTGTACATATCAAATCAAAAGTTAATTGCAGTAATTGGGTAATTAAATTTCTTTCTATACATGCTTTTCTGGGGACTTCAAATTTTTCTAAAGCTAATATGAGCTTCCTGTTATAATTAGAAAACGACATCATTTTGCAAAAGATTCCTTTTGAGAGTGTGGCTCTTATTAGAGGCAAAACATTCATTCTTTTTTTTTTTTTTGAAGATTTCTTTTTTTATTTCTTTTTTTTGTTTTTTATTACAATTACAAAGATATACAATCAAAAAGTTCATATTTGGGTTTTGGTCATACAGTGTTCCAGCACCCATCCCTCCACCAGTGCCCATCTCCCACCACCAACGTCCCTGGTTCCCCCCCCCTTCCCCCCCCCAGCCTGCCTCCATGGCAGGTTCTTTATTTCTTTCCCTTTCTCTCTCTCTTTCTCTTTTCCTTCCCTTCCAGACTATGGATTACAGAACATACATTAAAGGGTTGTCAAAAACATTCATTCTTTCTCAATGATATAGAGTGGAATCAGTAACTCTTTTGTGTCCACTGATTTCTTTCTTTTGTTTTTATTTCCAAATATAAATAAAGCAGAAGAGACTAAGGATGAATAAACCAGATGTGTAGGAAAGGCTTTATCCCAAAACAAAATGAATGAATGGCTAAGCTTGGAAATTCATTGTGGGGCTTTGGTTTATATTGTGAGGGAATTCACTGTCCAGAAGTGAGGTGCCTTTCACTGACATGGGTCAAGACTTAGTTTTGTTTCATCTTAAGCTCCCAAAGGGTACCTTGAGTTGCCAAGCAGAAGTTTTCAGGATTAATTCTGGGCTTCACTCCCTGGTACAAGATAACAGACCAGTGAAAATGCAATAAATTAACATGGGAAATGAAAATGTTTTGCTGAGTTCCTGCCCTCACAGGCATGAAGGTGATTTCTGAATTTACACATCTATGAATGCATATCTATCTATAAAGAAATAAATATAAATAAAAGTAATTATTCTGTGAAAATAATAGCAAAATTATTCTGTGAGGGCTGGGAGGCATTGGGAGAAGAGAAAGTTTCCCTAATCAGCATGGACCTTAAGTGAGACTAGAGATAATACTATATTTTTGAAGGGGGCTCAACCTTTGTGACATTATTATTTATAATAATAATATTGGATTATATTCAATAGTACTGTAATAATTTAAAAATAGAGCACAGATTGCTTTATTCAGAATGTTTTATATATTAGATTTACTTGTTATCAAACAGTTATAATGGTAAAGAAATGATGAAAAATTTCTGACTCTAGGCTTATCTTTAATAAATCATAGTTGTTGGAACCTGGGAATATGAGAGTCAGAATGGGTCATAGAAAGAATCTTTTAACCTATACAGAGGAATCTCACAAGGACTAACTTATAGAACTAGAATTTTCTACCCATATTTAGGTACCTCAATTTTTTTGAATAGTGAAGGAAATAACATACCAGCAGGAACAATTACATTGTCCTTTAGTGACTGATTTTACAAACTGGTTCTTATATTTTTATTGTATGAACATAATTACTGATAAAGTTCCAATGAAAAAATAAAATAAAATAAATATTTTCCTATGCTTTGAAGTATGTATTTTCTAAAGGTCTCACTGGTTGGATGAAACCATCATGCTGAGTGTTTTGGAGATGTTTTATGCACAATATGATTAAAAAATATTGCAAATGTCAACTAATGACTACTAAATTTGTGGAGGTGGGAATGACCATAGCACACTTTTAGCTAACATGGATGAATTGTTAGGAAGTCAATCCTTTGCTGAAACAGCTTTTTGCAAAGAAAGAATCTTAACATTGACACATTAAATAAATTCAGTGCTTTAATTAAAATCTATTTCATTTTTATGCCTGTTCTTTTTTGTAAAGAGTTAACAAATGATGACAAAGAATTACTTTCCACTTCACCTTTAATCAAAACCAAACTATAGGTAACTGAACTTCAAGGTTACCTAAAATATTTTTTTAATTTCTCAAAAGAGAACTTAATTTCTGTTTTCTGGATAGATAAAAGTTTACTAGCAATAGTGTTATATCACAATGACAGCAAGTTTACATTTATTCCAGGCAAGAGAAGTAATTTTGGAAGAAGCCACTTGCAATTGGCTGTAGCTGTATCCTATTTATAATATTGAACACACCAATCCCACAGAGAGGAAAATGTCTTTCCAGTTGAATTCTCTATCAAACTGAGACATAGAATGTTAATTCTGCACCAATGTTGATGAATCCTAATTCTAAAAATACTCCTTTTAATGCATCATGAAATACTGAACTTTGAAGTTAGCTAAATGTTAGAAATTTTCCAATGTATAAAATACTTTATTTGAATACATCTTTAAATGAGACACATTTCTGAGACCTGATTCTTTAAGTAGATAAATTCTCAATAACAATGAAACCTTCTATTTCATTACTAACAGATTATATAAGTGATTCCTGTTTGTACACCATAAAATTCAAATTTATTTCAGAACATTCAGTATATATCTGAATCAAAGTCAACACAGATTTATAGCTTATCCAAATCTATTAAATGAAAGTTATTTACAAGTTACTATAAGGTAGATACAAATAGAAATAAATTTATTTCTTATACAACTGACAACTCGGGACACTGATATTAATGGGCTGAAGACCTGGTCTCAGATTTTACTCTTGTAGATTAACAAGATTTTGGTCTAAGTTTATTTTTTAAATTAAGTTTGTTGAAAGTAAATAGTTTATTTATATATTTTATTTATAAAGCATAGTTGAATTAGAAACTATATCATTTATAAACTATCTTACATAGTTTAACCATTTAACTATTAACTAGTTAACCATTTAACTATTAAAATATTTAATTTGAATGTTTATTAAATAATTGATTTAAAATGAATAAAAATAAACCAAGTTTGTTTTGAAATATGCTTAGGTACAAGTAACTACTTTATTGGGTTCTTTTCTTCAAGGTTAAAGGTGGAAAATAAGTATCAACCCTTTCCTTGCTCTAGTCAGTAAGGATTTATATAACTCTCATCATTCCACAATGCACACTTTTAGCACTTGGAAAGAATTAAAATTGCTCCACTATTTTTGTTAATTTATTTTATTTAAAAAATTTTTAGCTTTTCATCCCAGGACAAGCTGGAGTATGCCATGGTGATGCTGCAAACAGCCAAGGACCACCTGGAGCATCTGGCCTGCAAGTTGAACCACGTCATAGTGGTAGGCCCCGCCCCAGGAAACCACGCCCTGACACTGGAGGCCACACCCAGGCTTCTAAGACACACCTCAAACCCAATGGTGCTGCCAATCAAGTGGGCTTTCATGCCTCAGTCCACCCAGGAGCCTGGCGGGTCAAGGCCCATCCACAGAGGAAGCCAGCACATACAACTGGCAATCCTGATGTCCTTCAGAGTCCCACTATCACCAGATCTCCGAGATATCTCTCTAATCCTGGGGTGACCACAGTGGGAGAAGACCTACCTTGCCCTTTCCAGAGCCCTCACTTCTTAGATTATCCTTGCAGGCTAAAGTTATTCACTGCACACCAGTGAAAGAGACAGGCACACTCATGCAGACACACACACACACACACACACACACACACACCCCCCCCCCCCCCCACAGAGTGACCACTCAGCCTGAAGGCCCATCCCTGGGATGAGAAGCACCGCCCCAGATGGGCGTGTCCCCAGAGGCAACGCCCTTTTTCGAGCCGGCTCCACCCTGGGTGCAGGAGGGTAGTTCTTCTCAAAAAAGGAGCTGGATCCCAAAGCCCCTGACTTTGTGCTTAACCTGCTGGGCCTTGTGGAGGAAAAGCTGTTGAAGCTGCAGGCACAACTCCAGAATTACAATGTGGAGGAGATGATACAGCGCATGTCGGACCACGAGGTGCCCCTGTGGGGAGCGGGAGGCAACCTTCCTTTCCGAGACCAGGCAGGAGGCCAAGGGACCTAGAATGGGCTTTAGGGTCAATGGGTGGATGAGGCCTGGAGCCATAGATTTTATCCATCTCTATCTCTATCTCTATCTCTATCTCTATCTCTATCTCTATCTCTATCTCTATCTCTAGGTGACTACAAGATTATCCCACCTGAACTGCAGAGCCTGGCAAGCTACCCCTGTCATATTTGACATGCCAAATACCAGTAACAATTATAGACCTCATTCCCATGACTTGATGGAATGGTTTGAGGCTCTTTATGTTTCTGGAGCTGGCAGATGCCCTTGGGCTATCTCGCATGTGACAAGACATATTGAGATGTAACTCTTTCCGACTCGTAATCTATGATCTATGGGAAGTCAAGTGATCAAGTGATTTTATTATTATTATTATTATTATTATTATTATTATTATTATTATTATTATTATTAATTTGTTTTTTTTTAAATTACAAAGATGTTCATGTTTGGGATTTCGGTAATACAGGGTTCCAGCACCCATCCTTCCACCAGTGCCCATTTCCCACCACCAAATGGGAAAATTCCATCAATTCCCTCCCGCCTCTCTCTTCCTTCTCTTACACACTGTGGATTGCAAATACATACATTTAGAGATTATGATGAGTATCCCATTGCATATATTCAATGCTCAGTTCTAGGTTAGTATTATTGTTGTAGGCAGACAGACAGGGGGTCCCCACATGGCAATGAATCCTTGCCCTAAGTCTGTCCAAAGCCACCTTTTGGAACCAGGAAACAAGACTTGATAAGACCCATTAACCAACAACAGACCCTGAGTGAAGTTGGATCAACCTTTCTCTGCCCAGCCCTTAATCCAGCTACATTCCAGGACAGAAGATCCAGCAGGAACAGAGGTCAAGAAAAGGAGATTTTCAAAGAAGACCACTCCCAAAGTCTACTCCCCTTGGCAATGACCCTAGCAACCTAGGTTGATGCCCAATATGGGAGTATCTTGGGGAGAAATCTATAAAAGTTATCCTGACCAGAGGACGGCACGCACATGCTGCATGGACACATATGCTGCCTGAGTCCCTGTGGCCAAGCACATGTGGTGCCTGAGCACATGTGTTGCCTGCATCTCCCCTCTTGAGATATGTACTCTCTCTTACTCGCTCTCCATCTTTAGAGTAGCCCACGTTCTCCCTTGAGCGTGCTACCTCTCTCTCACTCTTACCTTTCCTCCTCCTTCCCTTTCCAAAATTTCCTCAATAAAACCTATTTTACTTCACTGCTTGTCAACTCCTGAAAATCCTTTTCTGCAAGGAAGACAAGAACCCTAAGGCAGCCCTGGGTAAGGCCTAGGACTGACTTTCCTTTTCTGCAAAGAGCAATTCCTCGCTCCAGCCTGAGTCCGTGGCTCCCCAAGAAACCTCGGGTGGTGGGGATCAACTCCCGTGCCTAGAGATCAAGTGGACATCAGGTGTGGCTTGACGGCCACCTCGTGGGGCTGGTGTGGGTCAGGCCCACACCGTGCAGGGGCTCATTGCAGACTTTATCAGTCCTAAGCCTGCACAGTGGGTCCCAGGTGACAGAGGGGGCTGAGGGAGAAAGCGACCATCTCTCTCCCCTTCCGGCCTCACATAAGTCACCCGTGGGGTCCACCTGCATCATTATGATTTTCAACAATTAGCAAACTTCTCTGTCTTACCTAACCTCTGACTCCACATGTTTGTGGTTGATCCACCTATTGACAAGGCCTCCTGGTCCATGTTTTGCCTGACCTTGGATATTGGTATCTTATAATATATATAATATATATATATATATATATATATATATATATAATATATCATACTATACATTATATATTGGCATCATACTATATATATGCACACACTATGTATATCATACTATAAACAGTATGATATATAATCATACTATATATGTATATTCACACTATATATATCATGCAAATAAATGCAGTTATTCTAGATCTGTCTTTTTCCTTCTGGCTAATTTCACTCAACATGATCCTCTCCATGTCCATCCATTTACAGGCAAATTTCATAATTTCATTTTTCCTAACAGCTGCATAGTATTCCTGCAGGGAAACACTGGGGCACCCCACACAAAATCCAGGAGCAGAGGTCAGGGATCACCTTCTGCCACAGGGGATCGGTGGACAGTTTACGGAGAAAGATGAAGGAATCCAGCCAAGTTTCAAAATGCTTTATTTAGGACCTCTACAAAGAAAACTACAAGACACTGCTCCAAGAGATAAAAGAGGACACAATGAAATGGAAACATATTCCCTGCTCAAGGATGGGGAGAATCAACATTGTCAAAATGGTAATACTCCCTAAAGCTCTATACAGATTCAGTGCAGTCCCTATAAGGATACCCATGACTTTCTTCAAAGAAATTGACCAAACACTCCTGAAATTTGTGTGGAACAATAAACACCCAAGGATAGCTAAAGCAATCCTCGGGAAAAAGAAGATGGGAGGCATCACCTTTCCCAACTTCAAACTGTACTACAAGGCAGTAGTAATTAAAACAGCATGGCATTGGAATAAAAACAGAGCTGAAGACCTATGGAATAGAATTGAGTATCCTGACACCCAACCTCAAACACATTATCATTTAATCTTTGATAAAGGTGCAAAGAGTCCAAACTGGAGTAAGAAAAGCCTCTTCAACAAGTGGTGTTGGGAAAATTGGGCAGCGACATGTAAAAAATGAATTTGGACCTGTGTCTAACACCATGCACAAAAAATCAGATCAAAATGGATTAAAGATCTCATTATCAGGCCAGGCGATAGCCAGCGGGTAGGGCGGCCCACCGCAGGGTTCGACCCGGCATCCCATATGGTCCCTGAGCACCACCAGGAGTAATTCCTGAGTGCAGAGCCAGGAGTAACCCCTGAGCATCGCCGGTGTGACCCAAAAAGCAAAAAAAAAAAAAAGATCTCATTATCAGACTTGAATTCATAAAGTACATTGAAGAAAACAATGGAAAAAACCCTCCACGATGTTGAAGCTAAAGGCATCTTCAAATTTGAAATATCACTAACAAAGCAACTAGAAGAAAAAATAAACATATGGGACTACATGAAACTAAAAAGCTTCTGCACCTCAAAAGAAACAGTAACTAAGATACAAAAGCAGTCCACAGAATGGGAAAGAATATTCACCCAATACCCATCTGATAAGGGGTTAATATCCAGGATATATCAGGCACTGGTAGAACTTTACAAGAAGAAAACAAACAACCCCATCAAAAATGGGGAGAAGAAATGAACAGAAACTTCATCAAGGAAGAAATTCAAATGGCCAAAGAACATATGAAAAAATGCTCATCATCACTAATCATCAGAGAGATGCAAATCAAAACAACAATGTGATACCACATCACACCACAGAGACTGGCACATATTCAAAAGAGCAAGAACAACAACTGCTGGCGTGGATGTGGGGGAAAAGGGGACACTCATCCATTTTTTGGTGGGAATGCCGGCTGGTACAACGCGTTTCTGGAAAACAATATGGACATTCCTCCAAAGACTAGAAATTGAAATCCCATTTGACCCAGCCATACCACTCCTGGGAATCTACTCTGGGAAACCAAAAATACGCAGCGGAAACACCATCCCTACTTTTATGTTCATAGCAGCATTATTCACAATAGCCAGAATCTGGAAGCAACCAGAGTGCCCGAAAATCGATGATTCGATAAAAAGCTTTGGTACATCTACACAATGGAATACTATGCAGCTGTTAGGAAAAATGAAGTTATACAATTTGCCTATAAATGGATGGACATGGAGAAGGTTATGTTGAGCGAAATTAGCCAGAAGGAGAGAGACAGATGCAGAATGACTGCATTTATTTGCATGGCATAAATATATATGTACATATTATGATACCAATATCCAAGGTCAAGTGAAACATATATCAGAAGGTCTTGTCAAAGGTGGAAATTATCACAAACGTGTGGGAGTCAGAGGCTAGGTAAGTCAGAAAATGGAACAGTGTGCTAACAATTGTTGAGGGTACTTATGCCAACCTAGAACTGAGCATTAAATAGAGGCAAAAAGATACACATGACAACCCTTTAATGTATGTTCTTTAATCCATAGTCTGGAAGAGAAGGAAAAGAGAAAGAGAGAGAAAGGGAAAGAAATAAAGAACCTGCCATGGAGGAAGGCTGGGGGGGGGGGGGAGGGAACTGGGGACGTTGGTGGTGGGAGATGGGCACTGGTGGAGGGGATGGGTGCTGGAACATTGTATGACCAAAACCCAAATATGAACTTTTCAATTGTATATCTTTGTAATTGTAAAAATAAAAAAAAATACATAGAATTTAAAAAAAATATAAAAAAAAAAAAAAAACAACAAAAAAACCCAAAATGCTTTATTTAACACAGGTTACTAGCATACAAATCAGCAATAGGAAACCCCAAACTTAGGGCTCCTGGTTGGGCTGTGGCCACATGTAGGCCAAGATGGCTGCCACCACACATTAAGGCCCTCCAGAGAGGAAGAGGCAAGAAGGGGAGTGCCAGCAGACAAAGGGAAAAAGAAGAGCAAGGAAGCAGGCTAGTTTTTATATCCCTGCAACCCAGATCTCCCACTCCAAAGGAAAGCCATCAGGGTCAAATTCCCTCAGGTAATTTCTCCCAGGACCTAGCCTAGGCCCTTTGAGATGTTAATGTGGCCAAGACAAGATCTGCCTTGGAAGTGCCCCCTGCAGTGGAGGGGCTTCTGAGATACAGAGTACAAAGGCATGCATCTATACCAAATAATATTCTATAGCCAGTTAAATATTTCTCCAAGCCTTCATAAAAGTCTCATCTTTACTTCATGGGTGTCCTGTATATCAGCCTTTGAGTTATCAGAGAACCATGCTTGCTTGCTTGGAGGCAAACAGCATTTCTCTCTGGTCTAATTACTTAGAGATCCAACGTGCCAGGCAAATATACGGGTAAGATCTAGCTAGACCCACGATGATTGTGGCAGCATGAGAGAATATTTATACCAGCCAGTATAGAATGCATAGTTAGATGAGCTGCCACACTCAAACTGTCCTCCTCCTATCTACAAAGTGACCTGCAGGAGATAACTCCAGGGCTAGATGCAGAGGCTCTTGGCAGCTGAGTACTGCAACATATTCCATTGTGTAAATGAACCACAGTTTCTTTATCTAATCATCAGTTCTTGGGCACTCTGGTTGCTTCCAGATTCTGGCTATTGTGAATAGTGCTGCTATGAACATAAAAGTACAGATGGTGTTTCTGTATTTTTACTAATTTCTAACTTGAGTAAGCAGACAGGCCTTTGAGTGCTAATTCCCTAATAAAGAGCAATACATTTGCCTTAGCTCTGTTAGACTATAGTTTTTCACTTGTGTGTATTCCAAGGTTTTTTTTTTCTTTTTGGGTCATACCGGCGATGCTCAGGGGTTACTCCTGGCTCTGCACTCAGGAATTACTCCTGGTGGTGTTCAGGGGACCATATGGGATGCCGGTAATCGAACCTGGGCCGGCATGGACCGGCCGCATGCAAGGCAAACGCCCCTATCCTCTGGGCTATCGCTCCAGCCCCTATTCCAAGTTTTTAATATAGCTTTCATACAGTATCTTCTTACCAAGCATTTGTTTCTGGTGAAGATTTGTTTTCATTTATGATAGTTTTTGAGAGGCTAATGACTCAACTAATAATAGGAGTCAGATTAGAGGGATAATTAAATATGTTAAAACTGGAATCAATATTTCAAAACACAGGACTGTGATCCTGACAAGAAGTAGAGTGCAAGAAATACCAAGGGTGAGATGGTTGTCTATGGGGCGGGGGAGGGGTTATATGTCACTTACCTGCCTTAGTTCAAACTTTTCTAATGTTCTTCACTACATCTGTTCAGACCCTGAGAATTGATTCAACCAAGAAAATATGGGGGATCACTGATACTGTGAATATGATTCCATTATATAATGCCAGAATGTCTGTTGCTAGAATCTCTCTTTTACCTTATTGACCTCTGTCGCCAATGTTTTTACATTTTATTGTTTTATATTGGGGTCACAGGAAATGATAAAGTAAACTCTATAAGTTCCAAAATCACATACACAATTCAGTTTCAGAGAACATCCTCATTCTCTCTGCTTCAAACAATTGCACTCAAATTATGAGCCTTGATCACAAGAAGTAGTGATCAAAGATGAAGATAAATTTTTATACATATATGACAGAAAACTGTAGTACATACTTTTACAGGATGGTTTTGATATTAAAAGACAAATTTTGTGAGGATTCTTTTAAACAAAAATTTTGAGAGCAGAATATTTCTCTACTGATATGTTGGTGGAGGAGGAACGAGGAGGAAGCATAGGAAGGAGGAGGAAGGAGGAGGAAGGAGGAGGAGGAGGGAGGAAGAAGGAGGAGGAGAAGTGGGTGGAGGAGAAGGAAGAAAAGAAAGATGAGAAGAGGAAGAGAAGTCTTTAGATTTGCAGAAATCTCATAAGTAGATAAGCATAATAAGGAAAGAAACATTTTAAAGATTAGGATTAGTGATTTAGTGGGGCACAACAGCAGCTAGCTTAGCTGTGTTTGAGATCCATTTTGAGTCCTGATCCTCTGCATGAACCAATGTCATCTCCTCGCGCAGTAGCTCCATTTGGGATACACAGGCCTGCAGGGTATTGGGCCAGGGAGCCCCCTTTCCTACACATGGCAGCAGAGATTTGAGTGTGGGCTTTCTGGAGATGTGCCTTTGAACAGCTGAGTCTTTATACAGGGTCCTAAAGCTGGCTACCATCCTTGTCCAAAGTAGAAGCGCTCAATTCCTCCCTCTTAATATTTTCAAGCCTAAGCATTTTGTTAAGTAGAGCTTAATTTTAGAATTTAAGCATGCCAGAAAATAGGTATGAGTGCTTAATGAATGCTACATCTTGAGGACATAATGTCTTTAAAAAAAAGTTTTGAGAGCATTATCTGTCCCAGTTATGTGCCCTAGCACATAGTTGCTCTGAGTTGTTTTCTACTGATATTAGATTTGTCTTCTTTTACTTGGTGGCAGGAAGATCTGCTGCACCTACCCCCAAGGGTACTGTGCTTGCCTTTAAGATACTTGGAGGAATATCAACAATTAATTTTCATGCCTTAAGCATGCATGGTCCCCTGGCTATACTTAAGTAGTTCTGCTGAATTAAAAAAGGATTTTGTGATAAAAGATGAAAAATCATTGGAAAAATAAAAGCCAATTCTTGATGGAATAGAAAGTATAAAATTGGAAATAACTTTATAAAAATAAACACTAACACCTGCCCCTCGAGGTGTTGCAGGTGGGGCTGCAGTGCTCTGGCTGTGTTGGCAGGTGACAGACAAGTTTGTTCACACCCAGGCTCTGTGGGCCCTGGATGGTTGATGGTCTGACATAGAAAAGACAGGGGCCCCTGTGATGAATGCAGAGCCATTGCAGAGACTAGTAAGCTGCCCATGGTGTATTTGATATGCCAAAAACAGTAACAATAATGAACCTCATTCCCAACTAATGGAGCCGTTACTGGCGCCTCCCCGAGCAAATTGATGAACAACGGGAAGACAAGTATACAAATGAAGCACTATTATCTAAAGTTCTGCTCAGCAGTGAAAAATATAGTGACAAAACTATTACCATTTAAATTGCAATTATGAAAACATAGTAATTCCCATCTTTTCTGACTTTCATCTAAACTTCTGCACATTTTTATTAATTAGTTCCTGCAGGAATCCCCAGAGATAAGGATTATATTACTAATATCCTGGCTGTAGAGACATTAGTATTTTCCCTCAGTCAGTAATGTTGACCCTAAACTGGGAATAAAATTAAAAGAGTTTAGCTACTTCATTACTCTGAAAAATTCAGAGTACGAAGAGACTTCACAGATCACTAAATTCAACATTTTCATGGTATAAAATCAGGTCAAATAGTTTATCATGGATAGGCAGAAAATTTCTGAAAACACCTAACATGTTGTTGTTCTTTTTCCTTCAGGGAGCCATCAACAGCTTTTGGCTACCTGTTAAGAACTAAGTACCTTGCATTGTGTTGAATGTGAGGCAGAAAAGTAATTTTTATTAAAGTGGAGTCTTCAGTCTAGTGAAGTGTGGGTTTAAAAAAGAGGCATGGGCCTTAAAGCTGAGAAGTACAAGCTTGGTGTGATTCTTGAGAATTTGGTGCCACTGTACAGCACACATGGAACTTAAGAGAATTATGCAGAGCAAAGTATTTAGAAGGAGAAAAATAAATTTCAGATGATCTCACTCAGATGTGGGACATAAAGAAATTAAGCAAAGGACTATAAAAATCCTGAACAAGTCCTTTGATGCTTACTGCAGAGCTTCGGTTAACAGAGAGGAAGGAGAGGTGCTAAAAATGGAGAGAGCTCAATAGACAGTGGTGGTGGGTGGGGAACTTACTGCTTTTGTGCTGAGCAAAACTTGGTAGCATGTATTTGAAAGAGGGTTAAACTAAACTCCTAAAACCTTTTTATGTTGCAAACCAATGTTTCTCAGCAACTAAAAAAAAAAAAAATGGAACTACTCATGAGATGTATGCCACAGCAAGGATATATATAGCAATTTACATGTATAATATAGCTTTCCACCCACTCCATGGGCACCGCCATTTTCCACATTGGACTTCCCTCTCATCATAACTCCACCCAGCCGACCAGCCCATCACAGCCCGGATCATCGACACCCACCCTGGAGCAGTTTCTTCCTCAATCCGGCCCAGGTATGCTGGTCCAGAGACCTCTCAGACAGGGGGCAGGCGGTTCCTTGCTCTCCCTGTGCCCAGCCGTTCATGAGGCAGTCGGGGAGGCATGGTGGGTTCCAGCCTTGGCCCACCACCCGGCAGAACCTCACAACAAGCCAGGCGACCACCCACCCACTCCATGGGCGCCGCCATTTTCCACATTGGACTTCCCTCTCATCAGAACTCCACCCAGCCGACCAGCCCATCACAGCCCAGATCATCGACACCCACCCTGGAGCAGTTTCTTCCTCAATCTGGCCCAGGTATGCTGGTCCAGAGACTCTCAGACATGGGGTAGAGCGGTTCCTTGCTCTCCCTGTGCCCAGCCGTTCATGAGGCAGTCGGAGGCATGGTGGGTTCCAGCCTTGGCCCACCACCCCGGCAGAACCTCACAACAAGCCAGCGACCCCCACCCACTCCATGGGCGCCGCCATTTTCCACATTGGACTTCCCTCTCATCATAACTCCACCCAGCCGACCAGCCCATCACAGCCCGACAAGGCTTTTTTGGAGGTGTTTATAGAGTATGCCTCCCGCACGGCAAGCCTAGCAAGCTGCTCGTGTTGTATTTGATATGCCAAATGCCAGTAACAATTATATTAGATCATTCTCATGACCTAATATAATGGTTTGAGGCTTTTTATGTTCCTGTACCAAGCCGTGCCCTTGGCTCTACAGCATGTGACAGGACATATTGAGATATTACTGGTGCCCGCTCTAGCAAATAGATGATTAACGGGAAGATCGTGATCGTGATCGTGAATATATAGCTTTACAAAATAATGTAATTATATAATTATACATGAATCTTTCTAATATATATATCATAGATGTACAAGTATTTTTGTGTCATCCCTGCATGTGGGTTCAAATGCTCAAATTTCAAAAGAGATTGAACAGATTCTGCAAAATGAAAAGTTGTGCCCTTCTTAAATTGATGCTACACCACAATGTGTAAAATAAGAGGGAGAGAGATGCAGAGACAGAGAGACAGAGAGAAAAAGAGAGGAAACTGGGGTACCTGCTATTAAGGCAGCATGGGGGTGGTCGGGAGGGGTGGGGTACATTGGTGGTGGAAATGGGGCACTGGTGGAGGGATGGGTGCTGGTATACTGTATTACCAAGAACCAATTATGAACACCTTTGTAATTGTATGTTTCACGGTGGTATAATAAAAATTTAAAAAAATAAATAAATAAATTGATGCTACATTCAGTCTTATCCCTTTTGTATATGTGAGCCCAAAGCTGACAGATCTTACTTTCCCCCAAAGACACAACAATGTTGATTCAACAAGATTTTATGAAACATTTACCTGGCCTGTTGACTTCCTAGGAGCAGTGATACCTTAAGTATAGTCAATTAGGAAATCCACAATATCTAAAAGGCATCTTTGTTTCGAGCTTAAATCCACTGCTTTTCCTGGGGTTCTTTGCAATGATTTGTTGGTGGGGGTTTCTCGGTATCTCTATACACCAGTGATTTCCCTGACTACCTGATCACTACAGAATTCACAAAAGTTGCGCTTTAGCCAGGAAATGGACAAGGTGATGACGAATGAGAGCATATGCCCCTACTTCCCTTTACAGCGGTGTCTAAGTATAATTAACTCTTATCTACTAACCTATCACTAATGCACCCCAGTTCTAGAAGTCAGGTACACAGTAGTTCATGTCATGTTTTGATTTACTTCATACTTGCTGGACCTCTTGCTTTAGACAGTTTTCTATTTATTAAAAGAAGTTAAATGACTTGTAAAATCATATACCCACTAAATGGCTGAATATGACTAGAGCCTGGATTTTCTAATTATAAAGTAGATTTTTTGCTAGTGGATCTCTTTTTTCATGCTAATACAGTACTTGTGAAACAGGTAAGAGCAATGACGTTTTTCAGCCTGTCCCCACAGGATACATCTTTTTTCATCTTAGATAGAAAATCAAAATTTGCCTTACATGAAGAATAGAAACAACAAGAGACCTGGAGATGGTAAAACAGTGAGGAAACATAGCTAGCAAGCACTCAGCATGTATTCAATTCCTCAGCTCTCCCTATCCTTGGGATGTAGCCCTAAGGATCTCTGAGCATATCCAGGTATTAGAAAACACAGGGGGTGGGGGGATGGGGAAACCCTATTGGTTTAAATGTAAGAAATAGAGTTAAAGTTGCATCTGTCCTATCTCTTCTATTGTATTTAGCAGTGGTATCGGAGAGATTTTTGGAGGAAGGCAAATTTCAAGGCAATGCCATGAACATTGAGTTTCTTTCATCCTAATCTTTCACTCAGACTGTTTTAAACACTTGGACCATTCTCAGTCAACTCTGTGAACTTTGTAAGCAATAGCCTTTTTCTTTATTCATTTATTTTTTAGTTTGGATCTATATCTATGTTATTTTTACAAATAGATTTTTTTCTCCAATCTTTATTCAGGTATTCTGGTTCACTTTTTCCCACCCAGGACAGTTTAAAAATATTGTTCATTCTCTCCCAGGGCGCAGCTCTAACCTAGTCTCACCAGAGACCAGTAGGATCCACCAGGGAGTACACCCCACTAAACTTCTATCTCTCTCTTTTTTTTTTTTGGCTTTTTGGGTCACACCTGGCGATGCTCAGGGGTTACTCCTGGTTCTGCACTCAGGAATTACTCCTGGTGGTGCCTCGGCAGACCATATGGGATGCCGGAGATCGAACCCGGCCGGCATGGGCCGGCTGCGTGCAAGGCAAACGCCTACCCGCTGGGCTATCGCTCCGCCCCTAACACTTATTTTTTTTTTTTGCTTTTTGGGTCACACCCGGCGATGCTCAGGGGTTACTCCTGGCTCTGCACTCAGGAATCACTCCTGGCGGTGCTCAGGAGACCATATGGGATGCCGGGGATCGAACCTGGGCCAGCGCAGACCGGCCGCGTGCAAGGCAAACACCCTACCTAACACTTCTATCTCTTCACTTTTACTTCTTTCTGTCTCTCTGTCTGTGCTAGCTGAGGTCAACCATCTGTCACTTAGCACTGCCTATGGCCCTGTAATTGCCATCAGGAGTGATTCCAGGAGATTAGAGTCAGAAGTAAGTCCAGATAACAACTGCCCCCCCCCCGCAAAAAGACTACCTCCTAAATATAGAACATTGCACCAAGCACTTTACAACTTTTCTGACACTCCTGTGAGAGACAGCAATAATGTTTAAACATTCCTGAAAAATAAAATGAAAGGAAGGGATTGTCTGGCTTTTCCAAGACTAATGGTTTAACAGGTTGATCAAAAACAGGTTTCAAACTGAGAGATCTTAACCTGGACACAGCAAGAGAAAACACTGTCTCCTCAACGCTCAGCCTTCTTCAGTATGTTGCAGACACCACACCATTGAACCTGGGCCTCATTCTTAAGAGTAAACTATGAAGTTATTTTGCATTTGTTCTCAGATATACCAATAGCCCCCCATTCATCCCAAAGGACCCCCTCCAAACTGTTTGTCTCTGAGTCAAATGTGGAAGAATGATGGGATTGTTTTGATATAGCCACACAGGGACAGGAGGGAAATAAGTGTGATGAGATTGGAAAAAAAAAAAGGCTACAAAGAAAAATTCCTGAAAATGGGAGGAGGATTCGTCTCCAGCATAGTCAGAAAATGATACTCTCAATTTGCTCTTCCTCCCATCTTTGATTGTACCATTTTGCAAGTCTTTAGCCCAATGCAGTGCTCACCCACCCCCTAAATAAAAAGAACAAGAAAAGAGAAGATTTTATCGCTTTCCTGGGCTTCTTACTTAAAGCAACTACCTTTCCTAGCTTCTGCATCCTGCCTTTCTTTTTTCTCAGCTAGTTTCTCCTGAATGCAGTCAGCCATCTCTCTCCAGTTCTGGGCTTTCAACCTTGATTGCCTGAGGAAAAGGAACTCCTGAGCTTTACTTTAGCCATTAGCTTTAGCCATAAGAAAGAATGTGCTTATTCAGAATATGCGTGGCCTTTTTAAATTTAAATTTGGTCACTTGTCAAATCAACAGGATGCGTGTGCAAAAATGTTGCAACATGTTGATACTGAAAAATATTCCAGCAACATGGATTATGCTAAGATTGAGCAATATTTTTTTCTATGAAAGTTTTTTTCCCTTGAAATATTCAATAAGCTCATAGCCAGTGATTTAATTATTCTATGCAGGCATAATAACTTCCCAATAACCGAGAGCACTGTCTTGTGACAAAGCCTGTTCCTATGTATTTTTTAATAAGGAAGGGTTCAGAGTGGTGATTTCTTGATATCCTTCAGGCTTTTTGGGGAAAGATCTTATCCAAGCAATATATTTTCTAAAAAGTGAAAGCAACTATAAGCTTTTCAGAATGGCTGAAGTACCTCATTTCTTTCTTACTATGCTTTTATTTTTGGGGAATAGTTTTGGCAAACCGCAGGTGGTTATCAAAACAGTAAGGCAATCACATGACTGCTCAAAATCCCACATTATCTAAAAATAAACAGAAATACAAAATTACTGATAATTATAGTAAAAATAGCACATGAAAGCAATCAATTGAAAAGTTATATTCTGTATAAAACTGCTTTCGAATAGGTATAGCACAGGCCTTGATGTATGAAAGCAAGAATTCTGTTCAGGTGAATGATGAATCCTGATAAGTATCAGTTCAGGTGAAATTGCCTGTCCCAGGATGCAGAAACCTATGATTCGGCTGAAATTTGCCACTGTGTTTCAGGAGCAATGTGCAACACAGAACATTTGATACAGGCCTGAGACTGTATTGAGAGTAATGGTTATATTATTGTTTACCTGGGCTTCATAGATGTTTAACTTAAAGCTTTGCATTGCTTATAGGCAAGACACAGATCGTAATGATTGCAATGTATCTCTGTCAAACCAATAGGATGGCAAGCCCCAGAGCTTCAATTAAAAAATGAATTAACTGATGGACTGGAGAGTCAGTAAATTAATTGTTTGACAGGCTGGAGAGTTAGGAAATAAGGCAAGATAGGTTTACTTGTAGCAGCCTACTCAGTTCAATCCCTGGCATTGAATAAGGTCCAGCAAGCACAGTGTTGATTAATCGCTGAACAAAAAAACAAAAGTAAGCACCAAGCACTGCTGAGTGTGACTCAAAAAATGGAAAGAAGAACAACAAAACATAGTTAATTACTTGTCTTTAAAAATTTTTAAAAATCTGATAGCCCAGCGGGTAGGGCGTTTGCCTTGCACGCCGCCAGCCTGTGCTGGCCTGGGTTCGATCCCGGCATCCCATATGGTCCCCAGAGCACCGCCAGGAGTGATTCCTGAGTGCAGAGCCAGGACTAACCCCTGAGCGTCGCTGGGTGAGACCCAAAAAACAAAAAATAAATAAATAAATAAATAAATAAATAAATAAATAATTTTTAAAAAATCATAAACTTTCTAGAAGTTTCTGTTTCATGAGGGAACTTTGGATGGAGGGCTTGAATGCTTATGAGTTTTGCTTAAATCATCTTAAAACTAAACAGTGAGTTTTTTCAAGCACATATTGCAATATATTAATATGATATAGTTTATGAATATTCATGGTCAAGAATAATATTTTAAATATGTATCTTAAGTTATATATTTGAAACTATTTTACTCTGAGAATTGTTCATATAATGTTTCCTTTATTTTAACACATAAAACTCTGCAAGACTTATTTATAACTTTTTGAAAAATTATTGAAGTACCACACAGCTTAAATGTCTCATTGTAGAATTTGATTAAATTAACCACAATAAAGCAAAACAATACAAGTAATAGAAATGAAATGTTGGATTTGTATAGCTATTTGGTTCAACGAAAATCTAATATATATTGCTAGGATATGAAGATATTATTAAGACAATACAGAAATGGAAGCATTTATTATTCATCCATCCTAAATACTAATCTGTGATATATTTTTTATTTTTACACTCATGTCTCACAGCTAGATTGAACAGACACAACACATGAAAAATGCACAGAGTCAACATGGTGTTCTGAGGTCTGATGCCCCAAACATTCTAAGAAGTTAGGGCTTTACAATAAAGTTTAATGCTGAGACCCCTGCTCACTCAAACCAATAATACCACTCAATATTTCACTCATGGGGGAAACAATACTTATCTTGTACTTTAAATATTATCACAGCTCAGTTACCTCTGGCACAAAGTATAGGCTCAAGGTTGCTTTATAATTTACTTTCTGTGACAGTGATGTGAAATGTGGTAAGGAATGAAACCATTTCACAGCACCACGGAGAATGTCTCCTTACAAAGACCAGATGAGATTCTAATGCTGTGAGTATATCTGTGGGACATTCCCAACAGAGACAAGAAATGAAATATGCAGAATGTTCTTGTGCTGAATCAATGCTTTTGTAACGATGACAGAAAACTCAATTGAGGCAGTTGGATGTGCTAAATTGGAAATGTCCATCTTCCATAGTTGACAGATACTGTACTTATTTATTTTTAATAATGACTATAGATTAACCTTGAGAGTCTAGGGCAGGGAGGTGAGAGGCTCAACTGTGAAGTTGCTGGGGGGCAGAAGCCTTGGGTTTATCCTACAGAAGGACTGATTGGCCTTAAACACACCACTTAACCTCACTATATTTCAGCTCTCCTATCATCTCTAAGATGCGAATAACACTGTCACCTACCCCCTAAAGGGGTTGAAAGGCAATATGAGAATGTTCAAGGAAAGTGCTTTGAATGTGTTAGAAGTGAACTTTGATTGAAGTACAAAGCCTAACATAAAAGGAAGTACTCATCCTTTCTGAGACTTCAATCACTGGTTCACGAATAGGATAATATATAAGCTTAACACTAAGTGTTCCTTTTGTTAAAGTAATTGGCATCGAAATTTCTTTTATTTTTAGTCTGGACTTCATTCACATGCTACCTTGACAAAACTTTCCCCCCCAAATATTTTGATGCCCCTTCTCAGATCACAGAGAGGGGTCCCTGAGAGTCATTTTGGCTCATCAGCTGCATTATTGAATACATACATGTATATATATATATGTATTTGTATAAATATATATATATATGTGTTGTGTGTGTGTGTGTGTGTGTGTGTGTGTGTGTGTGTGTGTATGTATTTATGTATTAGTGGTCAGGGGAAATAAGCACTGTTATCGAATACACAACAGAGAGTTTGCCATTCTCTGCTGTGCAGGTGGTATATTCTCAGTAGCTTGCTGGGCTCTCTGAGAGGGGTGGGAAGAAAATTGTTCATAATTTGGAGATGAATTGCATGGCTGCTTTGCAGCTGTGCAAAATGGGGACAGCTGGTAGCAGCTCTGCCTGGTGGATCTGTGTCTGTGGTTCAAGCATTCCTGGACTTGAAATACTTTCCTCTGAAGGGTGGGTCTCTGAAGGGTATGTCACTGTAGGCTGGGTCTCTGATGAGCTGGACTAGAGAGACCTGGGGCCTATGAAAGAAGGAAAAGAAGGCTATTCAGGTCTCCCAAAGAGGAATCAAAAGAGCTATGCTTGGAATATCACGCCTCACTCAAGTGAGAGAAGGAATCCAGAGTTCTGACCACCTTTAACGATCCAGAGTCAGGGATGCTGTCTCATTTGCTAAGGCATTGAAAATCAGATGGGCTGGACATGTAATGCTATTTGGAGATGACCGCTGGACAAGAGCCCTTACCAACTGGATCCAGCGGGATGTCAAAAGACCACGCGTGGCCACCCACCTACAAGATGGTCAGACTTCTTCGTTAAGAAGCTGAACGAACGAACGGTTTGAGGCTCTTTGTATTCCTGAAGCAAGCAGATGCCTTTGGGCTACACTGGCACATGATATGATCAAATGGAAACATTATTGGCACCTGCTCAAGCAAATAAATGAATAATGGATGTCAAGTGATCAAGCTATCAAGTGATATATGTGTGTGTATGTGTGTGTACACACACACACACACACACACAGGGAAGTAAAATTATTTTACTTCCCTACATCTTTAAGCATTGCTAGAAAGAAATGAGAAATGTCAGGAGAGATAAATATAATATACTCCAAATAGTTATTTAGGATCCTATGTGAACTGACCACATTTAATAAAGGACAGAAATAATTCACTCACAACAATTGTTCATTCAGACTTACTCTGGAATCACAGATTTTTCTCTAGCTATCCAATATGCATTATTGAGTACCTGTTCACTGAGGCCTGTTGTTGAATGTTCCATCAATCTTAGAAAAGGAACTTACCTACTGAATGATGCTAACATTACACTGTACTTTAAATCTTTCTTCAAAACAAGATTTTGAGCAAAGATTCTATAAATTGCCTATTTTATAAAACAATCATGGTGGTTTCAACTGAAGGGTTAAATTTGAGTCTCTGAGGCTGATGACTCGCTAGAGATGTTTAAGACATCCATACTCATATGTTCATGGCAGCATGATTCACACCAGCCAAAAGGTAGAAATAGTTTATACAATTATCACCAAATGACCAACTAAATGAAACATGATATGAGAGTCTCAAGGAAGTGGGGATAAAAGAGAGTTATGCATTCCTAATCATTCCTCTGACAAAATCAAATAAAACAATCCAGTGATCACTTGCATCAAAACTAAGATTACCTGAGAAGAAGGCAAGCTGGGAGTAAAGAGAAGAAGAGGTAGAGAGATAGTGGTTAACTCTATTTTGTTGTTGTTGAAATAGTACCAAACAGGCAAAAGGAAAATCATTTTCCCAAGTGATTCTTACATATTGAGAATTGAAAGGCTGTGTATGCACCTTCTGCTACTATCCTTACTCATATTATTCATCATTATTCTTTTTCTCTATTTCCAACTTTTCTGAAGAATTTAAGACACATCATTTCTTTGGTCTTCACAGATGACAGCAAGCCTCTTGCACAGGAGAGGAAAAGAAGGCTGGACAGAGGAAAATGATTCACCAAAGATTGTATATTTAGAAGAGTGTGAAATCTACAAGCAGACATCAAATCCCTCTATGACTTTACTTCCTGACACTTTTATATTCCTTGCAATTACTGGATTCTCTTGGCCTCTCACTCCTCCATTGTGTGTCTTTGAATATGAACTCTGCAGTGCTTTCCGTTCTGATAGCATTCATACTCAATAGCTCATCACCTGTACCCAGATTTCCAGAACACTTAAAAATATAAATTATTCTTGTTAGTGATTTTTCCTTGAAGTGTCGAGACTTTTCTGACTTTATGGAAACGTGGTCCATCTCCCCTTTGCCTTATCACATACAATACTCACCAGGCTCCCATCTTGACTCTTGCTCCTGACTGCTCATTCTCCACAATCATAGAGTGTAGCTATTTAGTCTTTTCTAGGATCTGGCTCTTTCTCCCCTCACTATCTTAACCCCACCTTCATTTATTTATTTATTTATTTATTTATTTATTTATTTGCTTTTTGTGTCACAGTCAGTGATGCTCAGGGGCTACTCCTGGCTCTTTGCTTAGAAATTATTCCTGGCAGTGCTCGGGTGACCACATGGGATGCCAGGGACTGAACCCAGGTGGGCCATGTGCAATGCAAATGCACTCCCTGCTGTGCTATTGCTCCAGTTCCCCCACACTTCATTTAAATATGTTTCACATCCACTCCCATTTCCAAGAAGCACTAGCTAATAAGGAATAGTTTTATCTTTGTCTTAAACCATCTATTACCTTTCCTCTTCATTTCTTATGGCAACTTCTCTACTCTCTTCATGATACTGTTCCCCCAAAGTTATCAAAATTCACTTTCAGGCCAAATCCATTTGTCAATGTTTAGTTCCTCCTCAGCATCTGCTGGTCTGACATTTAATCTTCTCAAACTACCCCTGCTTTCAGTCTCTGTGATGATCAGAGTTAGTGGTTTCTGTTTTGTTCATTTCTTGTCATTTAGTTCTGAGACCTTTACACAATTTTTGAACCTCAAATTCTTTATTTTCAAAACAACAAAATTTAATTTAGGTGTATGTTAGGGAAGGCAGTGTAATGTGATATCTATTTACTGATTCATTATATACTTTTGAACATCTCTATTCATAATAATGGCACAATATAGGTATAAATATTGGAATACAAAGATGAAAGAGAGGTGGCCTTTGATCCAAGAAATTTCATAGTTATATCTTAGCAGTGAATCATGAATTCTATGCATTTATTTATCTGCAAAGTCAACAAGTGGGTGTGCATGATTCATTGCATATTAATCTGGTTAGTAGGTGTAAGCAAAATGTAGATTGATAGATACTATGATATATATGATTTATTATATCTTCACTCTATTCTATACACATAAATTCATATAATTATGAATAAATATGACACACAGTCATAATATATCTTTATACTTAGTAGAGTCATAATAAACAAATCTAAATAAATCACTCCCTCATAAAACTTACATTTTAGTAATAAAAGCTACCTAACTCCATAATACTAGAGAGCAGTAAGTTCTATGAAAGAAAAAAAATCAATACATAAAGTATAGATTTGTGTCTTGATTTCTGAGAACATAAACTGTTCTCTGAGAAAGCAGCAATTTGTCTAAGATATATGATGACAGGACATTCAGATATTCATGGGGACTCACACAGAAAGAAGAAATAAGAAGTGCAAAGGTCCAAATGTTGAATTCCTTTAGCATGTCTAAGGGCATAATTCAGGTCTTTGGAGCCTTTTTTAGTCATACAGTTTTTAGGGGTCACCCCCACCATACTCAGGGGTTAGCCCTGGCTCTGCACTCAGCAATCACTACTGGTGGTGCTCAGGGAACCATATGGGATGCCGAGGATTGGACACAGGTCAGCCACGTGCAAGTCAAATGCCCTCCACTCTGTATTATTGCTCTATCCCTAATGTAATGAGAAATAATTATACTGGATTAAATGTTGAATACAAAGGAAAGTCACCAAGAGATTTAAAGCAGAAAAAAATCGCAATATGATAACTATTTTAAAATCTCATCTGAATATACTAAAGGAGTTGACTTAGGGATCAGTTACAGTTTCATGAAAGGGGCCCCCACCCACGAAACAAAAGAACCGAGGTAGCTGGTAAAATGCCAGGTAACTAATAAAATGATGGCCAACCGATAATTGATAAATGATGGCTTGATAAGAGCACGCAGAGGGCTTAAGCAAATAATTCCAGGAGGGCAAGGCAAACATTCCCGGAGGTGCGTCTTCCCCCTCTGTATTTGGTTGAACCTGACTGGGCCCATGCCGGCAATATGGAAAATTATACACACTCGATGGTGGGTGTGGTTACCTGGTGCAAGTGATTGCCTCCGCCCACCTTGTGTATATTTTAAACTATTGGATAGTTATGGGCTTTTCTGTAGCGGGATTATTCCTTAAAAGATCGTCCCTGAAAGGGCCAGTCTTGCACTGACGTTTGGGGTCACGCATGAGACCGAGTATACTCGCTATTAATAAAACCCTTGCTTTTGCATAGGACTTGGTCTCTCAGAGTTTTCCTTGGTAGGGCGGCGTCCTAGGCTCCCAGTCAGTCACCCCACGGGGGCCACCCTTACAATATCAGTTGAGCTATTTGGAAGTAAAGTCTGAGATTGGTGTAGCAGCCATGGTAGATATGCAAAACACTCAGGTTTGGATAACAGTATTCCTCAGATATTATGCGTTTGCTCATTATATCGAGCTCCCATTTGGCCCAGCAATACCACCCCTGGGAATATACCCTGGGAGGCCAAAAACACACAGAAGAAACAATATCTACACTTCTATGTTCATAGCAGCACTATACACAGTAGCTGGAATTTGGAAACAACCAGAGTGTCCAAGAACAGAAGACCAGCTTATAAGACTATGTGTACATGTACACAATGGAATACTATGCAGCTGTCATGAAAAATGAAGTCATAAAATTTTCCTACAATGGATGGACATGGAGATTATCTGTTGAGGGAAATCAGAAGGAAAAGGATGCTATAGAATAATTCATTATATGATTCATTTGTGTCATATAAATATATACAATTTTCTACTAATTGTTGGAAAAAATAATGCTAGACTAGAACTGAGCATTTAATGTAGGCAAAAGGATTTACATGATAATCCCTAAATATATATAAGGCAAGCCACAATGTGTAAGAGAAGGGAGAAAGAGAAAGTGAGACCTAGAGAGAGAAAGAGAGAGAGAGAGAGAGAGAGAGAGAGAGAAGAGGAAAAGTGCCTACTATAGAGGCAGGCTGGGGAGAGGGAGGAGGGAAACTGGACATTGGTGGTGGGAAATGGGCACAGGTGGAGAAACAGGAGCTGGAACACTGTATGACTGAAACCCAGTCATGAATATCTTTGTAATTACATAATTCACAGTGGTATAATAAAATAAAAAAATTGAAAAAATGTATTGTGGTTCTTTCTTGGAGTAAGAGGACCCAACTTGACTCTAAATGTCACAGTTAGAACTCAGGTGAAAAGTAAGCAGCTCACCCCCAGCTCTATGTGGGCAACCACAAGAAAACACCAACACACTGTGCTTTTCCTTATTGGAGAATGGGCAAAAACAGCAAACCTCCCTTTTCCCTTTATTTGCTGGAAAAGCAAAAGGGGCCATCTCCTGATTTTTATAAAAACCACAGCTGCATCATTCTCTCTAAAAACTCTTGTCAACTATATGTTTGACTCTTGCCAAATGTGTAGAAATAAATGACAGGTGAGAACATTTCCATGCTGAATTCCTTAATATGCTCCTATGACACACCTTAGGACCGTCCCTTTGTTGTGAATCTCATCATGACTCTTCAAACAAATAGAGCTGATTATTACAATCTCAACATGTATTGGTCGACATCCTTCATGGCAGATTAAGTTTTTTTTTAGTATTTGCACTTCATTTTGCTCATTGCTTTATCCCCCAGCATCCAGAAACTTGTAAAAAAAAACAGATGGATACTAAGCTTTTGTTGAATAAATCCATACATGGTTTATAGGTGGGTGCTGAGATTAATTTGCCAATTTAAATTTGAGCCTCTAGAGAGGAAATGTAAGAAAACATAGTAGTAAGACTGCTTTATGGGGCATTGGAGAGTGTATCACTTGTATCACTTGCCTTCCCATTGTTCATTGATTTGCTCGAGTGGGCACAGTAACATCTATATTTGTTGGGAATGAGGTCCACTATTGTTACCATTTTGGCATATTGAATACAACACGGGTAGCTTGCCAGGCTCTTCATGGCTCTGGGTTCACCACAGGGGTCCCAGACTTTTTTTATGTCAGACCATCAACCATCAAGGCCCACAGGGCAGAGCCCTGGGTGTGGATAAGCCTGTCTCCTGTCTGCCACCTGCCAACGCAGCCGGGCACCACAGCCACACCTGCAACATCTTGAAGGGCAGGGTGAAAAGCAAAATTTGTCCATTTGATTTAAGATACCTTATGAAAAGCAAGCATTTTCCTACCTGTTTCTGGGCTCAGTCTGTTATTTTTTCTGGTGTATTTTAACTTTGTCTTCCATTTTGATCTGCAAATTCAGCAAGGTGGGAGATCCCTTAATTTCTGCAAGTGTGTTTGCCTGACCAGTAATTCCAACTGAAAAATTTTGAAATCTAAGTTATTATTACCCATGTCTAAATTAGTTTTATACCAACTGAATCAAAACCTCTCAGAAAGGGTACACTTACTGAAACCTTATGATTTGACACGCACTATACATCGAGATCTCATCTCAGACTCTACTAGACACAGCCATTAGAGATAGTTGAACAGGGGCTGGAGGGAAAGCAGAGAGAAAGGTTCTTGCTTTGTAGGCAGCCAACACAGGCTTGATCTCAAACACCCCATATAGGCCCCTGATCACCAAAAGGAGTGTTGTCTGAGCACAGACACAGAGGTGAGTCATGTGTTCTGCTGGGTATGGCCTAAAGAATAAAAATTAAATGAATAAAAAATAAATAGGTAAATAAATAAATATAATAAAGGGAGAGACAATTGGAGAATGAATGGAAAGTTTGTGGTTATTTATACCAAAACCTATTCTTTTTCATTCATTCCTATGTGTAAAACACAATTTCTTTCTATTCTTTTAGATGCTATATCAACAAATATAAACAGTAACCATTTTAACCTCTCGAAACACTTCATTATGAACCATGTACGCGGGAGTAGTGACAGTATTGCTATGTGGGGAGTTCTAGGCACATATGGCATAGAAAGACTTAGCAAAAGTTCCATTTGGTGATGAATTGTGATCCCAACACAAGTTTAGGCAGACATGAGACAAAATACATAACTATTCATTGACTAAATGATAATTCCTTAAATTGACCTTTAAGGATTCAAGAAAATACAAATGCACCTTGGTGGGGGTGGGGTTGGGAGGGAGGGAGAGAGAGAGAGAGAGAGAGAGAGAGAGATAGAAAGAGAGAGAGAGGAGAGAGAGAGACTGGGGTACTAAGAACTCATACATGGTAGGACACTTGACTTGCTCACACTGACTGAGTAGGTAGGGTTGATCTGGGTTGGTCTCCCAAGCCTTGCCAGGAGTGATTCCTGAGTACAGAGCCAGGAGTAAGTGCGGAGCACTGCTGGGTGTGTTCCCTTCAAAAAATAAGTTAAAGAAAGAAAGCAGAATGTCCTGACATTGATCATTTCATTAATTAAAACCCACTAATCAAAATTTACATCTAACAATGTGAGAATATTGGCAAAAAAAACAACTATTATAATCTGAAACTAGTTAGTATTTTCTAGTACTTTAAATAAAGTCATTGACCAAATATTCTGTAAACATTTCTTCCTTTCTTAAATTATGCTATTAGTTATTATTATTTAAAAATGTCAGTATTTCCATATTTGACCTGTTATATTATTCAGCAATGCAAAAACTGGCAACATTTATGTCACCATGAGATTACTTCTAGCCAAAGCGATCTCTTTTTATTTTAAAGCCTAAAACATATCTGTTCCCCTTCTGGAATGCTTTTAGCATATCAGACACATGATGACATGAAATGTTTCTATATTTGCATTAAGCTATATAATTTGCAGTGTGATTTCAAAATACACTGTCTACTTTAGCTTAGTTTAGAAAGTCCGAGGCACAATTGCTTATTTTCATTATAATAGACATTTCAAACTAAAGAGGGGGCATTATGTTATTCTTTAGTTAGAATGCTGAAACATTAATGATGCCAATAATGATAATTGGCCTGTCCTTTGCCCACTATAAGACAAAGATGACTGCCCTCCAATGTCCTGATGGATATATCATATCTTAAAGAATGGCAATGGAGAATATTATCCATGACTTCTACAGATCTTTTTGATAGCCACATCCACCTGCCCACATACCAAATTCAGCAGGATGGGTATGTGGTTCCCAACGTTCTCCCTTCTGAAAACCAACATGCCATTTCGTCGGTAAAGAAGGGAACATCACCAGGCCCAAAAAAAGTCAGACCCAAACACTTGAAGAATCTGCCTTCAGTACTCATCAATACACTAGCTCGCTCTTCGCACACTACCTGTCTGAATGCAAGGTGCCCTCCCATTGGAAAACCAGCAGGACAGTTCTACTGTTCAAGAAGGGAAACATTCACGACATTGGCAACTATCGCCCCATCTGCCTGCTGTCTGTCATCTACAAGCTGTTCACTCGAGTCAGCCTGAACAGGGATTTGCAGAACATTAGATGAAGGAAAACCATGAGAGCAAGCTGGCTTCCAAAAAAAGATTCAGCACAATCAACCATATCTACACTGTAACAAGCTCATTGGAGTTTGTAGGGAGTTGAAGATGTCACTCTGTATCGCGTTCATTGATTTAAAGAAAGCCTTTGATTCTGTGGAGACTGAAGCAGTCATTGAAGCCCTAGCCAAACAGGGTGTTCAAACCCAATACATCAAGATCCTTCGTGAGCTGTATTACGGATTCACCACCAGGATCTCACCATTCTACAAAGAAGTGATCATTGATGTCAAAAGAGGGGTTCGACAGGGTGATACCATTTCACCAAAAATTCTTCAGCCCCACCCTCAAGAACATCATGGAACAATTAGAATGGGAAGGAATGGGAGTGAAGATAGATGGTCGGCAACTACACCACCTCCACTCCGCTGATGACATTGTTCTAATAACACCAAACATTAGCCAAGCTGCACAAATGCTGGCTGACTTTTTACCGAGAATGTGGATAGTTCTACAATTGAATCTCAATAAAACTATGCTCATGAAAAATGAACTAGTTCCAGAAGCCCCATTCACTTTCAAAGGAACAGACATCTCTGAATGCAGCAGTTATGTGTACCTAGGTCAAGAAGTCAACATGATGAACGACCTAAAACCTAGCTGCGCAGGGAGGCAGAGAGTGACATGGAATGCCTTCAAAAGCATCAAAGAAATAGCAAAAAAGACAAAGAAACTCCGGCTCTGGGCACATCTCTTCAACTCCACCATTCTCCTGCATTTACATATGCCTCAGAGACCTTAGCCCTATGAAAGCAGGATGAGAATGCTATTCGGGTCTTTCAAAGAGGAATCAAAAGAGCTATGCTTGGAATATCACGCCTCTCTCAAGTGACAGAAGGAATCTGGAGCTCCGACCTCAGTCGCTGTTCCAGAGTCAGCGACTCTGTCTCATTTGCCAAGGCATCGAAAATCAGATGGTCTGGACATGTAATGCGATTTGGAGATGATCGCTGGACTAGAGCCATTACTGACTGGATCCCATGGGATGTCAAAAGATCACATGACCGCCCACCTACATGATTGTCATACTTCTTCGCCAAGACCCTGAATGAACAGTTTGAGGCTCTTTGTATTCCTGAAGTAAGCAGATGCCATTGGGCTACACTGGCATGTGATAGGGTCCAATGGAAATGTTACTGGTACCCGCTCGAGCAAATTGATGAATAATGGGATGTCAAATGATTAAATGATCAAGTGATTATGGGCCAAACATTTCTCCATTTTATTTTATTTTATTTTATTTTATTTTATTTTTGGGTCACACCCAGCGACTCCGAGGGGTTACTCCTGGCTCTGCACTCAGGAATTACTCCTGGCGGTGCTCGGGGGACCATATGGGATGCCGGAGATCGAACCCTGGCCAGCACAGGCCGGCCACGGCAAGGCAAACGCCCTAGCTGCTGGGCTATCGCTCCGGCCCCCATTTCTCCATTTTAATATGGATAGTAATATTTATCCACCTCATGGGGAGGTAGAAGTTTTCTATTTTCACAGATGCCGAAATACAGCTCAGAGATCTGAAACAATCACACATAGAGCTAACAGGTAAGCTTATATTTGAGTCCAGAAACATTAGATTATAAAACTTGTGGTATTAACCCCATTTAACTGCCTCCTTAAAACAATTATTACACACCCTTGAATACATGGCATCAGAATTAGTGGTGCAGATGATGAGAAGGATTTATTCAGTACCTTTAGTCAAATCAATTTTTCCAATTGAATTATATTGATGTGTTTTTGGGAGCCAGAAAGTCATAAATACACTTGATTGGAAAAAGAAAAGTATCTTCAATGTCCTCATTTAAGGGTTAGTGACAATCTGTACCATCTCTTCTATTACAATTGTTGGTAATTTCAAATTCTGACGCTATTCTATTTCCTCTTTAATCTTGCGATTTTCACTTGCCCACTCATTCTCCTGACTCACATTGTTCCTCTAGCTATCAATATTGATGTAAGAAGTCTTGTTATCTCACAAAACACACGTTCTACTGGTTCTACTGCTCCTGTTATATAGTAGGCATATTTTCAGCATGATAGACACAGGCATGATACAGTTTATTTTCTAAAGGCCCTTATAGTATGGTACGAAAGCAGACATATAAAAAATGGGCATTGACATTGCTGTATTTTAACCTGAACCATTTAACCTGGCTGCTACCCTGTGTAACTACTGTTTTGTTTTTCACACACCTAATATCACACATATATGTTTCTATCTCTCTCTCAAAAAAAAAAAAAAACTCTATCCTAATGGCTGGGTAACTGGTAGAACTCTTGTAGTCAAACCATCTCTGTTTATGTGTTGACAACCAACACATGCATCTACAAGAGATATGGATTCAGAAAGTTTAATTTCTCTTATCATAGTGACTGATGAAAGAATATAGAGGCACTACAAAAGACTTGTTGATATATTTATCTAAAATCAATAAAATGGAATAGTTATGAATTTATATCCAGGGGTTTTGACTTTTCAATACAGATTCTTATGCTTTTAGAAATTGCAACAAATTTCCAATTTTCCCCTTGGAAAGTATATATAAAATATTCAGGCTTTTAGTGTTCTAATAATTTATAAAATAATGTATCTTAAAACTGTGAGTTTAAAGTTATATTTTCATTTTTGGATGATAAAGATCTCCAGAAGATCATGTTTCTATTAATGATCAAAATATTGTACACTGTCTTATGTCACAATGTTTTTTAAGTTGGGTTATATATTTTAGATGGTAAAAGTGTGATATTTAGTATTTGAATGTAATTCAAAATATTCAGATTTTGTGAAAAAGTTAAACTGTCAGAAGTAATATTTAACTCCAGGGCATTGTGGTTGTAATAGTCCTATTCTAATACTTTTCATGGTGGATATTATCTGTAGGGCTATATTATTTTTCCAAATCCAGAAAATGTAGTGAAAAAGGGTCTCTCACCCACTAATGGTGGAAATGTTGTGTGGTTCAATCCCTGTAGAATATTCCTTGTTAAACAACGAGGAATATTCTCAATAAACTTAAAATTGAGCTACCATAGTAGTAAGCAATTCCACTTTTGAATATCTCCCCCCCCCAACCCCCTGGACAGAGAAACATTTATTTGAAAGGATATGTGTACACCACTGTTCTCTGCAGCACTCAGTACTAGATCTAAGACTTGGAATCAACCTACATGTCCAATGGCAGATAAGTGGATCATGCAGATATGGTGTATATATACAATGGAAAAATGCAAAGCTGTAAGGAATGATGAAATTATGAAATTTGATGGAACATGTATGGAAGAGGAAGACATTGTTAAATGAAGTAAGCCAAAAGAAGAGGGACAAAAAAACAGGATATTATCTCTTATATGTGGTATTTAGAGTAACTAGATGAGGAAACACAATGCTTTAAATGCCTAGATCACACCTTGCTCCAGAGTACAGATAGAAGGAAAAAATAGAATGAAGGGGAAGGGGAACAGATATATATGAGAAGCAACAAGGGCATGGGTCAAGGCGATTCAGGTACACTAGGGGTATTAAGGAACAACAGAGCTAAATATCTATACCAGTGAGTCAACAATGCCGAAATCACAAGACCTATACTTTAATAACCGAACATAAAAGATGGCAGCTTGAGCTGGGTATTCCAGAGAGCTAGGAGTAGGAATTGAAAACACTGGTGAAGGAAGTTGACACAAGTGATAGGATTGGTGATGAAACACTGCATGTCAAAAACCCATCTAGGAATATCTCATGGTGCTTTAATAATAAAATATAGGGAAAATGGAAGTGATTGCAGGCTTTCAACCATTTACAAAATATATGAATAGATCTATGTATCTACTGTAATTACTACTGCGAATTTTTCCTTTATAGATGACAAATCTAATTCCCAGAAAAGTGTTGTGACTTACCCAAGGTCAAGCAGTTAAGTAGTCAAGTTGTTACAACAGCCAAGGTTACATGCTGCTTATACTCATTTGCCCAACTGTTGATACAGTGGTATCAACCTTAGTGAAGGAGATGATTTTTTTTTATTTCATTCTTATCCCTTCTCACATTAACATTAGTGTAGAGTTTCCATTGACGGATCTCTCCCCCACTCTGGTGGTGATAATAGAATTTAACTGTCAACTTTTCAGTCCTTTGTCCTTACTATTATCTACTTCTATTTTGTTTAAATATATGATTTTTATATGGTGCTACACTATAATAATATCAAATGCTATGGGAAATACATTTTTATAAAATCCTTCAATAGAAATACTAGAGGGATCCTAGCTTTGAATTAGTTATTATCCTTAAAGAAAGAAATGAAATAATACTGCACTAAAAGAAGAGACCAGAATTTGAACGGTTCAGTGCTGGCAGAAAAGAGGTAAAACATATTTAAATAAGGTGATGGTAGATATGGAGATGTTTACAAATCACTTCTATTAAAGCAGTTAACTTTGTATGTTATGAACAGAATACTCTCATTAAAATATTCAGATTTAAACACAGCATTGGAAGTTTTCTTGATAGTCCTTATTGACCTGAACATTATACTAATCTAAGTTATCATACTTTCCTCTTTCTTTTCTGTTTCTGACCACCTCATTTTCTCTGTTAATATACTTAGAAACTGAAGAATTATGCTCCAGTCCATTGCATTCTTATTGAATGCCCGGCTTTCTGCAACATCGACTGACTTTAGTTTCAGGATATTTATTATCTAGAACTTTGTCTCCATATTCATGACTGCCTCATCTAGTTAATGCTCTCAGACTACTCTCACCTCAATACAATCAGTGAACCATAGACTGCTAGTTCTGTTTTCGCTATTCTCCAATTAACTTTCCATTAGATGATCAGTCAGTGAGATTTTTTTTACAACCTAAATTAGACAATGTTATTCCAAAGCTTGAAACACTCAAGTGTAAACTTACACAGTTAGAGTAAATCCTAATTCATTTGATGGACTACTTCTACAAATTTCTAGGCTCTGCATTCTTGCCAATCTGATGACATGCACACTCCTCTTATTACTCTCCTGACACAAAGATTATTTTGATTTCTGACACAGATTATACTCTGTCCTGTCACAAGATTTTCAAGAATGTACTCTTCTGGAAAACTCTGTTCCCTTGTCCTTCACAATGTGAGATAATTTTAATATTCATTCATTAGTGTTAATATTACTTCATCTTATAGCATACTTTATAGGGAATGTTCTGAATGCTTTAACTTACCATTACCTTGGATTTCCATTTTGTCTTTGTGAACATGACCTCCCAGAATGCTTTCATTCCCAACTGGCAGCAACTATGTGTGTTTGTTAGAGCTGATTATCAGGCTACTAAACTAGTCTTGAATATACTGGGGGAGTGGAACCAGCTACTTAGGTATACACCCCATTCACTAGATGTGTAGCCTAATCATACCTGATGCACAGATCACACAAATACTTTAGGTCTTCCAGTTCCAGGATCCTAAATCTGAAGTTAATTTCAATTCCCTCATAGTTCTTCAATGGAACTGAGTCAAAGTTGAGCACTGGGACTTGACTGAACATTGTGTACATACATGGTCGCCTTTCCTCCCTAACTACTCTCACCCATAAACCTTACTTAGAAGCATCTTCTAATAACTCACACGGACATAAAGTATATCATTATCTTCTTCTTGAAAAACTAAGAGATTGCCCTAACATTCTTTACCTGATTTTCTCCATCTATCCATTCCATTCATGTATATTTTTTGGTAGCAAACTATTATGATATATTGGGTTGTTCTTCTTTTGTTTATAGATTTATATCCACATTGAGTAAAGAAACCAAACATGGACTATATCCTTCTTTTTAAATAGACTATTCCAGAAAAATATGTGGCTAGTAGAAGCTACCTAATTGTTTCTTGGATAACACATTTGCATAATAAAATATCCTTTGACATTCCTATTCATCCAGGTTATATTACTTGTTCTTTCCCTGGTTTCAAAAACTTCTACTATGGATCCATCTGTTCATGGAACTTGATTATAAATGTCGCATATTTGGTCACTCTGATATAAATATCCTGCTCATGTGACAAAGACAATTGCTCTAACTTGAGAGATTATTGTGTCTAAAGCAGAACTAAGTTAATTGTATTGCATCTGAAAAATCATACCTTTGTGAAGATGATTTATTAGCTAGGATGAGATAACAAAGACTCCTTTGCCTGAAGAATGCGATCGAAGTTCCCTGATCATCTGTGGTGAAGGTTCATACTTGACTGTGAACTCCTATCATTTGTGAGGCTCTCCACCTGATTATGCTCCATCTATTCTTGCCATTCATGTTCTTTCTTTTTCTGGTCATCAGTGGTATGTTCTTGAAGTCCCACTAGTGAATAGAATGAGCTTTCTGGTCTTCAGTGTAAAGGGCTAACTCCTAAAACATGATTTTTTTTAAATTTGAGCACTAAATTAGAGCCAATTGTGCATAATGGTAAGGGTTTATTAGAAGGGATGATCTAACACAAGATTGTCAGACCCAAAATTATAGCTTATATCCTGTAAAAGATAAGGGATGATAGGGTATAAGGAATGTGTTAAATGTAACTCCCAATAATAATGGTACAGATACACATGCCTCTAATTTATAAGGTCCAGAATTTGATCCTGGGAACCCCAAATATAGTCTACAAAAAACAGGTGCTAACCAATGCTAGCAAAATTTTTTAATTATAAAAAAGAACATAAAATTTATATTCAGAAGGTTCACTGCTAAATTTAAAAGCTTACTCTTACTCTCTAGCTGAATTACTTAATCACTTTGTACCTATGATTTTTCAGTGCAGAATGAGAACAAAAATAAAGCACCCACCTCCTAGAATTGTTCTGAAGAATGAATGTGTTCACATTTGTAAAGTGCTCAGAATAGTTCTGGGCATGTACATAGTGAACACCATAGACATTTTTTCAGTGAATAGAACTAAAATAAAATAACAAATTATTTAGGTCAAAAATGAAAGGTAAACTAAATACATTCTGGCAAGAAAATACAAGAATCAGAAAAGAACCCCAGAAAAGAAAAAAACATTTGAGCTAAGTTTTCAAAGGTGCTTTGAAATTCACCAGTGAACTATGTGAAAGCAAGAGAAAGAGGACAGGTGGAGGGGTGTGAGGGTGGATGAGAAGTGGTTGCTACTTTCCCAAGGACACATATGCCCAAGGAATGAGAGCCTTGCAGAGAATGAAAGGGATTTTCAAAACCAGGTCTCAGTTATCTGATGTCTTTGAAGTTTCGTAAAACCACGAAGCCTAAAATTAAAGTAAATAAATAAAATGACATTTTTTCAGAAAACAGAAAACAAAATAGAGTTCATGTTTTTATGTTATTGATGAATCACCTTTATAAATTCAGAGGTAGAAGCATTTCACGATCAGATTTGAGTCCACAAAGGTCACTGTGACCGTCACGTGGAGGATGAATTTTGAGCAGTGGAGATTGAAACAAACAATAGCGTGCTGGGTTTCTGGTGCAGTGAGTGGATGGCAACAACCTGAAATAATGAAGTATTATGTGAAAGGAGAGATAGGTCTAGGAAACAAAAGCAACGGACAAAACAATTTTGCTTGCAATCATCAAATTTGTAGTAGCTTATTTTGAGTGAAGATACTGACGTTGAAGCAAAGAGCCAGGGGCACAATCAGAAATAAGCTACAATCAGAAATGGACATCCAATTTTTTTCAGCCCTTTGATAAGATGAAAGACAGATATATATAATGTCGGTTTGCTGATTTTTGAACACTTGGCATAAAGCACCAATTATTTCTGTTACTTAGAACAAAAAGGAAACAATTTTGCAATTGAAAAGACTTAGTCAATCCAATGAATCTATAAATAATTAAATTTGGGGTAGGGACTAATTCACTAAAATAACAATCAATATTTCTTGAGTGTTCATTTTCACTGTGCTAGTCATGTGTGTACATTAAGCCTCTAAACTTCAAAGATTGGTGTTAATAGTTTTACTTCATATATGACAGAGATTTAGAGAAGTAAATGTTCATTTTAAGTCTCAAGAACTCTAGGAATCAAACAGGAAACTGCAATTTTTCCGGAAAATTAAGTGGTCAGTACTGGATATGACTCTATAGCAGCTTAGAGAAGGCAGCAACAGTGCTTCCCTGTTTAAAACTATCTTTGCACAACTATCCCTTAATCTGCATTGAATACCTTTCCTTTTGAGGGCCAACCCCTCATCCTGTGTGGCCCCTCCTCTCCCAGCTTTGCCAGGAGTGATCCCTGAGTGCAGAGTCAGCCAGCAGTGAGCCTTCAGGAGCTTAAACTTTCGCCCACAAGTCCAGAGAAAGAAAAAAAGTGCCAGGCAAATAGATGAGGTATAAAAAAAAAAAAAAAAAAAAAAAAAGCCTTGAAAAACAACAAAAACAAACAGTCAAAACACACATTAAAAGATCCCAATATATGGTCAACAATTCCATGTAAACAGAAAACAATTGCATGCAATGGTAATGATTATTTTGGGGGGGGTGGGGGTAATACTCAGGCTCAGGAGTTACTCCTGGCTCTGCACTCAGGAATCACTCTTGGTGCTGCATGGGGGTACTGTATGGGATGTTGGGAATCAAACACAGGTCAGCAAAGTGCAAGTCAAACTCCTTACCCACTGTGCTCTGGCCCCTGCCCCATGACTGTTGGAGGACATGTTTAGCTAATCTGGGAGTTTTGTTGTTTTGCTCACTCCCAGCTTAATCTTATTTAAGCCAATGTTCATTCTAATGAGATCTCTCTTCTATGTAAACACTTCTAGAGGGTGTGGCAGTTACAGAAGTCACCTTGATTGAATAACTTCTGACTTATACATCTACTAAGGCTTCTATGTTTTCTAGATTGGGCACAGCTCCTCTTTATACCCACTGCACCCAACGTGGGACAGTTAGAATTTACCAGGAGACTACCACCCTGGCTACGCTGAGACTAAAGGAAGACTATAGGAAGGATCATACTAGTTTGCTCTAAGCAGGCGAGTATGACCCTTTCAGTACATGAGAACAAGATACTCAGAATCACCCTGGTGCAGATAATAATAAGGACCTTGTGGGTACCATCTAGATTACATGAAGCTCATGAAGTTAAGATGTATTACTTTATATCAGCCCCCTCTCTCTCCAGTGTTTTACATAAGAGATAATCTCGGGATTAGTCCTTGGTGTAACCTTTGCTTATACCTGCAATAGGGTGTGGCACTACATTCTGTTTAGGGTTCTTTGTTGGCATGACAACCTCCCGATTGGATTACTTTGGTGTATATAAGGGGCTGACTTGAGGCCCCTTCACCTTTTACCTTTTGCCTTTTGGTTCCTCAGCCTTCAGCTTTTGGCTCCTTTGGCTTTTGGCTTTGGCCTTTTGCTCTTTGGCCTTTGGCTCCTTCTGGGTAGGACTCAGCTTGGGTGACATCCTCTCTCTTTGGTGGGAGACTTAGGCTCTTTTGTATGGTCTAAGTTCGGACCAGAGCTAGAGTTTGTTCATTATATTGGAGTGCTGTGGAAGAGCTTTTGTACTATTAAAAGCCATTTTTGGAACTGCACGGACTCGTGAGTTTTCATCTTTCTCCCGGCATCCTCGGAGGTAGAAGACAACCTCTGTCCGGCACTGTCGGGGACCCCGGCGGAGCACCCTGACAATGACAAGGATGATAGGAAGATTTCACCAGAGAGGAATTCAAATGTTTGCTCTTTCCTTTAATATCTGAATTTGGTGATGATGAATATGATTGTTATTGGCTCAAGTTTAGTTATATTTTTACTAAGTACAATGGACTCAAAACTTTTGTATTATTGAATTTTCCTAGCAAGGACAACATTCATAGTGACAGTTCCCTACTGTTTTATGTGTCCTTTTAATTGAATTTGTCTTTCATTGAAGAGTGCATTAAGCTGCTTTTTAATTCTCTCATGAGAATAATGTCAGAGACTGATGTTTGACTAAGGCCCTGAATGGAAAAGGTAGATTTTAAAAATCTCTTTTGAGGCTATTTTTATACCATCTATTCTGTGTACAACATAACAATCCTGCAGCTACATTTTACAACACATTTTAAAAGGTCACTTTTAATAAATTGGGCTTTTCATGTATCAATCTTTCCACATTTACAATTTCTGGAATATCAGCAGCTGAATTTAAATGAATAAATATTCAAGTCTCAGTGTGTATTTTAAAATGACTATTTGCATAATAATGTTTTAGATGAAAATAGAGTCTCTGACTGCACATAAGCAAGTTTTACTGATCTTTTAATGAGACCAAGTAAAGCAAAGGCCTTTGACATCAAAACTCCCTCTCAAGGTTTATGAATCTTTGCATTGGTCTGCTATTTCACATTCTGGTGTTTACTTACTTTAATTCCAATACAACACTTTCTCTAATTAACCACTAATGTTCCACAAAATTAATTTGGAAGAAGTGGATCACTAACAGTGTTGCAATTAATGAGTTTTACTTAGTCTTGAGGGAAGTAAGGAAGACGAAGAAGTTATAGACATGTATTGGTCTCTCCTTTAATCAAGAAGAAGAATGTTTTTCCTGCCATTCTTTCCTTGAGCTGGTGGAATATTTGAAATAAGAAGCAACTCATTGACTGTTGGAGGACAGGTTTAGCTATTCTGGGAGTTTTGTTGTTTTGCCCACTCCCAGCTTAATCTACTTAAGTCAAGGTTCATTTTAATGAGACCTCTCTTCTATGTAAACACTGCTAGAGGGTGTGGCAGTTACAGAAGTCACCTTGATTGAATAACTTCTGACTTATACATCTACTAAGACTTCTATGTTTTCTAGATTGGGCACAGCTCCTCTTTATACATACTGCACCCAGCGTGGGACAGTTAGAATTTACCAGGAGACTACCACCCTGGCTACATTGAGACTATAGGAAGACGATAGGAAGGATCATACTAGTTTGCTCTAAGCAGGCGAGAGTGACCCTTTCAGTACACGAGAACAAGATATTCAGAATCACCCTGGTGCAGATAATAATAAGAAGGACCTTGTGGGTACCATCTAGATTACATGAAGCCTCATGAAGTTAAGATGTATTACTTTATATCAGCCCTCTCTCTCTCCAGTGTTTTACATAAGAGATAATCTCCTTAGTCCTTGGCATAACCTTTGTTTATACCTGCAATAGGGTGTGGTACTACACTCTGTTTAGAGTTCTTTGTTGACATGCCCCTCCCAGTTGGATTACTTTGGTGTATATAAGGGGCTGACTTGAGGCCCCCTTCACCTTTTGCCTTTTGGGCCTTTTAGTTTTCGGCTTTTGGCTTTTGGCTTTTTGCTCTTTGGCCTTTGCTCCTTCTGGACAGGACTCAGCTTGGGTGAGATCCTCTCTCTTTGGCGGGAGACTTAGGCTCTTTTGTATGGTCTTAAGCTTGGACCAGAGCTAAAGTTTGTTCATTATATTGGAGTGCTGTGGAAGAGCTTTTGTACTATTAAAAGCCATTTTTGGAACTGCACCGGGCTCGTGAGTTTTCATCTGCTCCCCGGCGTCCTCGGAGGTAGAAGACAACCTCTGTCCTGACACTGTCGGGGACCCTGGCGGTGTTCCCCGACAATTGACTAATAATTTATAAGCTATTATTTTATATTGGGAGAGTTATGGGCATCAAGAGATCAGAAATAAGAAATAGTTTAATATAGTAGTATCCTTGTCAAGAGGTTTACATACTCTTAAAATAAGAAATAATTAAATATAGTAGTATCTTATTCTTATTTCTTAGAAATAAGAGATAGTTAAATATAGTAGTATCCTTGTCAAGAGGATAAGTAGCTAGGAGCTCCTTATCTTTAAGGAGCTAGGGGGGAAACAGTAATTAAAGTCCAACATATTTGGGGTATATTATAGGGAAGGTTTGGGATACCATGGAAAGATAGCATTTTCTCCAGTTTTGGGATGGTAATCAGGAAGGATCCTCCTGGGAAAGTCCTGGCTAAAGATAAAATTGAAAAGGAGAAGGTTTGAATTAAGGACTTGGAGTGGAAGTTGTAAAAAATTATCATCAAACAAGAGAATGAATATATGAATTTGAAACTCCACTATAAGGGATTAGTTTCAGTCTAATTAGAAAATAAATCACAAGATGAGACACCAAGAGTTGTTCCGCACAATGAGTAAGGTTTCTATTCAACAACTAGTATAGTATTAGAAGAATGTAGTATAATTATAATTTCACTTCATGAGGTAGATCGACAGGAAAGTTGCAAACAAAATGGGGGGAGACTTTAGGAGATTTGTAATGTTCTTTGTGAATCATGGTTTCTAGTAATAAAGGGAGCAAGAGGATGTATTAGTGTTATAGGACTCCTCTAAGAACCTCTGCATTTTGCCCTGGATTGCCTCCTGCAGGTCACTTCGTAGATAGGTAGTATCTATCTATAGATAGTAGATAGGTAGGGGTAGTTTAAATGTGGCAGTTTACCTGACCATGTATTCCATACTGGCTGGTATAAATATTCTCTCATGCTACCACAATTATTGTGGGACTAGCTAGATCTTACCAGCATATTTGCCTGGCCATGTTGGATCACTAAGTAATTAATTAGACCAGAGAGAAATGTTGTTTGCCTCCAAGCACGTAAGCATGGCTCCCTGATAACTCAAAGGCAACTAAAATACAAAACTACCATGAAGTAGTTTTGTGAAGACTTGGAGAAATATTTAACTGGCATTAGTATTAGTCTTTGGTACAGAGACATGCCATCTCAGAAACTCCCTTCTCTACCCTATAAAGGCATTTCCACTACCCTATAAAGGCATTTCCAGGCAGATCTTGGCTCAAAACATTAGCATATGATAGGGCCTACGTGAGGTGCTGTGAGAAATTACCTAAGGGCATTTGACCCTTCTTGCTTCCCATAATAGTGGGAGGTCTGAGTTGCAGGGGGTATGAAACAAGCAAACCAGCCTGTCTTCCTCTCTCTCTCTCTCTCTCTCTCTCTCTCTCTCTCTCTCTCTCTCTCTCTCTCTCTCTCTCTCTCTCTCTCTCTTTTTTGGGCTCTCTCTCTTTTGGGGCTTGCACTCTTCTTGGGAGTCTTGTCTTTGTCTCCTCTTTACAGGGCCTTAACAAGTGGTGGCTGCCATCTTGGCCTACACGTGGCTGGGGTTCTAGCCGGGAATCCTAAGCACAGGGTTTTTCCTATTGTTGATTTGTATGCCTGAACCTGTAATAAGTAAAACCTTTTAAAACTGCATCGGATTCCTGAGTCTTCATCCATTCCCCACCGGCTTAGGAGGTAGAAGGGAACTCACTTCCCGGCACTGTTGGGGACCCCGCGGCTTCCCTGACATATTAGGTCAAAGAGAGAATTAAGTATCAACAAAAGGGTCAGGTCAGTTATTGACTAGCTCTCACCAGTAAGCTTGTGGGATTGCCTCTATTTGGGCAAATGGAAGGAATCAATCTGCAAGTTTTCAATGCCTTATTCATCTCAATTGTCTTTACATAGGTGACTATACCACAAAGTAAATCAACTTTTGAAGGAAGGAAAGAGAAAATAGTTTAAAAGCTGATGAGCAGGGGCCAGAGAGATTGCACAGCGGGTAGGGTGTTTGCCTTGCACGTGACCTACCCAGGTTCGATTCCCGGCATCCCATATGGTCCCCCGAGCATTGCCAGGAGTAATTCCTGAGCAAAGAGCCAGGAGTAACCCCTGAGCATTGCCAGGGGTGACCCAAAAAAAAAAAAAAAGCTGGGAGCAAAAGAGATGGGGGCTAAAGAACAAGTTGAGATCTTGTCCAAACAGGTACCTGACTTTCAGAATTGTCCTTGGTTTTAGATGTGACCTAAAAGAAATAGTTGGACAAACTAAATACAGCTTAGTTCTGCCCTGTTACTTTGTGTTTTTAAATAAAGCTCATTTGCATTGATTGTGAAACACATCACACTCCAGTAAATTAAATCCCCTGTGTTGGGATGAGAGTGGAAAGCTTTTCATATTTCAATTAAATGGTTGAGCTACCAAAGAGTCACTTAGGTTCAGAAGATGTCCCGACCCTGAGTTGATAAACAACGTTTTGGATAGTAGTTCTTATTTTTTTTATATTTATGTATTTGTTAAAAAACATTGTATAATTTATGTAATAGTAAAAACAGTAAATAGTTAAAATAGTAAAAAATAGTAAAAGTAGTAAAATAGTAAAAAAGGCACTTATAGGAATGATAAGATTGATGCTGGTTTAGTTCGAGAATCAGAATACAATAAATGGGCCTATTCTCATGAGGAGAATATAGTAAATGAGCCTATTCTCATCCCCAAGGAACAGCAATTTTGCAAGTCAATCTCTACTAGCCTTACAATTGTGCTTACTTATATTCATGGGCACCACAGAGTATGAACCAAAAACCAAAACAATAAGAACAAATCAACAACAAGTCACAAGAAAAAATAGTTCATAAAACAGAACACCTAGAAACCATGATATTGCTATTTTTAAAAGTACATAATTAAAATTTTATAAATTTTCAGTTTGAAAAGTCATAGATTTTTTTTCTAGCAAGTGATATCACTGCATCACTGTCTTCCCATTCATCGTTGATTTGCTCGAGCAGGCCCCAGTAACATCTCCATATGTCCTGTCTCATGCTAGTAGAGCCCAAGGGCATCTGCTTGCTCCAGGAATATAAAGAGCCTCAGTCCATTCCGGAATGAGGTCTATGATTGTTACTGGTATTTGGCATATCAAATACAACACGGGTAGCTTGCCAGGCTCTGCCGTGCAGGTAGCATACTCTTGTAGTCATCTCTAAGTCCAGCATTTATTGATGAACCACGCAGCCTCAAGCGGCCGCGTGAGCTGGGCGCTGATATGCTGGTATGCTGGGTGGAGTTCTGATGAGAGAGAAGTCAGGATGTGGAAAATGGAGGCCCTCATGGAGTGGGGGTCGTCTGGCTTGTTGCAAGGCTCTGCTGGGGTGGCGGGCCGGGGCTAGAACCCGCCATTGCTCCTGGGCACCTTGTGAGCAGCTGGGCACAGGGAGTGCCAGTAGCAGCTCTGCCCCATGTCTGTGTGATATAAAGTCAATTTTAATTGTTGAAAGTAAAAAATTTAAATAATTATTGCCTTGGGCCAGAGAGATAGTACAACAGGTACTGTTGTTGGGTGACACGCCCTACTTTAAACTCCAGCTACACTTTTGCTTGGAGCCCCTCCCAGCTCAGCCAGGGAGGCTTTGAATCAGGTCTTGTAAAGCCAAAAGGACCTACCTGAAGTGCAGCATTTCAAGAGTTGTTTACCTGCATTCATTTCTAGATAGCCCAGCCCATGATGGGCCAGGCTGGGAAGTTTTTGGTGGATTTCTATCTATACAATAAGCTGGGAGAAAGGAGATGGGCCTTTGGCCATTTTGGCTTCCCTTGGCATTTTGCCTCTCTGTCCTCTCTCCCTTCTCTGTTGGGCTTCAACACATGGTGGCAGCCAATTTGGCCTACATGTGTCCAGGGCCCAGCTGGGAACTCCAAATCTGGGTTTTTTCCTGTTCTTGGATTGTATACCAGAACCTGTGATAGTAAAGCCTTTTAAAACTGCGTCAGATTCCTGAGTTTTCATCCATTCCCCGCCAGCTTCAGAGGTAGAAGGGAACTTGCTTCCTGGTATTGTTGGGGACCCCAGTGGTTCCCAGAAACTTTTCTTTCACACAGACAACTGAGTTTGATCTATAGCACCGTGTATGTTCCAACAAGTCTCCTCCTCCAAGCTCCAACAAGAGTGACTCCCTGAGCACAGAGCCAGGAGCAAGCCCTGAAGACAGTGGCCCCAAATCAAACAATATTCCTTGCCTATACAAGTGAGGACTTAATAGGTTAGACAAAATGATCTGTTTACTACTGACTTCAGTTTCTTTTATTTTAATTTTTTTAATTTTTTAAACAATTATACTATTCCACCATGAGATACACAATCACAGTGTTTTTGTTTTTTGTTTTTTTTTTTTTTTAATTTTTTTATTTCTACAATTACAAAGATATACAATTAAAAAGTTCATATTTGGGTTTTGGTCATATAGTGTTCCAGCACCCATCCCGCCACCAGTGCCCATCTCCCCACCACCAACGTCCCCGGTTCCCTCCCCCCTCCCCAGCCCTCCTCCATGGCAGGTTTTTATTTCTTTCCATTTATCTCTCTTTCTCTTTTCCTTCCCCCCAGACTATGGATTACAGAACATACATTAAAGGGTTGTCATGTGTATCTTTTTGCCTCTATTTAATGCTCAGTTCTAGGTTGGCATAAGTACCCCTCAACAATTGTTAGCACACTGTTCCATTTTCTGTCTTACCTAGCCTCTGAATCCCACACGTTTGTGATAATTTCCACCTTTGACAGGACCTCCTGATGTATGTTTCACTTGACCTTGGATATTGGTATCATAATATGTACCTCTATATTTATGTTATGCAGATAAATGCAGTCATTCTGTATCTGTCTCTCTCCTTCTGGCTAATTTCGCTCAACATAATCTTCTCCATGTCCATCCATTTGTAGGCAAATTTTATAACTTCATTTTTCCTAACAGCTGCATAGTATTCCATTGTGTAGATGTACCAAAGTTTCTTTATCCAGTCATCGATTTTCGGGCACTCTGGTTGCTTCCAGATTCTGGCTATTGTGAATAATGCTGCTATGAACATAAAAGTAGGGATGGTGTTTCCGCTGTGTATTTTTTGGCTTCCCAGAGTAGATTCCCAAGAGTGGTATGGCTGGGTCAAATGGGAGTTCAATTTCTAGTCTTTGGAGGAATGTCCATATTGTTTTCCAGAAAGGCTGTACCAGCCGGCATTCCCACCAACAATGGATGAGTGTCCCCTTTTCCCCACACCCACGCCAGCACTTGTTGTTCTTGTTCTTTTGAATATGTGCGAGTCTCTGTGGTGTAAAGTGGTATCTCATTGTTGTTTTGATTTGCATCTCTCTGATGATTAGTGATGATGAGCATTTTTTCATATGTTTTTTTGCCATTCGAATTTCTTCCTTGCTGAAGTTTCTGTTCATTTCTTCTCCCCCATTTTTTTGATGGGGTTGTTTGTTTTCTTCTTGTAAAGTTCTACCAGTGCCTGATATATCCTGGATATTAACCCCTTATCAGATGGGTATTGGGTGAATATTCTCTTTCCCATTCTGTGGACTGCTTTTGTATCTTATTCACTCACAGTGTTTTTGATTAAGTTTCAGTCATACAGTGTTCCAGCACCCATCCCTCCAACAGTACACATTTCCCAACACCACTCTCTCTCTCTCTCTTCTCTCTTTTCTTTCCACATTGTGGATTGCAGTACATACATTTAGGTGTTATTATGTATATCCCTTTGCCTACAATCAATGCTCAGCTCTAGGCTGGTATTACCATTTCCAAAAAATGATTAGAATACTGGTCCCTTCTCTTTCTTATCCAATCTCTGACTCACACACATTTATGGTGGTTTCCACTCCATGACAAGTCCTCCTGATCCATGATATTATTATCATACTTATATATTTTGTATCACACAAATGAATGCAGTTTTTCTATATCTGTCCTTTTCCACAGACTCTTGGAGAGTATAATGTTGTGTGAAATTAGTGGAAAAGGACAGATATAGAATTTATAGGCAAATTTTATAACTTCTTTTTTTCCATTTATAGGCAGATTTTATAACTTCTTTTTTTCCCCTAACGACTGCATATTATGCCATTGTGTATATGTGCCACAGTTTCTTTATCCAGTTGTCTGTTCTTGGGCATTTTGAATGACCAAAAGGCATATGAAAAAACGCTCATCATCACTAATAATCAGGGGAGATGAAAATCAAAACAATGAGATAACCTCTCAACCGCAGAGACTGGCACATAGCCAAAAGGGCAAGAACATCAAGTACTTGTGTGAATGCAGGGAGAAAGTGACTCTCATCCATTGTTGGTGGGAATGTCAACTAGTACAGCTTTTTGGAAAACGATGTGGACATTCCTCCAAAAAATAGATATTGAGCTCCAGTTTTACCCAGCAATACCACTCCTGGGTATATACTCTGGGAGGCCAAAAACACATAGCAGAAACACCATCTACACTTTTATGTTCATAGCAGCACTATACATAATAGCCAGAATCTGACCTTAGTTTCTTAAATTGCTTTTGCTTTTTATGCTTATCTCTTCCATAACTTTCCAACAAAAAAAATTGTAAACTGTAAATTGCACCTGAAAATGCCAAAACTTTATTTAGATCTATTCATATATTTCCGTTCATAATGAAGGTGGCATTTTCCATCTTTCATAGAGGGAAACATGTTGATTCAGATTTAAGCACTAGCCAAGGGACTAGATTTAAGTACTAGCTCCTAAATCATGCTTTAGGAACCATAATTTCAAAGTGATAACCTGATTTTGAAATTTAAAATCTGAAATACTTATAAAATGTCATTAATTAATTATTTACAGTAATGTCAGACAGGTGCATGGTCAGACAAGTGTGTTGTCAGACCCTGAAGACAGATTGCTTGATCTAGAAGATAAACAGTATAACTTTTTTTTTTGCTTGATCACTTGATCACTTGATATTCCTTTATTCATCCATTTGCTTGAGCAGGCACCAGTAATATTTCCATTTGACCCTATCAAAATCACCAGGTTTTTTTTTGCTAGAAGAGATAAATTTGAACATTTGATTAGTAATATTCTGTTCATTTTTTCAAATAGCATGGAGTAGCCAGATAAGATTTAATTGTTCTTTACTCTATATTGAGTTGGTATTCATAAAAATCATGTTTTTGTTAGAAAAATGTAAACATTCTCTGCTTTGGGTGACAGAATTTTAGGTGATAAGGAATCACTCAGCTGTTGTGTTTAACTTAATTATTAACATGCTAAATAATGATTTTTAGGGTATCAGTGATTATGCATAGTTATTGAAAGCATTCGCATTGTCCCAAGAGCTGGGGATTCAAAAGAAAGTCCTAGAGTGCACTTCTTTTCTCTGGCCACCGTGATGGGGCCACAGATACAGAGGGAAGGAGTGGGTTGAGACTCAGAACCATCCCAGCCTTCTGGCCAGCATTTCTAGAATTCTAGATCAGTAGGAAAAAAATATATCTCTATGGAAAAAACAAGTTTCTAGAAACCTTTGTTTTTAAAAGAGAAACTTTGGTGAGCACAGAAAAGAAAATAATTGTGAAGTGGTTTGACAGTGATTTATCCAGAATGGAAAAGAAAATCTTAGCAATAATTTTTAAAAGGTTCCTAGGATAAGGCAGGTAGAAGAGTAAAACTATTAGAAACACTAGGTAAGCATGCTGTGTTTTCCTCCAGCAGCACCCTGTGCATTTTCACTTATTTTACTATCTTGAATTACTGTCATTACTGAAAAATTATGTACTATGAATAATACCTCTTCTTTGTCAGATAGCATTATTACTTGTGCCAATTGTGTTACTAGCAATTAATCTTGAAGCAGTTATCTTTGTCTCAAAGAAAGACTTCTGGATTCTACTTATATGAGACATTTTGAGGGTAATTTTCTTCATCTCTCTATACATTGCCTCATTATTTATAATTCAGAATAAAAGTATGGAGATTAAAACTCCTTTGCATGGGGTTTCTGACTGAACAAATGAACTATTTTATGAAAAGCACTTAGAATATCTGAAGCATAGATAGAATATCTGAAGCATAGATAATATATGCAAACATATATCTAAAATATACATCAGAGAGATGGATATTAACTGTTTATAAAAACCACATTGAATTGTGATAATTGTTAATATTTATTGAGAGATTTCTCTGTGTCAGATATATGACAGACTGCATTTATCATAAAGAAAACCTATTAAATAAAATTATTATCCAGAATATATAGATTGAGAAACTAGGTAGGAAAACCTAGCCTAAAATTATTTCACACATCTGGCATAAAATTTATTTAAATTATTTTTTCCAGGAATTTTAGGTACTTCCTTCCTCTTGTTTTTTAAATTTCAAAAGGATAAATCAAGTGACAGATTATGAGATAGGTTCTTCTTATTTAATTCAGTTTTATTGTCTCTGAGACATAAAACCTTTCTCATTGTATTTCACTTCAATGCCATCATTCTTTTAGACCACTTGTATATATGAATATTTTATATTTCTTCTGTGTCATTAGGATGATGAAGGTTATGGTATGCCGATGGAATTCTAAGTTTCTCTGATTTTTTCCTTTAGGGTAAATTGTTAATTATATAACAGTACATTATAGTAAGACTCAGCAAATTTCATTTCACTACCTTCTTTGTCACCTAGTATCACCTTTGTTTAGATGAAGTTACTTAGCAGCAACAGCCTTATGAATAACATAGCTAGATTACTTGTCTCATCTAGTTTTGTCATAGCCAAAGAGAAGACAGGACGATTCTTAAGTGCCATTTTACAGACAATTCAGTTGTCACTATTTATTTTGACCTTTAATTACTCAGATAGTATATCAAGAGTTGGTAGAACAAATTGACAAACATTTCTTCTATTAATATGACCTCTTCTAAGAAACAAAAGATTTATTTGGCTCAACCAATGTAATCTCTCAGTGTCTATGACATTGCCCTATAGTGCTTGTCTAATCAGTACATTTCCAGACCTAGTACTCCTACAGAATGTCCTTTGTACTGTGAATTGTTACTGACAAAAGCCTTTTTGGTGGAGGTGCAACAAAAAGACAGTGCAGTACCATTTTCTGTGGAAACTTGGATTTATTCTTTTGTTTTTGGGCTGCACCCTGGATTGCTCGTGGCTCTGAGATCAAGGATCTTACCTGGTGGGCTCAGAGGACCATATGAGTTCCCTGTAACCAAAGCTGGATTGGCAGCATGCAAGACAAGTGTCCAACATACTGTACTATCTCCCAGTATGCCCCAATATCTTTCTTATATTAATATATTATTGAATGTTATTACCAACACTTACTCAAACCAAGGAACTAAAGGTAAACATTGATAGTCATAGAGAGAAATGATGACATCTATAATTATCATATTCTCTCTAAACTTTTGATATGGTCAATTGAAAACACTTCCTAAATGTAATTAGAATTTTATTCTAATAGATTAAAAAATATAACCTCAGTTTTTACCATGCTTTAGAACTTTTAAACTCCATTTATATTAAAAGTTATATATGCTACTAAAAAATACAACAAAATTTTCCCTTACTATACAAAAAGCTCTACGGGAGTTAGTCACTATGTTTTATATCACTTTTTTGTTTATTTATTGGGAATTTTTAATTAATATTGTATTATACCACCATGAGATATACAATTACAAAGATGTTCGTGTTTGGGTTTCGGTCATATAGTGTTCCAGCACCCATCCCTCCACCAGTGCCCATGTCCTACCACCAATGTCCCCACTTCCCTACCCCCCCCCTAGACTGCATCCATGGAGGTTCTTTATCTCTTTACTCTCTTTCTCTCTTTCTTTCTCTCTGTCTATCTCTCTGTCTCTCTCTCTATTTCTCTCTTCCTTCTCTGACATATTATGGATTGCAATGCATAAATTTAGAGGTTATCATGTGTATCTTTTTGCGTATATTCAATGCTCAGTTCTAGGCTGGTATTATTGTTGATTATTAGCACTCTGTTCCCTTCTCTGTCTTACCTATCTCTGACTTCCATCATACATTTGCAGTAGATTCCTCCTATTAACAAGACCTCCTGATCCATGTTTTGTGTGACCTTGGATATTGGTATCATTATATATATATATATATCACTATCTTCCCATTCATCATCGATTTGCTTGAGCAGGCACCAGTAACATCTCCATATGTCCTGTCTCATGCTAGTAAAGCCCAAGAGCATCTGCTTGCTCCAGAAACATAAAGAGCCTCAAACCATTATAGTAGGTCATGGGAATGACCTACTATAATTGTTACTGGTATTTGGCATATCAAATACGACATGGGTAGCTTGCCAGGTTTGCCGTGCGGGTGGCATACTCTTGTAGTCACCTCTAAATACAGCATTTATTGATGATCACAGCGAGCCAGGCTGTGATCAGCTTCTGCTGGGTGGATTTGACGAGAGGGGAGTCCGGATGTGGAAAATGGCTGCCCTCATGGAGTGGGGGGGGTCGTCTGGCTTGTTGTGAGGCTCTGCTAGGGTGGCAGGCCAGGGCTAGAACCGCCATACCTCCCGGTACCTCGTAATAATAATAATAATTAAAAATAAATTAAAAAAAAATCAACTTGCCCCATCAAATCATTACCAGTTACCACCATGTGGTCAGCACCAGTGTCCCCTGAAGTGGCAACACCATCCCAGTTGGGGGTCATGCTGGGAAGACTACAGGGAGCTGGTAGCCTTAAGTACAAATGGGGAGACACTTCATGTTTGTTGATTTACACAATGTAGATCTGGGGTCTGGAGGAATAACAGAGGGGCGGGGAGATTAGGCAATCTCTCTCTTTGCACGCAGATGAGCTGGGTTTGATCCCCTGCACCCCATATGATGCCCCGGGCCCCACCTGAAGTTATTCCTGAGCTCAGAGTCAGCCCAGGTGTCTCCCACCCCTATAATGAGGGCAGATTATTTTATTCTACTTTTTTGGGGGTTACACCCGGCGATGTTCAGGGGTTACTCCTGGCTCATTTGCTCAGGAATTACTCCTGGCGGTGCTTGGGGGACCATATGGGATGCTGGGATCGGGTCAGCCGCATGTAAGGCAAATGCCCTGCCTACTGTGCTATCTATCGCTCAGGTCCAAGGCAGATTATTTTAGCATAACATTTCTGAAAAGGGAGCAATAAGCTCCCTTGTGGGCCAATATCCTTGAAGCCCTGCCCCAGACCACACTGTGGCACCTTAGGGCTGCTCTGCTCTTAGCCCAGGGGTGAGTGGGGACCATCCCAGGGGTCTCCACCCAGCAGTCCACAGCCACTGGACAGCAGGGAGCTCTGAGCTGCTGTGGCCAATTTACTGCAGCTGGAGGCCTTCACCTGAGCCCCAGTACACACCTCCCCAATACACTCATCTCCTGCTGCTCAGCACATGAATGCTATCTCGGGTATTACCAACCTTATCTCCAACAACCCCAAACTCTCCAGGGCAGGGAGGGCCTCCTGCAATTCCCCACCATCCTCTCTCCTGCATTCCAGCCTACCTGCATCACACCTTTCTCCCTCCATAACATCAGCAACTCTGGCCTGAAGGGGAGGGAGGGAGTGACTTCACAGGCTGGGAAGGGCACTTGCCTTACATCCAGCTGACCCAGGTTCAATAAAAGCATCCCACATGGTCCCCTGAGCACTATCAGGTGTGACTCCTGAGTGGACAGCCCTCAGCCCCGAATAAGCCCTGAGCACTGCCCACCTGGTGAGTCCCAAGACAAAACAAAAACAAAAACCTGCAACTCTGTCCCTGAACTCCTCCTCCATCCTGCCACCACTTAGCAGGGAGGATCGCCCTCCCTCTGTGCTGCAGCAGGACAGGGCTTGGCTTCACAGCACCAGCCCCTCCAGGCAGCCCAAACCTGGCCCGTCTCCTGGCCCCCTGGAACCTACAGGGCAGAGCTTCAGAGCTGCAGAAGCAGCTACTGGGAAAACCTGCATGAAGCAATTGCTGCTTCACAAAAGCATAAGGCCCAAGGGATAGCTTGGCACCAAAGCACCTGCTCAACAAACCCGAGGCCCTGAGTTTGGTGCCTAATGCAACCTTTATACACAGGGGCTCCCCACACCTCCCCGCCCAGCACACACCACAACCAAATGTGTGAGCACCACTGCCAGGCCTGTGAGTAGCTCCCAAGTTTTCTGTTGTTGCTGTTGTCTGGGGGGTATTATTTTTTATCAGGTTTCTAGTTTGGTTTCATTACGTTTTGGGGCCACATCTGGTGATGCTTAGGGGTTACTCTTTTTTGTTTGTTTTCTTTTTTGGCTTTTTGGGTCACACCTGGCAATGCACAGAAGTTATTCCTGGTTCTGCACTCAGGAATTCCTCCTGGCAATGCTTGGGGACCATATGGGATATCGAGGATCGAGCTCGGGTCAGCCACATGCTAGCAAGTACCCTCCTGGCTGGACTATCACTCAGGCTCCTAAATTAATACTTAAAAATAATAGCAGAGGATGAAATGATTTCCACCAGGCACCTTGGATATTGGTATCATTATATATATATATACATATATACATATATATATATACACACATACATATATATTTGTATATATGTGCAAACAAATGCAGTCATCTAGATCTGTATTTTTCCTTCTGGCTAATTTCACTCAACATGATCCTCTCCATGACCATCCATTTATAGGCAAATTTCATAACTTCACTTTTCCTAACAGCTGTATAATATTCCATTGTGTAGATGTACCAAAATTTCTTTATCAATTATCTGCTCTCGGTCACTCTGGTTGTTTCCAGATTCTAGCTATTGTGTATAGTGCTCCTATGAAAATATGAGTGCAGATGGTGTTTCTACTCCTTGTTTTTGGTTTCCCAGTGTATATTCCCAGGAGTAATATGTCTGGGCAAAACGGGAGCTCAATTTCTAGTCTTTGGAGGAATGTACATAATGTTTTTAAAAAGGTTCTACCAGTCAACATTCCCACCAAAAATGGTTGAGAGTCCCTTTCTCCCGCATCCACACCACATTTGTTTCCTTGCTCTTTTGGAATATGTGCCAGTCTCTGTGGTGTGAGATATCTTCTTGTTGTTTAGATTTGCATATCTCTGATAATTAGTGATAATGAGCATTTTTCATGTGCCCTTTGGCCAACTGAATTTCTTACTTGTGGATGTTTCTGTTCATTTCTTCTCCCCATTTTTTAATGGGGTTGGGTGTTTTCTTCCTGCAAAGTTCTACCAGTGCCAGATACATCCTGGATATCAACCACTTTTCAGATGGATATTGGGTGAATATTCTTTCCTACTCTCTGGACTGTCCTTGTATCTTGGTCACTGTTTCTTCTGAGAAGAAGATTTTTAGTTTCATCTAGTCCCATATGTTTATCTTTGCTTACCTTATTCTTAATCATATTGTTTTGTTTCCTATACCTCATGTATCTATATGGAAATGTATCCATGTGCATGAGGGTTTCTGTCTGCATTTCCATTTGATTGAAGGGCACCCTGACAAGATATTGGATATATGACAAATTCATGTAGACAAGAAATCTATATGACTTCCAAGTGCATAATATTATTCCAGGTACAAAGTAGAATAAGGAGTTCTCAATAATTTTTTTCAAAATAAATGGATAATGGTTTAAAAAACATTAACAGAGCAAGGTTTTATTTGCATGTTTCATGTGCCCTCTGCCTTTGGAGAATCAGTCAACATATCTATGTTTAAATTCACCTTGTTATTGTAAACTCTCTTCAAAAAATGATTTTTACTATAAAGCAGGACCTACAAAACAGATGTAGTGACAAACATCAAACTGGAAAATAACTGTGGAAACTTTATAAAATTGTACAGAGCAACACACCAATCTGTTGAGAGATAAAATACTGTGAATCTAAACAAGGAGGAAGATGGACGAAAATACTAACTTTGAAATGTTTCTAAAGGTGTACACTTTTTATAAACCAAGATTCACTTAACAGTCAACAATTTAAGAAGGACTTTAGGAATCTAATCACCCAAAAAAGAATCTTCATTTATCCCTTCGGGATATGACATTTAACAAATTAATTTAGAAGCCTTTAAGACCAACAGAGCTAAAAGGAAATTGGGAACACTTGTTCTAATCACTTCCAACTTCTATGTAGAAGGTCATATAACTTAAAGGTTACTACAGTGGAAAAATTCAATTGCCAGAAACTCCTTTTTGGGCTTTTCTTAAAATAGAAAGAACTTCAATGTCTTTGATTCTGATAACAATCATAATTCCTCAAAATAATGTGAATGATTTGGTAAACATATATACTCAAGCTAAGTGATTTCATTCCTAGCAAATTACAGAGCTCATCTCAGTCTGAATACTAAAAGTTTGCAGCAGTTTTAAATTTGTAAATTTGACCAAGCTTACTCAACTGAGGTTTCTGTACTTTGTACTTTCATTTTTTGCTTGGTTTCTAGAAAAAAGTCTTTGTTTAAGATTATTATAAGACTTTTTACTTTGATTTTCCTTTTTTTAAAAAAGATTCTTTTAAAAATGTGATCTATATCCATAGAAAACAAAAAAATGTTTTGCTCTCAATATCCATAGAAAATAGACATTCTTAAAAAATATTTTAACATAACACCATGAGATATAGAATTACAAAGATGTTCATGTTTGAGTTTCAGTCATACAGTGTTCCAACACCCATCCCTCCACCAGTGCCAATTTCCCACAACCAGTGTCCTCAATTCCCTCCTAACCAACCTGCCTCTATGGCAGGCTCTTTATCTCTTTCCTCTCTCTCTCTCTCTCTCTCTCTCTCTTTCTTTTCCTTCTCTTACACATTGTGGTTTGCAATACACACATTTAGAGGTATCATGTGTATCCCTTTGTCTATAGTCAATGCTCAGTTCTAGGCTAGTATTATCATTTCCAGACACTATGAGCACACTGTTCCCAACTTTGTCTTACCTAATTTCTGACTCCTACACACTTCGGGTGATAAAAACTTTCTTTTTCTTTTTTGGAATTTTGGGCTACACACCGCAGGACTTAGAGCTGACTCCATAATCCAGAGATCATGACTGGCCAGGCTTCAGAGATGATATAGGTGCCAGGGATCAAACACGGGCCATCTACATGTTAAACAAGAGCTCTAGCCTGTGCAGTTTCCTTCTAGCTCAAAATGTCAGCATTTAAAAGAAACTATCCTACAACAAATCCTATTGTACTTAAATCCAGGGCTTTTTCTCAAAGGAAAACTAGTTTAATGTGTGCTTTAATCTTATTGCTCTAGAATGAAAATCCAACTTTAGTATGTTCCTTGGTACCCATTGTGTCTGAGATGCTAACTCATGGAACTATTGGATTTGTCTAGAGATTTTTAACTAATATTATATATAGTATATATATATGTACAAATATATATATACATATATTATCACATGGCAGAGACAGGCAAGCTACCCGTGTCATATTTGATATGCCAAAAACAATAACAATTATAGACCTCATTCCCATGACCTGAAGGAATGGTTTGAGGCTCTTCCTGGTGCAAAAGATGCCCATGCAACAGGAATTATGGAGATGTTACTGGTGCCTGCTTGAGCAAATATATATCACTTTACTTGTATTGCTTGTCTTCCTGTTGTTCATCAATTTGCTCGACTGGGCACCAGTCACATCTCCACAAGTCCTGCTAGTGTAGCCCAAGGGCATCTGCTGGCTCCAGGAACAGGAAGAGCCTTAAATCATTTCTTCAGGTCTTGGGAATGAGGTCTATATATATATATATACACACACACACACATGAGGTCTATAAACATATGAGGTCTATATACATATATATATGTATATATGAATATTTGATATCCTAAGAATACTTGTGCTTTCCAAAACATTCTTAGAATTAGCTCATTGAAAAAAATAACCCAAACCGTGTATGTCTCTGAATCAAATGGTACTATCCTTATAAGAGTACAAAGTTATGCCCTTTGTCATCATTGTTCAACATTACTCTTTGAGTTCATATTCATTTGTACCAGCCAGGTCGAAGAACAAAAATGTGCATATATCCCAACAATTCTATAGAAATTATGGTTGCTATACTAATTTTATTAAAAAGTTTTTTTTAAAAAAAAATTTTTTTTTTTTTTTTTTTCTGTTTTGTTTCACCCCCCCCCCCCCCGCCCCCCCCCCCCCCCCCCCCCCCCCCCCCTGTTGTCTGTTGTTTTGAGAAGGCAAATCTAAAACAAATTGACAAATATATGGTTGGGGCTGATTACAAACAATCGCCGCTATATTAGCCCTTCCATCCACCTTGTGTTATTTTTTTTCTGTTGAGTGAAAAACCAAGGCAATCAGGATTGTTTTTTTTTCATAAAGTTAATGAAATGCCAAGTATTTAGAATTCCTCCTAGTTTATGTTTGAGCAGCTTAATATTATGATTGTTGACTTTCTTCCATACTTGGTAACAGTGCCACTATATCCTACCCAACTGAGGTGACATAACACAAAGGTCGTTCATTTGCCCAAAGTTATCCTCTCCCATCATCCTCAGGAAACAGGAAGCGTTAAGACAGAGCTGTTTTCCATTTGTGCTAGAGATACGTGGTTCTATTTTAAAGAGTCTTAGCTCTTCTGTTGACCAACAAAAAAAGCAAGGGTGAGACAAGATTTTGACAATCGGTGTTTCCAAGGGCAAAGTCCATTTAATTTGAAATTACAGAACAGAATGAATGTGGTGTTCAGATATTGACTTATAAAGGTAGGTCTTTTAACTAAACAACAATTATGCTCATGAAGACTATGTTTTAATCTATCCAGGAAGAACTAAAGAGTCTCATATTTATTCTCCAAATTCTATCTCCAATAAGTGAGTCAGATCTAATGTGAACTGGAAAAATCATAGCATAGAGACACAGAGCTGAGATTTCCCTGAGCAAATGGTAAGTTTTGAGTCGGAAGGCCTCTGAAAGGGTCTGAGAAAAAGTATTCCTCTCTTCCCTCTGTTTCCTTTCAGTATCTGCTCCGGAAATGTCATGGTCTGCAGTCATTAGGATATAGATTTCAATCCTTGTAACTATGAGCAAGTCCCCAGAATTTTCACACAAATATTAATGGATAAGTATATTGTAAAATGTTTAGCATGTGTTTACTTTTTTCGGAATCTTTGGTATTCTTTTCATTAAGATTCATTGGTATTCTTGAAAGCTATAATTATTATTTACCTGTTATTCATTATACATAAATAACTTGACTATACATGCATAACTTGGCTAAGTCTATTAAAACAGTTTCATATTGCTATGTGAATTAATATTTATGAAGTAATATCTGTAGTGGATTTATAAAAATTTTAGTAGTCTTTTCTAAGTAAAAATGAAACTTATTAAGAAATTAACAATACTTTGGGTTCTAAATAAAATCTATTTAAATAAAAATTAGAGCCAGAGTGATAGTTAAGCATTAAGGTACTTATCTGCATGGGGTCAACATAAGTTCAAGGGCAACATATAATCTCCTAAATGGCACACAGGACCACCAGGAGAGACCCCTGTGCAGAGTGAGGAATAATCTCTGAATACCATTCAGCATTAATTTATTACTAATACGTAAATAAACATAAACATTTGCTTAAAATCCATGCAGGAAACATAGGTTTTGAATTTCCTGATATTGGGCAGAATACTAAATACTTGGCATTCCGTTACTTGTTATATTAATTAATTCCCATTATAGTAACTCCAATTGTGTTCTTAATAGGTATAATAGGTATGTATATTATACTAATGAGTCTTCAAAATAAGTGTCTTCAAAATTAATCAGATCGAGGAGTTCAAATGCTGAATAATCTCTCTAATAAGTGGTATTATAGTGAAATACAGTGAGGGGATGGACAGTGTCCAATGAAAATGAAATCTTGGACTTTGACAACAGAGCTGTGGTTACAAAGTCAGGGTGTGGGGATGGGGAAGAGAATGGTTAGAAGAGACATAAACATAGTGATGGAAGAACTTAATGCCTTTGGGGTTACTGGAAGTGCAGAAAATTTGTATGTAAAAACCATTGTAAACCACGATATCTTAATAATAATGAAATATTTAAAATAAAATAAAACACTTTGTCATTTCTACCAGTCACACTGTGAACTAGACGTAAACATCAGATTAAGTAGAAAATATTTTTTCATTATTAAAAAAATAAAAGTTTGTTAAAAATGTGAAAAACTCTGTTTACTAATTAGGCTTCTGATGTTGAAACTTTATCCATAAAATGAATCAAATCTGATCAATAAGTGTCACTTGTATCACTTGTCTTCTTGTTGTTCATCGATTTGCTCAAGCAGGCACCAGTAACATCTCCATTTGTTGGGTATGAGGGCCATGATTGTTACTGGTTTTGGCATATCAAATACACCACGAGTAGCTTGCCAGGCTCTGCCATGGCTCTGGGTACATCTGAGTCTTTTCTATGTCAGACCATCAAGCATCCGGGCCCACCGGCAATGCCCTGTGTGTAGACAAGCCTGTGTCCTGTCTGCCATCTGCCCATACAACCAGGCACCACAGCCACACCTGAAACACCTCGTGGGGCAGGGATCAATAAGCAGAGTGATTTATATCTACACACACCTTTCATTGAGAAATCGCTGTGCACTTGAAACTAAGGGACATTTTAACAGTAATCTCTCACTCTCATGAAGTATGTATAATTTTTTCTCATTTAACAGATGAGGGAAGCAAGAGCCAGTATCTCAAACTCTCCCAATATCATCTATTTGGTGTATATTAATATACCACTTTCTTTAAAAAAAACTAATCATAAGTTTTAATAAAGAAAGCATCAGTACAGGCCATAGATTGTACCAGACATTGGGCACTTATCTTGCATACTGCTGACCTGGATTTGATTTTCTGCATCACACATGGTCTCCTGGAAACTATGCACAGAGACAGAAGTAAGCCCTAAGCACTAGTTAATGTGGTGCCACTCTGCACTCTTTTGTATTTTATAGAGTTAAACAGTCTCGCACCCTATCGCTTACTTGCATGAATGTAAGCAAAGAAAGATCTTATTAAGATAAATAATATTACATTTCTTTACCATACATATACACATACACACATGTGCATACATAAAACATAGTTACAATGCAGGCTATGTAGTAAATTCAACATAAATATTAGCTATGACTTAATGTGCCCTTGAAAAAAGGTTTTTTCCCAGAATCAGTTTCCCCCTTCTAGTATATTCTCTTGTGCAGATTATCATCTTTTTAATTTCCTCAGTCTAAAATATTTTTTTCCTTGTGGTTATTATTGAGACCAAAACCAAATGCACTCAGAGCATACTCCTGGCTCTGTGCTCAGAGAATACTCCTGGCTCTGTGCTCAGAGAATACTCCTGGCAGGGCTTGGAGACTCTATAGGATGCCAGAGATTGTATAAGCACCATACCTGCTATATTGTGTCTCTGGTCCTACATAGGGTAATTTTAATATATACCACTCTAAGATCAAAAAACTTAAAATAATGAAATTAATTAAAACAATCTAATTTACTGAATGACAGTATGTGATGAAGTTATACCTGAAACATGGATCCAAGAGTCTAAGAAGAGATAACTGTATTATGAAGGAAGAGGATGGTAAAACCCAGAAAAGAGAGCAGACAAGGAGGAAACTTTCCCTAGTGCGAAGGGGTTAAAGAAAGCTCTAGAGAGCAGAAAGCTTTTGTAGGAACTTCAGGTTTTATCAGTTCTGCCCTAGACACTGTACAGTATTCGGTGGACCCAAGACTGGTACTCGGTGAATTCAAGACTGGTGAATATTTTGTGTATTGGTGATCCATTTTGAAGTCCATGCTCAGAATTTTCTCTGGGTTAATAAGCCAAGTAGAGCCTATACAAACACAGGAATCTGGGATCAGCAAAACTACAAGCGCTCATATCATTTAGGAATTGGTTGTTCTGAGGTATTGGCTTTAAGAAGCCATGAAAATAATGTCATCCACATCTCAAAGGGCAAAGATACCAGCTCCATGGGCTGCACTGAAAACTTCTTAAGCACAGTCTAAGTCAGGAGTGCTAGAAAGTATATTACAACCAGCACCACCATCACCCCCCACAAACCACACACATACCAAGTTTGCATCCAAATCCTTAGAACATGCCAGAATAGCATTATTTGGAAATAAGATCTTAGCTGGTGATTAAACTAAAAGGAGGACATCAGGATGGATCCTCCTAAGTATCCTTAAAATAAAGAGAATATTTAGACAAAGAGGTAGACTTGTGCATAGGGGATGGGAAATTAAGGGAAGATAAGTTAATGTGAGACCAAGAAGTTCAAGGCTCCATCTGGAATCTAGAAGTATGGAACTGCTTCTCCCCAGAGCTTAATTTCAAGTACTTTGCTTCCAGATTATGAGGCAAAAGATTCTGTTATGTCACCCAGGGATCAGTCTTTCTTCTGATAGATCTAGCACATTTCCCAAGGCAAGTCTGTGTCAACCAGGAGTCATAATTTCATTTGCTTAATGTCTGAATAATCTCACTGCTATATTCATCCTACCCTTACTTTTTGCTTAAGAGCTAATTTATATCAGATGCTTACTGGCAAAATATACTTATGGCTCACTGAACCCCATATTCATTTTATGAGACCTTCAACATTATTATCACCCCCCATTTATAAATGAGAACATGAAGCACTAAAACTTTTAAGAAACATGCCTATGGTTGTAGAGCTGGGAAGTAGCACAACTGGGTTTCTACCCAATAAGACTGATGTCAATACTGATGACAGCATTGATTGATGTCAATGTTGTCGACACTATTGCCTGATGTCAAACTGTCTTGGCAAAAGTTCTATCATCTCTTTTCTTACTTTTCTTCAACCTCCATTCTAACAACCCTTATGACAAAAGGTAGTAGAGAGTTTAAAGTTGTCTTCCTTCTTTTTTAAAATAAAATTGTATTGGCTGGTAGTGATAAAAAATCCTTCCTTTTGTCTTCTTTCCTTCCCTCCTCATTCCTTTTATTCTTCCTTCCTTCCTTCATTCCTTCCATCTATCTTCCTCTCTTCCTCCCCTCCCTTCCATTTAAAATTTATTGCATGGTGGGACAGAAAAAATTGCTCAAGGACTGGAAACAATGCTTTGCATACAGAAGACTGACTGCAATTTGACCCCTGGTGAGCATTGCAATGTATAACAAAACAAAACAAAACAAAACAAAACAAAACAAAAACAAAACAAAACAAAACAAAAGAAATGTTCAAAGGAAAAAATAACATATCATTTACTCATTTAAAAAACTATTTTTTCAGGAAAAGAATAGACTCTGGATTTAAAAGATGGAAATATTTCTGTCACCATAGAAATGGAGATTAGTTGGAGAATAGTTACAATAAAGTTTAAAAACTCTTAGGTAAAGATACAGAGCATTATGGAGCATCTATCAATCCCTCACAACCTTTGCTATGTAATTGCTTTCTAATTTTAGCATGCAAGAGATACCTTTATACACTCCCTTCCTGTAAGTAAGGTGATATTCTTTGATTCTAAGATGGCAATAGTGTAGTAGGTTTGAAACTCTTCAAGGTGACCTTGAACAAGATGTTTTATCTTTATTTTTATATTATTTTACATAGCAAACCTGTCAGTTTTATAAACCTGTGTCCTTTCTCCCTCTTCTACTGCAGACCTGATTCTGTTTGTTGAGAGCTGTTCAGTTGTGCTTCTCAACTTTCCAGACACCCGGTACTAGTATAGGTTGGCTATGATATTTGGTAGAGGCATGCAGGAATAATAATTTATTGCCCAGAAATTTATTTATTAAATACCATCCAGTTGTGTTCAGTAGCTATGACTGGCTTTGTATTCAGAGGACATGCCTGGTCTTGCTTAGGGGGTTCTCTGTGATTCCAAGGATCAAACTGGGATCACCACATGCAGACAAACAACATTATGCTTAATGTTGTGTCTCCAGCTCTCCACCATTTTTCTTTCATTATTTACAAGTTTAGACTGTGAGTGACAAATAAGGGTAAAGAAGTCAGTTTTTTTTAATTATTGAAACAGAATGGGGTGGAAATAAATCTCAAATAGTTAAATAAGTTAGGGTAGATGTCTCTCATCCAACTGTATCCAATGCCCAAGTATGAATGGTCAAATATTATGCTTAGCTCCTGAGAAGAAAGTCAAAGATTGTGACACTTCAGGATCTTCAGATGGAAATTCTGGGTTTTTTTTTTTGAGTCACACCCAGTGATGCTCAGGGGGTTACTCCTTGCTCTTCGCTCAGGAATTATTCCTAGCAATGCTTGGGGACCATATATGGGATGTGGGATTGAACCTGGGTCGGCTGCATGCAAGGCAAACACCCTACCTGCTGTGCTATTGCTCCAGCCCCCAAATTCTGAATTTTTAACTAGACAACCTAATGACAAAATTACAATAAGCATGGTATTGTCAGTCACATACGTAATACCATAAGCGAATTTTAATATCAATCTGAAACATTCCGAGACATTCCATGATGATGAGGCAGACCTGAAACAGAAATGAAGGGGCTAGAAATGAGAGACAGAGATCCCAACTAGATATATAGAGAAAAAAAAAATAAAATACTCTGTATTTAATTTGGCTCAAGTAAAAAAAAAGTGCTAATGAGATAGAACAAGTACATATTACAGAAGAGGAAAATATAATAACAGTGGACTCTGGGCAAATTAAAATGTATAAGTATAAATTCCAAAGTGCAGTAATACCACTGGAAGTGGCTTGAAAAAAAAAGCCAATAAACATCATCTTTTTTTTTCCACTCCTGGAGGTGTCTCCAGGACGGGGAAGAGAATGAAAATTCAAGTAAAAATGTGACCAGCTGCCAAACTTGGTAAGCAGCAATGGGAGAGGTAAATCATGCAACGTCCAAAGGGAGTACCCAAGTGCAGAGATGAGATGGTGATGTCCAGATATGCGTGGACTAGAGGATCAAGGTGGATCATGGAGTGCTGGGGAGATGAATGGGCTTCAGACTGGCCCTCCTCAGCTGGACAGAGCACAGGCAGCTTACATAACCTCACAGCACTTCCCTTTCCTGGCAGGGCTGCTGCAAAGGACTGATTCAGTGCATGTTAGTGCTTTATGACAGAGTACACACAGGTTGCTTTCAAGCAGAGTAAGGCAAAACGGAAAATGTGCTTTTCTTCAGCTTCATGTTTTCCCTTCTCCAAAACATCATTTGTATTATCCACAAATTTATTTATTTTTTGCTTTTTGGGTTAAACCTGGTGATGCTCGGGGGTTACTCCTGGCTCTGCACTCTGGAATTACTCCCGGTGGTGCTTGGGGTACCATATGGAATGCTGGGGATCGAACCAGGACAGCCGCATCTGGAGTCTGAGACATCCAGAGACTCACAGACATGGGCAGAGTTGCTACTTGCTCTCCCTGTGACCTGCCGCTCACGAGGCGCCCGGGAGGGGGTGGCAGGTTCTAGCCCTGGCCTGCCACCCCAGCAGAGCCTCGCAACAAGTCAGATGACCCCCCCCCCACTCCATTTTCCACATCCGGACTTCCCTCTCATCAGAACTCCATCCAGCAGATGAGCCTATCACAGTCCAGCTTGCGAGGTTGTGTGGTTCATCAATAAATGCTGTATTTATAGATGACTACTAGAGTATGCCAACCGCATGGCAAGCCTCGCAAGCTGCCTGTGTCATATTTGAAATGCCAAATACCAGTAACAATTATATTAGGTCATTCCCATGACCTAATATAATGGTTTATTATATTAGGTCATTCCCATGACCTAATATAATGGTTTGAGGTTCTTTATGTTCCTGGAGCAAGCAGATACTCTTGGGCTCTACTAGCATGAGACAGGACATATGGAGATGTTACTGGTGCCCGCTCGAGCAAATAGATGATGAAGGGGAAGATAGTGATAGTATAAATAAAAACACATTCATTAATAAAACTAGGAAAAAGTGAGTAATAAAGAAATCTGGGGGTAAAATGGACTAGGAAATCAGAGACACACGATAAGAAAAATGACAAGACCACCGTAGAAGACAAACTATCTGAATAATCCAAGTTGCAGATAGATAAAAGATTGAGGCAATTAAAGAACCTCCCTGGTGAGGCTGAGACCCTAGTTCTACCTGGTGCCAACCTGTTCTTGGCCACAGTCCTGCCAGCTCTGTGACACAAATCTGACGTCTATGATCCAGTCTCACCAGCAAGCAAAACATCTCAATATGCAAATATGCAAGCACTGTGGCCAGAGGTTTGCGTGGCTCCTGGTGAGCACTAAAACACAAAAATAGGGGAGCATCTCAGACCAAGATCCACCTCTGCTGAGAGAAACAACGAGCACTGATGTTCGCTGGTAAAGTAATATGGGGCTGGAAACAGCACAGCTGGTAAGGTTCTTGCATTGTACTTGGCTTAACTGGGTTCAATGCTTGGAAATCATATGGTCCCCTGAGCTCATGAGAAGTAATCCCTGAGTGACGATGCAGGAGTGAGCCCTGAGCAGTGGTGGGTGTGGCCCTCAAGCGAAAGGGAGATCATCATAACTCTGTTATGTGTGTGTGTATCAGTAGTCATTGTAATACCATCAATAGAGGAAGGGAAGAAGTGTGGAGAGAAGGTAAAACTAGACTCAGTTATAGAGAAATCCTTCTAAAGTTAATGAAGATGATTCCCCAGTCTTTTTAAGGACTAATAAATTAAAAATCCATGCTGAGTTCCACTAAGATAAAATGCTAACTAACCCCTCAAGCCAGGAAAGAAAGACAATAAGAAAGAAAGACAAAAGAAACTAAGAAAGAAAGAAAGAAAGGAAGGAAGGAAGGAAGGAAGGAAGAAAGAAAGAAAGAAAGAAAGAAAGAAAGAAAGAAAGAAAGAAAGAAAGAAAGAAAGAAAGAAAGAAAGAAAGAAAGAAAGAAAGAAAGAAAGAAAGAAAGAAAGAAAAGAAAGAAAGAAAGAAAGAAAGAAAGAAAAAGAAAGAAAAAAAGAAGGAATTAAGTAAAGAAATAAACTCCTGAAGAAAAGTGATTGCTGTGACATTGATAAACAATATCCTGAAAAATGAAGAAACATACAGAAAAGCATCTCTCCAATCTCAAAGTCCAACATGAATGTATGGGACACATGTGATGTTGTTACTGCTTTTGACTGGCCTTACCAGTGAACTTAAAGTCACCGACCACAAAATTTGATCTGCTGCTGAGGGCTTCTGAGACTGGACTATGGGACAAGAGCCAGCAGTGTTCAGGGGAGCTATGTGGCTCTGAGAATTAAACCCGGACCTCATGAATGTAATGCATGTACTCTGTCCTTTGAGCTCTTTTATTTCTCTGGAACTGGTGCCATAGTTCTAAAAAGGAATGAAAAACTAAGAAGAACAGGGAGAAAAAGAAAATGGAAAGGAGGGCTCAGAAGAGGCAAAGAGCCAGCAGGTAGGCATTGCCTTGCCTTTCCCTTGCACATAGTTGACCAGGGTTTAATCTCTGAAATCCTGTATGATTCCCCTAGCACTGCCAGGAGTACCTGAGTTAAGAACTAGGAGTAACTCCTGAGTGCTGCAGGGTGTGGCCCCCCAAACTCTCTGGAAAAATGGAGAACATATTCCATTAACTGGAAGAAGCAACTAATACCTTAATGGGGAAAGGAGCAAACACAAAGTAGTCTGAAGTGCTACTGAAGAGAGAGGCAAAGGGAATTCATGGAAAAGAAAGTCTAATTGAGCTCCAGGAAGAAGTTTAAGTAGCACATCAAGAGAAAAACAGCAGCAAATTGGAAAGAGGAGGATCTGGTGGAAAGGGATTTCCAAAGAGGAAAATGGACTTAAGAAATGGATTTTAGAATGTGGCTTCTGTATGTTGAGGCAAATTACAGTTTGAGACGGTATTGGAGATGGGGAAGTCACTCCTGATGAAACTATCTAGCAAACTGGAGAGAAAAATAAATGACGATAACATGAGGGGAAACAAGTTACTAAAGTACCGACTACTGCACACCCCCATGAAGAGCTTCGAGCACTGTCATGTGAGTGCAGTAGTTCATGTCTTTGAATGCGACCAAAAACAGTGGTCAAAGATGAAGGTACTTGGTGAAGAGAGTGAAGTTGGGAAAGAGTCAAGGCTTCCTTCCTAAGGCAGGAAGGCAATAGGTAACACTTGAATTAAAAAAGTCAAGAAATGAGTGAGACATGCTTATTAAAGTCTGTCATATGCCTGTATGGTAAAGCAATGGTTAATTGGTAAAGTAGGATGTTTGGTAAAATCTATGTAAAAGACATAGTAAAATTTAAAAAGCACATCTTACTGGCATATCGTAAAAGTCATCTGTCTTAAAGTGACACTTTTCCACCTTATTTGTATATTTTTATGTTATGAGGGAAAGTATGTATCTTATAATCCATCTAACCCTTGTGTAACTTCAAAGAAAGTAACTATTAAATAAAATATGTTATCGTATCATGCAATGTTAATTTAGCAATTGACAATTTAACAATTTGATGTCAACTTATCACTTTACCTTCCAGGGTGTATTAAATCATATGTATGAGCTATTTATACATTTTTTATTGCTATGAATGTATAGAGAGTACTTTCTACACTGTTAGTGAATTCAGGTCTTAGATTTCTTCCAAGATTTTAAGAGATGTCTTCAATCTAATTGTGGCATCTGTGTCATCCACTTATTCCTTAATATTTATTCAATCAACACCCACAAATTACTGCAGATATAGAACTGAACATCATAGACGAGAGTCTTTGCATTGGGGTATGCTGAGTTAGTGCAACCTTGGCCAAATGAGGCAATGCCTTTGGTCCAGAATTCCACTCATGTTAAGTATAATATCACCATCTTTTTTTAGTTCAAAATGAACTATTAAATCAGATGAGAGTATTCATATTAAAATATTCCTAAGTTAAAGACAGCCTCCGTAAAATATATTTTAATATTCAAAGAATGATTTTACAATTATTTCCAGCACTCAACAACTGAACTATTAAGAGTAAGGCCATCAATATCACACAACAACTGCCAAAATTCTTTTTTTAAGGCCAAGAGACAGGTCACAGAATTCACCATCATTTGTACAAATATTGCAGGGTCTTTTAATTTGCTATTAGCATAATATGAAAACCACATCATTCCGTCCTTTCCCTCTGCTATGCAAAAAAATAATGGAACTGCTTAAAATCAAAATGCACTCAACTGCATATGATGCAAAAGAATGATTCTGCTGAACACTGCAACTACGCAACACACCTCATTCTCTTCCCATCAGCCAGATACTGAGACTATTTTGTAAGACTGCAGAAACTGGCTTTTCCTATATTTGAGGACAGTAAAGGGTTTGGAAAGTGGAATATAAAGCAATGAGGAATAACAATAATAGTCTTAGACAATCTACTGGAAATAAAAATATGCAAAGCACATTACAAATTACAAAGCAACACTGACTGTTGCTCCTGTGTTTATCCTACCATCAGAATTCAAGCTAAATTCTGCCCTTTACTGCCTCTTCCTACTCCCTTATATCTGAAGTCAACATTTGGAGAGATGAACTTAAAATATAAAGCTGAGACATAACACTTATCTGTCCTAAACCTCCATTGTCTTCCCCCAGAACACCAAATGTGCTGACATAACGTATAAAATGCATTTGTTGAATAAAAGAATCAACAAACCTCTAGGAGACGAACACTATATGTCTCAATTGGTGCTTTCCGTGACTTATTCCATATGAAAACTGAACAAAGAAAGCCATTAGAGCACTGACAAGTGAGTCTACTCCTGGGATTCAGGATAACTGGTGTGGATGAAGACTTTTTTTTTTTTTTGCTTTTTGGGTCACACCCGGCGATGCTCAGGGGTTACTCCTGGCTCTGCACTCAGGAATTACTCCTGGCAGTGCTCGGGGACCATATGGGATGCCGGGGATTGAACCTGGCGGTATGGGCCGGCCGTGCAAGGCAAACGCCCTACCCGCTGGGCTATCGCTCCGCCCTGGATGAAGACTTTTGAGGCGGTCTAGAGAGAAGTTAATATCCGCAGAGCGTTTTGATTCTCTTCAAAGTAGGAACATGGGCATGAGCTGTGTAGCAGAGTTGACAGAGAAAAGTAAACACCACTCACATGCCTGTAGGTCCCAAAACCATAGATAGCTTCCACTTGGTTCTAAGAGATGAAAGTCACTGATTCAATTCTCAGTTTAAATTTGCTTTCCACACAAATAAAAACCAGAGAAATATAAAAAAATGAAAGACGACATTTCTAATCTGTTGTAATTTGACTTTTTTGAAACACGTGCCAACTACTTCTGCTAACAACAAAGAGAGTATAGGTACTGATACACATGGAAGATGACCAAACGACCAAATAAAGATTTTGACCCTTTGGTAGAGCAGTATCTGGAATATCTCTATGGTAACAAACAAACTTGAGCTGAAGTAAAGTTCAATTATCTAGGGTACAATACATTGCAACTTAATTAAATTGTGTCTTTGCACATTTATGACACAGATTTGATTGATATTCTTGGTACTACTTTTGAGATCAGAATCCTCATGTGAGTCAAGGAGCGATTAAATTACACACAGAACCAAAACTGTTGAGGCTATTTTTTTTATTACATTCTGATTATTTGTAAATTAGTAATAAGTGTACATATGGCAACTCCCAATAGACTTCAATATTGGATTTAGTGAGCACCCCATTGTTGCCAATAACTAAGGTGATTACAGCTAATGAGATAGAGATGGAGGGCTGTTACGGGCCTTTTACGGGGATGCAAACTCTGCAAATATGGTTTGAAAATCAGGTCTATCCTTTTTATCAATAAATCTTGTTATACATATGAAAAAATGCTCATCATCACTAATCATCAGAGAGATGCAAATCAAAACAACAATGAGATACCACTTTACACCACAGAGACTGGCACATATTCAAAAGAACAAGAACAGCAAGTGCTGGCATGGGTGTGGCGAAAAGGGAACACTCATCCATTGTTGGTGGGAATGCCGGCTGGTACAGCCTTTCTGGAAAACAATATGGACATTCCTCCAAAGACTAGAAATTGAACTCCCATTTGACCCAGCCATACCACTCCTGGGAATCTACTCTGGGAAACCAAAAATACGCAGCGGAAACACCATCCCTACTTTTATGTTCATAGCAGCATTATTCACAATAGCCAGAATCTGGAAGCAACCAGAGTGCCCGAAAATCGATGACTGGATAAAAAAGCTCTGGTACATCTACACAATGGAATACTATGCAGCTGTTAGGAAAAATGAAGTTATAAAATTTGCCTACAAATGGATGGACATGGAGAAGATTATGTTGAGCGAAATTAGCCAGAAGGAGAGAGACAGATACAGAATGACTGCATTTATCTGCATAACATAAATATATAGGTACATATTATGATACCAATATCCAAGGTCAAGTGAAACATATATCAGGAGGTCTTGTCAAAGGTGGAAATTATCACAAACGTGTGGGAGTCAGAGGCTAGGTAAGACAAGAAAATGGAACAGTGTGCTAACAATTGTCGAGGGTACTAATGCCATCCTAGAACTGAGCATTAAATAGAGGCAAAAAGATACACATGACAACCCTTTAATGTATGTTCTGTAATCCATAGTCTGGAGGGGAAGGAAAAGAGAAAAGAGAGAGAAATGGAAAGAAATAAAGAACCTGCCATGGAGGAGGGGCTGGGGGAGGGGGAGGGAACCGGGGACGTTGGTGGTGGGAGATGGGCACTGGTGGCGGATGGGTGCTGCAACACTGTATGACCAAAACCCAAATATGAACTTTTTTAATTGTATATCTTTGTAACTGTAAAAATAAAAAAAATTAAAAAAAAATAAATCTTGTTATAGACCATAATATTTTGTTTAGTTGACTAACTCTTAAATCAGCTTGGCTAATCACCAGATAACTGAAAGTGATCACTACAGATACAAGAGAAAATGAAGAAGAAAACCATTTTTGTTTGCTTTTCTTTTGTTCTTTGTTTCTTGGCTCACATCAGGTAATGATCATAGGGTTTTCACTTGCTCTGCACTCAGGAATCACTCCTGGCAGTGCTCAGGTACCATATAGGATATGTGGAATTGAACCCAGGTCAGTCATGTGCAAGTTAAGCACCCAATTCACTGTACTATCTCTCAGGTCACAAGAGAAAACTATTTTAATTATCAGGGAAATTGTCATAGCTGAAAGACATACTACATTTCCTACACCTTGATAACTTACATAAGTCCTTCAATATCTACTGGAAATTCTACTCCCTGATAATTTGTTAGTCTTCTTCTGTTCATTCATTTCATGTACTTAAAGGCATTATATTTATTTGTTTATTTAGTTTTTAGGTCACACTCAGCACTGCTCGGGGCTTAACCCTGGCTCTGTGCTCAGTTATCAGTCCTGGCAGGTTCTGGAAACCTTATGTAATGCTGGGGATCAAACCCACAGCAATTACATGCCAGTTAAGGGCCATACACCCTCTATACTATAACTGGCACTAGAAGCATTATTTATTTATTTTTTTTTTGCTTTTTGGGTCACACCCGGCGATGCTCAGGGGTTACTCCTGGCTCTGCACTCAGGAATTACTCCTGGCGGTGCCCCGGGGACCATATGGGGTATACGGGGATCGAACCCAGGCCGACATGGGCCGGCCGCTGCAAGGCAAACGCCCTACCCACTGGGCTATCACTCCGCCCTTTTTTTTTTTTTTTTGCTTAGAAGCATTATTTTTAAAGAAAATATTAAACTACCAAATAGCAATAACTTTAACTAGCAATAAAGAAGAAATACAAATATTAATAAAATGAATGTTAATAAATATTAATAAAATATAACATTAATTAATATTAATAAAATATAAATATTAATAAAATGAAACAGTTTACAATTTTAAGTCTGTATCACTGTCACTGTCTTCCCGCTCATCATCGATTTCCTCGAGCGGGCACCAGTAACATCTCCATATGACTTGTCTCATGCAAGTAGAGCCCAAGGGAACCTGCTTGCTCCAGGAACATAAAGAGCCTCAAACCATTCCATCAGGTCATGGGAAAATGTTACTGGTATCTGGCATATCAAATACGACATGGGTAGCTTGCCAGGCTCTGCCGTACAGGTAGCATACTCTATTTTAAGTCTAAAGTTTTAAAACTATTGTCTCTTTTCTAGGAAGAAACATAATCGAGTATGTTTTGTTGTTTTAAATGCAGGTACTGAAAGGGGACTAGATTGAATCATTTCTATGTCAAATGATAAAACTGAAATTATATAGAATATAAATATCTCCCTGATCATAAAATATTAACAATTACTTTCCATATCACCTATAAACATCGTGCACCAGCATGATCCTTTCCTCAAATTTCAGAAAATGATGCTTTAGAATAACATTTCTAGTTCTTGTATTAAAACATAACCCACCATACACATGTCAAGAATTATATATACACTGAAACACATATCTTCGTGCACTATTTAACTACTGGAATAAATCACTAAACATTTTCATTATTTCATTATAAAAATGATAATACCAACAAAAGTGATTTATCCACCCATGGGGCCGGAGTGATAGTCCAGCGGGTGGGGGCGTTTGCCTTGCATGCGGCTGGCCCATGCTGGCCCAGGTTGGATCCTCGTCATCCCATATGGTCCTCCGAGCATACCAGGAGTAATTCCTGAGTGCAGAGCCAGGAAAAACCCCTGAGCATTTCCAGGTGTGACCCAAAAAAAAAAAAAAGTGACTTGTCCACCCAATAATAATAGCATATGACCAACAGATACTCAACGAGAGTAAAGAACCATGATTTGCAAAGTTATGGATAGATTAGCGAGTGTTAGGCATAAAGCATTCCCACACCAATATCACCACCGGTGTCTCAGTGTCAACTTCCCTCTGCAGGGTAGCCACGCCTCCTCCCTGCCCCCCTCCTTACTCCTGACTCCCCTGCTTGCCTCCTTGAAAAGAACACTTCAAAGTTGGGTAGTTGTAGAGTTCCTATTAATTTATTTTCATATTGTCACCTTTAGACCTGGTGTAGAAAAATTAAGGACTCATAGATGAAGACACAAACTTTACTGCTGAATTGTAGTCTCTGACAAAATAAGTTACTGATATATATCACATCAACAGATCTCAGACATACAATTCAAGACCCAAAACCCCATGTTATTTTACCCAAAGTATTGTATGAAATGTTCATAAATGAAAAATATATAAGAAAACCATAAATAAGTGTTTGAGAATGTCTGTAGCATTGAACATTAACTGTAAATGGGCAAAGAGGTTTTTTTTTTAAATCATGCATATGACCTAAAAAGTGGATTGATTTCACTACTTGGGGAACCTACTAAAATCCAGTGAGCTGACTAATAAAGTAGGAACTTTGGTGGGGGATAAATTATTCCTCATCAATGTATGGGCAGTGTCACTCTATTTATCCACTCCGTCTTGTTTCCTTCAAGAAACTCAGATGACTCCATGTAAATATGGTTTTCGCTCACCTTGAAATACACCATGCTATTTGAAAATATGTCTTATCCATTTTAATCAGCCTTCAAATTCATATTTGTTTTACTTTTGCTGAAGTGTTGATCAAATGTCTTTTCAAGACTGTGAAATTTTGCACTCAACTACTCTGGATTGGTCCATGCCAACGGAAATACCTGTGACAATCTAAATTAAGTACAGAAAGTATATTTTACATAACAAGGACTGATGACTGTAAAGCACGTTAAATAGGGAATATCTTAAACAGTTAATTCTGAGCCCTGTTATTTTAACCTTTACTATTCAATTTTCAAAAGTAGTCTGATATTTAAATATATCACTGACTATTCAAACTAAAAAGAATATTATTAACTCCAGACAAGGCCATCAAAGTCGGGGACTACACCAGTTACTGATCTCTTATTCTGGGGTGTGGATGGTATGATAGCAATGGAGGACTGGGGAATGGAGTTATGTCAGGTAATTTAGTAAAGATGGTCTTTTAAGTCTCACCAATATGAGTGACAGTCAGATAGATAAAATGGAAAACTCAGGACATATTTCCTTCTATGACTTCCCAACTGTGCTGTGGAAGATGGTAGGAAACTATAGTCCTCGCCCATGTGTCCTGAGAATGAAGGAAAGCTTGAGGGAAAGAGCCTTGACAGATGGAACCCAGAGCCCCACCAACAGGACATAGAGCATCAGCAACAGGCCGAGGACAGTGCTGGACATGGACAGAAAGGACTACTGAGAGACAAGTGAAGCATTTGAATTAGAACTAGTGAGAGACCAGGATGGACCAAGGCTCACATTGGAACCTGGTGGGAATAAACTGAACATAGAAACCAGAGGACCCCAAAACTACCTTCTGAAAGATGTTCAATAATAACACCATAAACATCTGGACTTTTGCATGCAGATACCACACACAACCAGAGGTCCCAATCAGGAACTAAATGAGTGTCTCAGTAAGAATGGTCCCAGGGACTTTCGCATTATGACTATTCTGACTATTCAGAAAAGGATACTAGAAACAGTAAGAAGACATTTTGGGTCAGCTCTGCAGAGTTTGAAGCAGATTGTACATGCATGATGGAGGGAATGTTCTCAAAGGAAACCAGATATGTGATTCAGGAAGCATGGAAGCAAAAGGGAAGGGGCTGTTGTAGTTCAGGAGAGTGTGGCATTTGAAAAACACTGGACAGTAGAGAAGTTGGCCAGTCTGGAAGCAAGTGAGTGAGGCTTATGATAACACAGTGGGTAAGGTCCTTGTCATGAACACTTTGCTGTGAGTTCAATCCCCAATCACCCCTTACTGTCTTTCTGAGCCCCTGAATGATCCAAGAATTAGCTATGAGCAATGGAAACATTTTCTGTAGCTCTTGGATCAAATCGCATACCCAGTTAGGATAATTGTCAGGTTTAGCACACTATTTCTGATGCCATCAGCATTGCCTACCATCCCCCCCTTTTTTTCATTCTGGTATCGCATATTTGTTAATGTTTTGCCTTTGGGCTGGTGAGATAATACAAGTGTAAAGGCATTTGGCTTGCAAATGTCTAACCCCATTTTGATGATGGAACTTTATGCAGTTCCCTGAGCACCTCTGGGATTGATGCCTGAGCTGGGAGCCAAGAATAAACCCTGAGCACAGCCAGGTCTAGTGCTCACACAAACAATAACAAGGAAAAGTACTTTGCTTTTAAAACACTTACACACAGGTGCCCTGCCCCATAAAGTCACAGGTTGTTACATTCGAATCCCATTTAATTTAAATGCTAAATTAAACTAGAATACATGTCAAATGTATTTGATGCCATTCTTCAATCATACTTTTAATGAACAGATTAAAATGTTTAATTACATGCATTATTTAAAACCTAACTGAGGTTCTGGGAGGTTGCTAAACAACTCCTTCCAACATTTTAAATATGTTTATGCCAAATCACTGCTATACTAACACATTTATATTCTTTATGAATAGAGACTTGCTCAGAAACCCACTCAACTCCAGTGTTCTGATCACTACAAATAAGTTGGTGTGAATTTCAGAGTAATCACAATGTAGTCTTGATGTTCATTTTTGTCAGAGATAAAATAATAAAGGCAAGGAGAGTTTAATGTGGACAAGAAATTACAATTTCAAAGACAAACAAACAAAACCAAGTCATGACGTGCTGCCTGTCACACAGCACTACACAGGAACTGGCTCTACTCCAGCAACTGTAATGCTTACTGCAATAATAATACATTGCACCAATTAGAAGCAATGACAGACCCTCACTGAAAATTACTCGCTTGAGTTCCTGGAGCCTCTGCCTGCCCACCACTCACACCCCCTGCTATACACCACCGTTCCGGCTTAAATGTAGATCAATGGTGCTTCTCATGTCCCTTGTTTCCCTTTATTCTCTTCTTCCTAATCTCATTTTTCTTCTGTTTAAAGTCAACCTCAGAACTCTCATCTTTGAATAAGCAACCAGAGAACAAACAAATTGAATACTGAGTGTACATTTCACATTGACACGAAAAGGCTGCCCTAGAACCCTGTCTGAGATATGGGCTGCTCTGAAGAAACTGTGCCCTGCGATGATGAAACAATAGTTGGTTAGACAGGTGAAAATGAACAGAGATTGATCATCTTACTTCGTGAATGTCATCTCAAACTGTCTCATAAAAGACCTTTGAAGTGACTAAATGGGAGCTACAGTCTATTTCTTCAAGATAAAGGGAGTATGAGCAAGAGAACACAACTCGGAAAGTCTATTCTTTGGAAAATAAAGTCACGGAGCAAAGCATCTCATATGCTTTAACAAAATTTTGGTATGAAATACGAAATACCTTGTTAGTTTTTTTTTTAACTTGCGTGGCAATTTTCCACACCAAAACCAATCTGATCGGTAACTTCAACCTCTGCCCGCAGGGCTCAGTGCAAAAACGAGAAAAATAAACACACAAGGATGGTTCAAGCTTTTTGTGTTATATGGGGAGCCCCGAGGGAGGTCACAAGCTGCAGATTTATTTAGAATTTTGTAGCTCCCCAACCCTGGCACCCAACATATGACTATTTTTGAGTTGACAGACGTTAAGAACAATTAGAGAGCACACCAAAATTCTAGAATGTACAGTAGATGGAAGTTTGCTTTGCATGATGTCAATGGTCCCTGAAGCACTGCCAGGAGTGATCTTTGAGTGCAGATCCACAAGTAAGCCCTGAGTGTGCCCTCCCCAAAACCAGGAAGCCCTTTTCCAAATGCAATGGGTAGAGATGGGAATGTTTCATATAGACAATCCACAAGAAACTGTAAAGTTGTGCCCATTTCCTACTCTGCCTTTTCCCACATTGTCCTCTACATATGAGATACTAACTAGTTTTATTCTATTCCTTCCTGGGTGCACTTTTTGCTTCCCATTGGTGCATATTTGCCTAATCTGATTATATGTTTTAAGTCCTAAAATTTTCCAAAGTTCTATCCTGGTCTTGGCATTTGAGTAAGGGGATAATCAGTTTACAGTATTATATTAGGGGTGGAGTGATAGTACAGCTGGTAGGGCATTTGCCTTGCATACAGCTGACTCAGATTCGATCTTTTGTATCCCATATTGTCACTCAAGAATGGCCAGGAGTAATTCCTAACTGTAGATCCAGGAGTATCCCCCCTGAACATCACCAGGTGTCACCGAAAAAGAAAAATATATATATATATACATACAATATACATATATATAGTATACATAGGTAAAAATCATCTAACAATTTCTATTTTCTTTCTGATTTTTGGTTTTTGCTTTATAATAATTTTGTTGTGCTCCTTCAATTTGTTGTGAATACCAAAACATGTAAATAGTTCTTCAATAAACATTGGCATGAATACCCATGTTTTTATTGTCATGATGCCTGTGTCCACTGATGCTGAGGTTGAGGGGGGGGATTCAGAGCAAGGATTGATACCAGGGTCTCACATATTCAAGGTATGTGCTACACCGATTGAGTCATGCCCTGTCCCCAGTGTAACTCTAAATGTTGATGTTTTATACATAATCTAATGCACAACGAAAGACCTTTTCTTTCAAAGTTGTCCCTCAATGAATTGTTGTGAAGATATTCACCTAGGCCTTCTAAAAATCTCATAGAAGCTCTCTCAATAAATTTCTTTCAGTCATAGAGAGAAAGAAAAGGAGAAAATATATTGACATTATTTAAATTTAAATTTTTATTGGGTTTTTTTGCATTTTTTTGAAGTAAAATAGATTTTATTAAGGAGGTTTTAGGTGAGGGGGGGGAGGAGAAAGAAAGGAGAGAGTAAAGCGCTCAAAGGGAGAATGTGGGCTGCTCCAAAGGCGGAGAGCGAGTAAAAGAGAGAGTACACATCTCAAGAGGGGAGATGCGGGCAACACACGTGCTCAGGCAACATATGCGCACAGGCGACATGTGTACCCATGCAGCCTGTGCACCTTTTTTGCATTTTTGGGTCACACCTGGCAATGCTCAGGGGTTTCTCCTGGCTCTGCACTCAGGAATTACTCCTGGCGGTGCTCTGGGGACCATATGGGATGCCGGGATGGAACCCGGCTGGCATGGGCCGGCCACATGCAAGCCAAATGCCCTACCCAATGGGCTATCGCTCTGGCCCCTAAATTTAAATTTTTAAGCTTGTATTTATTTATAACTTAAATTTATAATTTATATAATGTATAATTTAAATTATTTTAATTGTCAATGAATCTTTGAGGATGCAACATTTTTCTTACTTTGCAAAACATCTGTGACAGTTTTAAAAGAATGAAGAGAAATATCCTAATACAGATTTGACCGAAGAGTCACTGGCATCTGGATCTGACCTTCTCCCCTTAAGTCTTCATTCTCTCTGCACTCTCATTCTCCCTCATAACTTAACGCAATACTTAAAAATATTCTGGGGAATTTTCACAGGATCGAATTATTGTTTGGACTCAGTACACAGTTTATTCATGAGATGTGCTAACACCTTTAATATGCCCAATTATAGTTTAAATCTCAAAAGGAGTGACAGTACAGTGGTTTCGAGATTATGAAAGAACTTTTGTCCAACTGTCCTTAAGGCTCGACGGACAACACTTTAGCAACTGCCATTTCCGGCATTATGCCGCAAAAGTGAACTAGAAAGGCTGAAGTTTCTGCCTACTCTTCCGCAGTGCTCCAAATTTTATGAGTTGACATTAATTAGGAAAAGAAATAAAGCAAAGTATCATTTATATAAATCCAGATAATACTATTATAATACTAATAATACTGTACAGTCCCATTCTAATGTGCTTGTAAGTATATGAAAATAAACACTGAAGTTCTGTATCCCTTATTATTATGTAAAGACAAACTATGAGAACATATTGCTTTAATGTTTGGTGAATATTATAATAATAAAGTACTGACAGGGTTATGTAAGGTGGGGGAGGACCTAGTCTAAATGCACAGTATATATTAGTTCATTTCATCATCATTACATTCTCCTGAGACAGATCTTATTATTATCCCATGAGACATATGAGGAACCCAGGGCACAGGCAACTTACTTTACTTCTGAAACTTCTTACTAGTGACTTGCCCCAAATGTGAGGCAGGACCTACTACCAGATGCTTTTCTCCTAATTCTATACTGCTCGGACCTGCATTCAAACCTATTTTGCCAAGGAGTGGAGATGTCCTTGGAGGATGTCCATAGCCTAGGAAAGACACTGACAAGGCTCTCCAGCATGCTTTTTCCCTTCATTAACTTTCTGCCATCCTCTTCTGACTTCTTGTGCCTCTAGAAAGGGGGATCTATTATATATCTGATATCTAGTAGAACACTGGATATATCTGATATTTGGTAGAACACTAGATATGAGATATACCCCTTTATAGTGTTCCCACTCAGAACACTAGAAATATGTATGAGAATATTTCTAGTCTTGTATATAGCAAGTATATCAAAATAAGATTTAGAATAACCTTGATTATATTTAAATATTACTTAGCTACGTAGAAGTAATATCATTTGAGAATATTTTTTTTTTGCCTTTATAGGTCACACCCAGGGATGCTCAGGGTTACCCCTGGCTCTGCATTCAGAAATTGCTCCTCGTGGTGCTCAGGGGACCATATGGGACAGAACCCAGATCAGCCCCATGCAAGAAAAATGCCCTACCAGGCTATACTTTTGCTCCAGTCCCTCATTTTTCTATTTTTCAAATTCATTGTAGACTGTTGAAATACTGCTTCAGGGAAAATATGCACTAGTTAGAGACTTATAAAAAAAAACTTTAAAACTTAAAAAAAAATTAAAGCTGTCTTGGGTTTCCTAGGGCTAAAACATGTTTGGCTCCCAGAGGCTGGTTTTCTCCAGCAGGAATGGACCGTGCTGATTTGTGCCCAGACACTCCCGAGAATTTCCAGAGGTACAGACAGTTCCACGCAGCCTATCCCAGGAGCAGCTGTGAACTCAATACTGACTCACAGCACAGTTACCCCCCCAGAGTGATAACTGCACTTATAACCTGTCCCGGTGAGACTTTCCCGTTGTGCAGGTGTATGCTCAGGCTAGACACACTCGTAAAAATCTGTGTTGAAAGGAAGAGGCTTCTAAGCTAAAACAGAAACTACTCTACTGCAACAAAGATACTACTACTATACATAATAATAGCTTTGGAAAAGAAAGGGGAAAATGCCCAATCAGATGTTGGAAAGCATTGACTCGCTAATCAAAATTAACAAAATGTTGGGCCGGAGCGATAGTACAGCTAGTAGGGAGGGCGTCGTGGCTTGCATGCAGCAGAATCCCTATGGTACCCCAGTACAGTCAGGAGTAATCCCTGCATGCAGAGCCAGAAGCAACCCTTGAACATTGACGATTGTAACCCAAAAGGCTGGGAAACTTTTTTTTTTTTGCCTACATTGAGATTATTTTGGCCCAGACACTCGGATAAAAATGCAGTTATAAAATCAAAAGTACATCCTTGTGGCCAAAATTTTTTAAGTAGTTTTGAAAAAATAGATATGAGGTACTTAAAACTCCTAGACAAGGAGCCACGAAATGGGAACTTGTTTGTTCCAAAGCTTCTTGAAGCCTCTTTATCATTCCTTTCCTGTTAATCTGTCGCACATATTAAATAATCCTTACCTAGGCTTCTCACATGAAAGATGCCCAGTGAGACGCAAGCAAACTGCTGCTCAAGAATAAATGCTGGGGCCGGAGCGATAGCCCAGCGGTAGGGCGTTTGCCTTGCACGTGGCCGGCCTGTGCCAGCCCGGATTGGATCACCGACATCCCATATCGTCCCCGAGCACCGCCAAGAGTAATTCCTGAGTGCAGAGCCAGGAGTAACCCCAGAGCATTGCCGGGTGTGACCCAAAAAAGCAAAAAATAAATAAATAAATAAATAAAAATAAATTGCGGAAGCAAAAAGTGAGGGGAACTTGAATTGCAAACTGCGGATTCCCTCCTACCCTCTCCTCCTCGCCCTCCTCACATAGCACACACCCAGGTCAATTTCCCCATTCAGGGGCGATGAAGCCAGACATATCAATGGAGTAAAATGGTTTATTCCTAAGAGTTATGAAACTACAGAGTATTATAAAAGATGCAGAAAATGAAATCTTCTTTCAGGGAAGAGGCTCAAAAGCAAACCCCCAGGATCCTGATAACTTCCCTGACATTGCAATATTTATAGTGACAGCTTTTTATCTACCTTGTAGAAATAGTCTGGAAGTTGAAAAAGGACTTCAAGGTCAAAAACTCAGTCATTAATTCCAAGATTCTTTCCTCTGAATTAGTTTATTTTTAAAGATAAAAACAAACATGCATATTCTTAATTTTGAATATGTATTTGGGGCTCTGTGGACCTTATCTGGCAGTACTGCAGGGACTAACCCTGACACTCTGAATAGGAATGGCGCCCTGCATATGTCACATGATCATGCAGGTACCAGGGATCAAACTGGCTTTGGCATTATGTAAAGCCGAGACCCTAACTTGGTTATCCCCTGTGGCCCAGAAAACATTTTTAAATTGATAAATGATGGTATTCTCTCGGGCACTGCACTTCACCTATTGCATAACATCAAAAAAGTGCATTTCACATTGATATCCTGCTCCTTTTTAAAACAAACTTCTTTAAAAAACTTATGCATAGGCCAAAAAATGACTAAATTCTAAAAAAAAGAAGTAAAAAGTGTTCACTCTCAGAGTCTTGACTGATTTTATGATAGGAATCATTATTTTGAAACTTGTTCCTTTATCAAGAAATACGTTCTGAACATATTTTCAACTAGGTGGACAATTCAATTCTCATGGAAGCTATACTGGGTAAATACGAGGATTTATGAACATGTAGATGAAATACCTCTCTGATCAACTAGAATTCCATTCGCCCTGAAACATGGCCCAGGAGAATGACAGTTACGGGCTGAGGAGGACCCGAATGGAAGCTAAGCAGCAGGTTGGGACAGAGAGGAGGCCAAGAAGCTGGGTGTCAGAGCAGTTTCTTCTCAAAGAGATGTACAATGCCCATAGAAAATCATTTTCCTGCTTAGGTGTATGGACAAGAACTACTAATTCTAGCACTTAATTTCTACTAAATATGTTATGTCTTAATCTCTATTAAATTGATCCAGCAACAAATATTCCCCTTTCTATGTATTTTAAATGAGAAAATGTATAGCAATATATCCCAAAAAGTAAGAATATTTATTTTCAAAAACAATAAAACAAAACAGAAAAATGTAAGAATAAGTTTCATGTAAAGTGTTTCTAATTCTTGACATTAACACTAAGAACAATATATATATATATATAATATATATATATATATATATATATATATATATATACACACACACACATGTTTTTGTTCACTGCAGGTCTAAGCACAATAGCCAGAATGGGCTATATGTAGCAGTCTGGAAACTCAGCAACTAGCAATGGACTATTAGATAAAGAGGTTGTGGTACATTTATACAATGAATGCTATGAAACTATAAGAAAAGCTGAAAACATGCAGTTCACTGCCATCTGGATGGAACTAGAGGGCATCTGCTGGGTGAAAAAGAGTGAATACTGGATTATATCAATCGTCTGCAGAGTGTAGAGGGACAGAAAAAGGGGGGAGGTAGTACCAAGCAATGACAAACCATTGACCTTAGACTACAAAGCTCAGATTACCAGAGTGGGAAAAGGAAGAGAGCTGAGAAGTGACATAAGAGCAGATGTGTGGCCTTGAGCACCCTGATGGTGGTGAAGGTGCAGTGACTTTGTATATCAAAACCATTAGCAGTAATACTATTACAATGATAGTAAATAGTTCTAAGCTACAGAACTTTGAAAAATTAAAGTGGTTCATCCACGTTGTATTGTGTGTGTATACACATGCACACAAAAACACACATTCTTTCGAGGTCATTGTCTATGAGCCAGATCTTGTTGAGGATTTTATAGAGGAAACAGTGGATCATAAAGGTGGATTAAATTGTCTGAGGTCCCACATCCAGGCCAGGGATCACAGGGTGGACTTTTTATTCTAAAGGCAATGCAGTGTTCCACTCCACCCACTTCCTAGCCTTATAACACGTCAGTACTCTTTTGAGCTTTGCCATCTTCTTGAATTTGTTCTATGCACTAAAACATATCTCCCACAAAGGTCTTCATTCCAAGGCATCAAGAATCATTTTCTTCAATAATTCTATGCATGTTAGCTGCAAAACATCATGTCTTTTCCCTTGGAGTAAGTGCATGTGTGGTATATGCACATCTGAATCTAAGCATCCGCTGTACCTTTATAGAAATACATATTTATGCATATGTGTTCACGTGTACATGCACACGTAGTTTTTTCACCTTACTGATGGTAACCAGTAACAATTATAGACCTCATTTCCATGACTGAATGAGTGGTTTGAGGCTCTTCCTGTTCCTGATACAGCGATGTTACTGGTGCCTGCTCGAGCAAATCAATGAACAACAGGAAGACAAGTGATACCAGTGAAGTGATACTGATGTGGAGAGTTATGTGTCACACACTTCTGAAGGTAGACATCAGTTCTATTTACCAGCTTTAAAGACATTGAACTTTATAGAATGGAAGCTGAAAGTTGTGAGTACAAGTATGTCTCCCTATTAAAATATACGATAAGGTCTAGGGAACAGGTGATAGAGAATATTTCTAGAATATCAAAAGCCTTTCCACCGCATGCTCCATTCAATACACCAGCTGTGGACACAGTCTCCCAATGCCACAGGTGGTTCTGAATTAAAGAAAATGATAAATAAAATGATTCAAAAGTTAAGTTTGCTTCTGAAACTCAAAATATGGGAGGAAAATCTTCAGTGGTTTTGAATTTTGCTCCCAGGTATGAACTTTATGCATAAACTCAAGGAATTTATCTGTTTGAAGAGCAGTGAAACAATATTTTGCTAAGCATTTTCACTAATAAGATCGTATTTATTTGTAAGCTCTTTGTTGGAACCACTCACTGAGCAATTTGACCAGTTATTTTGATTTATAATACACAGTGTTGTCTACACAATTGAGAAATATAGCTTTTATTATCTGGCATCTACCTATACATAACTGGAGGATAAAATTCCAAGCTGTTTCAAGTTTTCCTTGATTGTACCTCTACAGTCTGAAGAACTGTATCATTGTATCAATGTCTTCCCGTTCATCATTGATTTGCTCTAGCAGGCACCAGTAACATCTCCATATAACCTGTCTCATGCAAGTAGAGCCCAAGGACACCTGCTTGCTCCAGGAACATAAAGAGCCTCAAACCATTCCATCAGGTCATGCGAATGAGGTCTATTATTGTTACTGGTATCTGGTATATCAAATACGACAATTTTGTAAAATTGGAAGCATTTCCAAATTAAGCTGTATAAATTCTGGTTTGCCCAACCTCTTCCTTGCTACACAATTCTACCTTTCTCTTTAAAAAGGTTTAAAGTAATAATACAGCAGTAGTGCACCCTAAAGAAAATACTGTTTTGAATATGAGTCACCGAGTTTCCCTGGAAAATATTGACCAGAGATCTCAAATGGGCACTAACTACACCCAGTGCTCACATTTTCTTTGTAAATTCACTTCCCCATCTCTGAGATTATATTAAACTTCCTTTCTCCTTAAAATGTCATCCCCCCCAATTCCTGCAAATATTTCTTTACCTCTTTTGATTCATAACAAGTGAGAAGGAAAAAGCACTCAGCTACAAAGTGTCTTAATTTTTCATTACAAATTTACTAGAATCCTTATTCTCTATTCAGTCTATTACATGCTGCAAGAAGGTGAATCATTATTGCAATAAAGACCAGTTCTTTTATACTACCGGGAACCCAACTCACTGCTTTTAGTTACCGGTATCCTGGACAAAATCCAATAGGAGTCCAGTAAATCCATAATCTGAAGCAATGAATATAAAAATGTTTATCTATCTGACATGGATAGTAGGGGTATACTAGTGTCAATGTCGAGATTTCTAGGTTGGTTTTACAAATATTTTGTTTCTAGCTAAATGATCATATCTAAAACTAATGCTAAATGATAGATGATGTCCACTGCTAGATCCAAATCTTTGTTTTACATAGCTTTTATAATACACCTAGCAATTTGTGGTCACATTTATAAAATCACATTAGAAGAGGAAGTCACCACACATTTATTTGTATTTTTTAGTTGCAATGATCATTCAATATATAATCAAATGGAATCTCAGAAATTCAATGAATGTGTTAGGTAAACTAACTAAGTAAGTGAAGTTTTGGTGTGAGAGAGCGGAAAGTCTTCACTGAGACATAATATCCGTTGGTGCCTATCAAGAATAACTAGCTCCTGAGCAAATTCCCTGTGTGACAGGAACACATTCCCACATTTATTCAATAAAGCCTAAGGAAGTCTCATACTCTCACACTTAGTGCGTAAGTCATGAAGTATATCAGCAGCTATAAAGATAGTCAAGAGACATGGGGACAATGAGAACTCCCTATATGACTTCCTATCCTGGAGAATGAATCTTGGTCACCCAAAAAATAGTCAAGCAACTTGATAAATCCAGAGAAGACAAGATTCTACAAGCTCATGAATAGCGGATCTTGGTTTTGTGGGTTATAAATTGTAACTTTCTGAGGTCTGATATCTATGGTAGGAATCACAGGTAGGACTTTTTACTACAAAGGCATAACAATGTTCCACCCCCAACTACATTCAGGCTCATTCTTGCTCTATGTTATATCTTAACATATAGGAAAAGTCAATAAGGGAAAAGTCACACACACCATCTAGTACAAAAGTTAATATTTATTTAGAGGGTGAATGGGAAGGAACTGAAGCATTCTAGATATTCTTTAGCTTCATTTTCACTCAATTCATGGAAATTTTTTCTCGGGCCATGACCTGGCTTTTCCTGGTGAGGAAAAGGTTTATGATGATTGACAATCTCTCTGTGCAAGCTCCATTAATAGCATGGTTTAGAATCCTAGCTAGATCTTGAAGTATGTGCTTTTAGGCAATTGATTGAAATATCTAGAGATGATATGCTCCCTCCTCATTTGCTAAATCTACAATTGCTACTAATTCATTTAATTGATTTTTCAATTTAATATTAAAGTGATATGGTCACAATACATTTAGTCTTTGTTCATAAAGAAGAGTTACTGCAGAAGGGCAGTAGAGAAGTGACAAGTATGACAATAATAGTTGGAAATGATGATTCTACACAAGAACTGAGTGTTGAATGCACGTGGAGGAATATACATGATAGCCTTTAAGTATCTGTATTATAAACCATAATGCCCAAAAAGAAAGGGAGGGGAAAGGGAGAGAGAGAGCAGTAGTGTGATTGCCATAGAGGTAGGTAGTGGGGGTGTGGGAGTGGGGAGGGAAACCATGGACATAGGTGGTAAGAATGTGTACTAGTCAGAGGATAGGTGGAGAAAAATCATATGACTGACACCCAATCATGAACATCTTTAACTGCAACTCACTGTGGTTCAGTTTTTTAAAAATGTTAATGTGCTGTCACCACCATTAAAAAATGCCCAATCCCTCCAACCACTATCCTTACGTCTCTTCTCATCTGTTTCATCTTATTGTCTCACCCTACCATGTGCCCCTACTTGGTGACTTCTGTTGTATGAGTCTTTGTTGTAAGAGTTTGTTTTTGCAATTGGACACTCTTCATTTTGCTTTCTTTCTGTATAAGCTAATGTGTGAGTGAGATCATTCAGCATTAGCTCTTTATGATTAATTTAAATTTAATAGAACACCCTCTAAATCCAACCAAGCTGTGTCCAAAGGCAAAACTTAATCTTTTCTTGTACCCTAAGCACCTTTTCAATGTGCACAAAGACCATATTTATTTTACTCAATCCTCTGCTTTTGGACAACTGTTTCCTTTTTCTTCTGATATTTTCTTATATTGGATATTTTAAATAGTGCAGCAATGAACATGGGTGTGCGTACATAATAAAAAATCACCAACATAAATTAAGTATAGCACCAATGTACATGGCATATATTCAACAGTCTTTATTCATGAGATATTTGTAGTATTAGCATCCAGAGAGCTCCTCTTACTCACCAGCTCTATGCTCACCTTACTTGAGGGCTGACTTCTGTAATAGTTCATGTCAGTCTAGACAAAGGGAATTGGCTTTAGCCATCCTGTGGTTTCACCTGTAACTGAGACCAGGGTCTCTTGATGGTACGAAGGACATTGTTTTAACATAACACCGAGTCTGAGACACTACAAATTAGATTATATCACCAGGTATCTTGTTTCTGACTATGCAGTAAAACAATTCCCAATATCTTCCTGGGAATAAGCCAAAAAAAATTAGAATAGCAATGTGATGAAAATGTCATGTTGTAATATATTCTAAGTAAACAAAGAACCATGATTTCTGCAATTATGGCTAGTAAGATTATTCGACAGGGCTTTAAAAATTAGATTTATAAATATGTAAAATTATTACCTCCTCACCTAGAATATAATTTATTGCTCTATGACAGATGATGTAATTATTATGGTATCTTATGCTACTAATTAGTCTTGTCACTTTTACCAAGTCAATTAACCTTCCTGAGCCTCAATTTACTCAAAAATGAGGGGGTTGAACAATAATTTCTATGATTCTTGCTAGTCACAAAACATGTGCTGGTGTGAACATGGAAGACAATGTATTATTTCCATCTTAAATCGGAATATGTCCAATTTGAATATTTTCTCTTAAAGAAAATATAGCATCAAAGATATCCTAACAAAGGAAAACAGAATGGATGTGTTTTATTGGTGAAATTTGTTCCATTTTCTCCATGGTCATAATACTTTCATTATAACATGTGCTCAAGAAATTTAAAATAGTTGTCTCATCAGTTTTATTCAGGAAATTTACCTGTGTTTCCAAAATGCAATTAAAAGTAGGTTTTATATCTCAGGATCTAAATATAACCTCATAAGAAATTATGAAGGTAGAACTGCTAACCCGAAACATATGGCAAGAAGAAAGGCAGATTATGTTTAATAAAAGGAATGAACTTTTCAACTTGAGAACATGCTAATGATTATCCATGGGAAGCACAAGGTAGTTTTTCATATAAGAGAGGTCAGCATAGCTAATCAATCACTATGTGTGAAAGTATCTGGGACAAGGTAAAGAGAGGTTGGGGTGCAGAACCTGTGCCAAGATTGGGTCAGGCAGATGTGGCTTCTTTTGGAGGGCTCACTCCCAACTGTGCTCAGGGTGATGCCTGTCTGCACGGTGCAATCACTTCTGGCAGTGCTAGAGGACAATATGGATTACCAGGGGTTGAATACAGGTCAGGTACATGCAAGGTAAGCTCCTAAATGCTATACTATTTCCGCAGTCTCTAGATAGATAATTTTTGGTAATTTACATATCAAGGCTTATAAAAGAATCAGAAACTTTGCAAGAATGGACCCCAAAGTCCCTGCATGCTCCTTGCGATGTGACTTTAGTCAACTTCTCTTTCTTCTGCAACCCCTATTGCCCTCATTTGAACCCTATACCCAGTCCTTTTGGCCGGCCTGTGCTCGTTGAACATAAGAGCAAGAGACATCTTTTGGTACAAGATCCTTATACCAAGGGATCTTGTAATTTGATCATCCATTTCCTTGAACTTCTTTTATTCTAAACGCCACTGTGCCTTACCTGTTTCTTTAAAACTATATAGATGGGTGCTGGAGCAACAGTACAGAATGTAGGGCATTTGCCTTGCACATGGCCAACCCTGGTTTGATCCGTGGCATCCCATATGCTACACACACAAGCACCACCCAGCAGTAATTCCTGAGTGCAGAACCAGGAGTAACCACTGAGCACTGCTGGGTGTCCTCCCACGAGTCAAAAATAGAATAAAATAAAATAAAAATACATATAATTCAGTTCTTCTGAAAGGCCAAACATTATACAACCCCGCTATTCTACACATATATTGTGCCTTCTCCTGTAAAACACAAGATTATATATTAAGCTATCCATTTACATTTTTGTCCTCCTTCCCCATTAGTCCATACATTATTCAAGGACTTGGTGTAATCTTCACTGTGGCTAGGAACACTGTGGAACACTGTAGAGGTACATGAATAAATGAATGAGTGAGTTTGACCTTAACTATTTTGCTTTCTGTGCATTTAGTATATTTATAGTGCATTTCTCAAATTTTACGAGATCAGTTTGCAACAATGAGATTATGTCTCTTTGCCTTTAGCTGCCTTCCCAGTGTCTAGCACAGTGGCTGGCACTCAGGAGTTGCTCAGTAAATAATCTTAAATGTCATTTGCTATGACAACCAAAAGCTTCTATCCCATAGTTTTGAGGAAGGAAATAAATTTTGATTACAGCAACAAATAGCAGCAGGACCAATATTAAAACAATTCAATCAATAACAATCCTATTAGTGATAACCACACATTGGGAAGCTTTAAATTCTTTTTTTCAAAACAGCAGCAACTGTATTCTACAAGTGCAGCTCTCCGTAGCTCAACAACCAATATATGCAGCTTTTGGTCTCAAATATTGAGTGGTGGTCCCTTTTCTTTGTAAAAGTAAGAAAATGGAGCTTTGTGGTGATAATTCATTACATAAATTATTTATAATACCCAAGACAATATATATGAATACTAACTCCTATCAATTCACGCAACATTTAGGAGGACGAAGTACCGTGATAATGTCCATTCTATTTGAAACAGACATCAGCTCCTGTACAGAAAAACTTTAGGGTGCTTATACAAGGACACATAATAGCTCTTAAAATTGTGATTTTGGCATTATTAAACCCAATTAATTTGGCATTCAGAGACTCTATTCTTAGTAGCACTGTTCCATAGATAAAATCTGAAATATACAATTGGTAATATTTCATCAATAAGTTTCCTCTTGTAATGAGTCTTATGACCTCTTTGAATAATTTTCAGAAGAATCATGTGTAACAACCTAGAGAGAAAGGAGGAGTTTCATGGAGAGAGGTCAGAGTAGGGTTCTCAGAGACAGTGGAAGCAGAAGGGAGGTAAACCATCTATTTATTTACCAGATTTTAATTATCAGGATGATAAAAAAAATAGTTCAGCTGCCTTATTTTTCTATATTATATATATTAGATATAAAACTTGTCTCCTTCAGAACTTCATCTATTGGGTACCTGATAGACTGCAAGTCATAATTTATATTAGTTATTCTGACATCATTAAAGAGGGACATGTCTCCATCTGTGACCACATCCCTCCACCTTAGGATTTCTTGCAGCAGAACCTATCTCTAATAACAGTGCTATGCTGAAATGCAAGCCAGAAAAATAACAGAACATGAAATATATTCATGCCATCTAGGTAATGCTTGAAATTAATGTTCTGAGTATATGCTTGTAGGATCTGTCCTTCTGAGACAAGCTCTATGAAAATCACATCGGACAAGTCATTTTTCTGGGTCTTGTTTCCTTATCAATGTAATTATTAAGTTAACATTGCAAATTCTACAAATTTCTAAATACTCGAGATTAGTCATAAATTTACTTCTGGGACTTTTAGATTTCTACCTCATTTTATACTAAGTTATTATAGGGGATATGTCATATTTTGGGTGAAATAATATATTATATTAAATAGAACTCCACCTCTTAGATCTAGATATAAAGTATGTTGAATAATTTCAAATGATTTTTAAAATTTTATAGGTACAGTATCTAGGAAAGGTTAATATTAAATTACAGTTGAATTTATCTCCTACTTTTCAATATTTCTCTCTGTAGTTACGAGAACGCCATTTGGATTAGTGCCACTTGAAGACACAGAACTTATTCAGATTCCTTCATGTATTACACTTTGACCTTGAACAAATAAACTTTCTTTTTGCATCTATAGTTCATTCATCTGAAAAATAGAAATAACACCTACCATTTTGCCTTCCAGAAGCATGTGTCATTCACTTTTGCCCTGTTTGTTATACTGTGAGTTCTCCCTTAAAGCAATCGTCCTTTCCTCTCTCACACTTTGGTCCCCACAACTCAGTCTATCTGTGATTTATACCTTTATGCTTTATATCTGCTGGTAAAAGTTGGGATGTATGTTTTCTGCTGGTGATCATCAAGTTTAAGCCCAAAATTCCACTTCGGCTGGTGTAAGCCTCTAGCTCATGCAGAGAACACCAGTGCTATACTCTTACTCCAGTGTCCATCTTCCTATTATATTGCCATGCTATACTCCTGTCCAGTCGTCTCCATAAGTCTCAGATTCTTTCATGTATAGTATCCTTACTGGGTTCTGTGTTTTATTTTATATACTAACGTTTGGTATTGATTTTTCTAGTCCAGAAACATGCATCCTTCCTTATTCCAGACGTTTCCATCAGTCCTACCTGTTACTCACAGGTAAACCAGATAAACATTGGTCTCAGAACAAACACATGTATCCAAATTTTCTCCATCTTTACCCCATAAATCCCAAAAACTGTTGACAGGAATTCAATGGAAATAGATTGGTATAACCAGATTTTACATTATTTTAAAGTAAGATCTTCATAATATTCTTCATATTGTACTTAGATATAGCTGGGGTGTTAATATGAAAGAATATTCTGTGTGCTAATATGAAAGTTTATATTTATTAGCAATTGAGACCCTAAAGAATGGGCTTAAGAAAGTTAGTACAGGAATTTAAATTATCCTGGATAACTCTATTGCTACAGTCATTGCTGTGCCTCAACCACAAACATTGCTGTAATAATTAAAATTGCAATATAGAATATAAAAATGATGAAGAGTCCTATGGATACTGTTTAACTAAACCTGAACTATGACTTAATTACTATAAGTCAAAATTTCCTTTCCTGGGCAAGAAATAAAGAACCTGCCATGGAGGAGGGCTGGGGAGGGGGAGGGAACCGGGGACATTGTTGGTGGGAGATGGGCACTGGTGGCAGGATGGGTGCTGGAACAATGTATGACTAAAACCCGAATATGAACTTTTTAATTGTATATCTTTGTAATTGTAAAAATAAAAAATTAAAAAAAAGAAAAGATTAATAAACTTTAAAATCCTCTGACAAGAAAATAAAACAAAATTTCCTTTCCTTTCTTCCTTTCTTTTATTCAAAGAAATATAGAAAGATGGGAGAGAGAAAGTGAAAGAGAGAGACACACACAGAGATGATAGATAGATGATAGGTGGATGATAGATGATAGGTAGACAGACAGACAGACAGACAGATAGATAGATAGATAGATAGATAGATAGATAGATAGATAGATAGATAGATAGATAGATAGATAGATAGGTAGGTAGATAGGTAGATAGATAGATAGATAGATAGATAGATAGATAGATAGATAGATAGATAGATAGATAGATAGATAGATAGATAGATAGATAGATAGATAGATAGATAGATAGATAGATAGATAGATAGATAGATAGATAGATAGATAGATAGATAGATAGATAGATAGATAGATAGAGAGAGAGAGAGTGTGAAAGCATTCTAAAGGGAACTAGGGCTTCTCTAGGGGTAAAGGCCTATAGGTTTAATTTTTCATAGCTCTGAGAATAACAACATCTATCTCAAAGGACCAAAAGAAAATGCTTCTATATCAATGTTAACTTTTTTAATCAATTAATTTCTAAAAATTAATTATAGTAAAAGTAATGTGATTATAACGGTGCTGACATTTATAGTCTGGACATCCAGTTAGGGATTCACCACCCATGACCCTGTATGACCTTTTGTCCACCTATTCCATCTCTCTCTAAATCTAGTGGTCTCAGTTTATACTCCTTAATGCTAATCTATGCACGGCTATGTACCTTATTATATAGTTACTACACATTTTATGTGAAGTTTGACACTTGAACACATGCAGTCCTATCAAGTAACAAGTAAATCAAGCTTCTGATATCATTTGTCAATTTTCCACTTCATGCATTTATGAATTAAAAATAAAATTATCTTTCCTGGAACCACATATGATACCCTGATCAGAAGCAGTCTGTGAGCACAGAATCACAAGAAAGAAGCAAAACAAAACAGAGCTCAACAAATATCCCCAAATGTAATGACCATTTAAACTGAAGCTGCCATTAGAGTCTAAGCAAAACAACTCTAGGTCCTCTGAATGCAATCACTGAATATATTAATTCCTCTTATTCCAGTATTCCCTTCTTAGAAACAAATATTCTTAAAGGAACTGCTAATTATAAAGAAATGTAAATGGTATATATTACCTTTGTTACCATCCAAAATAGTATAAAAGATAGTAGCTTTATGGTTTTTATTATTACTAGAAGTAATTTCTATCTTTCTTAAGCATTACAGCTTAAAGACATTTTTCTGATAGTACAAATACACATCAACTCTGGTATGTCTTGAATTTAGAGAAAGAAAATAGTAGATTTATTTTCTGATCTCCATACTCCAATTAAACGACTTGAGATGGATAAAAGTAGTGTACATTTTAATAATTTTCAACACCTCATTCTCATTTGCCATCATATAATGATCCCATACTCGGTACTGTTTTCCAATGGTTTAATTGGAAAAGACTCAATGCATTAGCACATCTCAAGAGCATAGAATAAAAATTAATTTGGATTCCATCGCTGGGTATATACATATACTTGTTTAGGCTTCTTGAAGAAGCTTTTTATCTGTAAAAATACTCTTAAAGATATCTGCTAAATAAATTGAGTTGAATACATTCTAATGAAAGTATAAAAATCATATTATCGGGTAATTCCATTTTTGTCTTACCAAAGGCAATTCATAATAAATGTTTTATCCCCAAGTTTCCCAGCATTGCATTTTTTAAAAATATTCTTTGCTTCTACTAAGGTGGATTGTGGAAGGTTGCTGTAACTATTTCAGCATGATTTAATATATGTTTTTAATAAGTAGATATTTTCTCAGGCCAGTAGGTATATAGAGATTTGAAATAGCTGTGCCATTAAAATGTTGATTGTTTCTCTCTGGACTGTGTTAACAGCAAACTGCTTTAATTTGTACAACTGGGAAAGAGAGACAGTGAAATATAGTGAGGTTCTTAGAGTATCCAAACAAGCAGTGAACTATGGTGAGGTTCTAAGTCTTCAAACAAACAGTGAATTATTGTGATGTTTTAATATTCCAGTCAAACAGTGAACTATTGTGAGTTTCGAATATTCCAAACAAGCAGTGAACTATTGTGAGTTTCTAATATTCCAAACAAGCATCGCTCTGTAACTGCCTAAACTCACAAAGTAGAATAATACTGTGACTTCAAAACTCTGATATTGTGTATCATTCCCAAAAAGTTCGCTCAAAGTAAAATTTTATTTGCAAACATACTGATCTGTATTATGATTACTTTTTAAAAAAAAGATTTAAGCTTAATTGAACTAGTTAAATAAAGAAAATGAACAACCAATCTTCGAGACGTTAAAAAATTGTAACATGATGAACTCATTTGCTTTTTTAGAACTCCATGTAAGTTTTGAAAAACTATTATCACAAGGATTCTTAAAATAGCAGCCACATATGTCAAATCTAGAGCTACAGTAAGGGACATTCCCTTGAAATACAATGAAAATCTCCCTAAGGTATGATGAATTATCCTACTACGCAAGAGGAAGAGAGCGTAGTGTAATATCTGGAGTGTATATCATCTCCAGAGTAGGCCATTGATAGCTATTTCATAAAAAATTATATGCATCACATGAATTATCAAATTCTAGTTCCTGATAACCTCATAGAATTATTCAAAGGGAAAGTTTCATGGAAGTGATCAAGTCTAGTTTATTCCTTTTTGACACTAAAAAGATAAATTGATTTTCCAAGGAAGAAAGAGAGAGACTAATAGAGGGAGATTAAGACTCTATTCCTACTGTTGTTTTATTTTCTCATGTTAAACAATACTGTCTCTACCTATAAACTTTCTTTTTTAAAACGTGTGCCATGAATCTATGTACCTATGCACTAGCCATATTTGATGGACCAAAGAACCCAAGACCAGGACACAATACTAGATCCTTAAAAATAAAGTCTCAAAGTCCTCAAAGATAAACAAATACAAATATTCCAGACTTTAATGTTACCAATTTATTGAATTACATGCATTCTACACACTTATAAGGTCAGAAAATAATTGTGCAAACATATTAAACCATACATACCATTGAGAACACAATGCATAGATGATTATATTCAATAATGCAATATAAACCTGCATTCTGAATAAGACCTGCTACTGAAAAACACAAGGTTAAACAAAAAGATTTGTTTAAAGTAAACAACTCAGCCATACCTATAGGACCTCAACCTAGTTTTTATATTTCCTACTCAACACTCAAATTCTTAAAAGAACTTTAAGCAGACAGAAATAAGAAAGGTAGAAGGAATCCTTATCCTCTACTTACACAGGTAAACTGGGAGAGAAAGAAACAAACTCCAGTGAAAATAAATCTGAGTTACATGATAGAGTTGCTTTCAAGAAATACAGAAAGCCTATAATATATTTTAATATTAATTATGCTTTATTCCTGTTTTCATCAACCTTATGAGACTTGACTACTACATGTACATACTCTCATCTAAATGTTATTCTATATACAAAAACACAAAATATTTGTCTGTTTGTTGTGCATCTCCAGTGGTGAAAGTATGCAGCCAAGTTAAACATAGTCTCAATTGTTTACTGACTTTAGCATTCACTTGGGAAGTTAACAAACTTTGAACTTTGAACATGGAAAACACAATTATTCTGGTTCAACTTTACCAAATTAGATGTAAGAATTTTAACATTTTACATTGTCACCTTAGCATTAGCATAATATTGGCTAGAGAAATACTGATACTGTAAATTACAAAAAAAGAGGAAACAACTGATCATATATACATTGATGCAGGTTTGAAATAGACAATAAGAAAAAGAATTTTAAAAGAGCTTCATCAAGGAGTTTATTTCTTAGAAAAGAGAAACACAAATTCTTATTGGAGAGAGTCAATGTTTATATCCCTGAAACAACGCCTAAAAGTAGGTTTCATGACAAATCAAAAGGAAAGCCCTCAAGAACAGAGTTTGAAGAATGACCGCACTTCATCAATAAAATAAGGCACAACAAAGTCATCACCATAACTAGGAATGCCAAAACAAATCCATATTAACTGTCTGTCTCAGAGAGAATACAAACAGGTGCATTAAAATAGGAGATTCCTATCACATTTGCCAGTTAAAATAACACACAGTAATGAATAGAAAAGACAAGCCAAGTTATTGATTTCATGACAATGCACAAGATAAAGTCAACTCTAAAAAGGAAATCAATTTCAGAATTCACAATTTACCCTCTTTTTAGAAGTACAAATATGACCATCAGAAAAAGTTAGTAGACACAGTCTGCAACCAAAAACAGCTTCAACAAACCCTATTCATTCTCATGAAAGTTACAAAGCTGGATATCTGCCCCTATACACACTAGGTAACTTGACATTTGCAATTTGTGAATGCAATCTTATTTATGTCACTTGTGACAGTCATTCTCTGGAGGATTGGCGAAGTTGTACAGGCAAAAAACATTTGTAACATATTTGCATTTTCCCTCCAGTTTAAAATTTGTAACAAGAAATTATATCAGAGAGTAACTACGTCAGCCATCATCTTGGGAAGCTTTTAAGAACTGCTCTGACAACTTTATAGAAACAGTAACGGGCTGTGTGCAAACATACCCTCAATGTGTTCTAAGAAGAGAGAAAATAATAATCAAAATGTACCCAGAATCTCAAAGAAACACAATTCAGAGAAAGATACAAACAAGTGCACAGCTTACTTTCTGTTTTCTGTTTTTAAAGAAAGGATGATTGTTAAGGATAATAAGTCTCTAATAAATATAAACAGCGAGTCTTGATAAATAATTGTCTGTCTGGAATTTAAAGTCTGGCATGTGAATGGAGGAATCAACCTTTTAGGCCTCCTCATTGAGATGTAAAATAGGTATTATTAAAATACTTCCCAAGGTAATCTTATAAAAAAGGCTTTTCTTTGCCTCCAATCTTAAATTATAAGCAATTATCATAGATGGATACTCTCTCTATTTGATACATAGAGCTGCAGAGCAAGAAATAAGTGAACTTCACAGTATATCTAGATAAAATCTGCCAATACATAAAAGAGGGATTGAGACAAAACAATGTAAAATCAATGTGGATTCCATGCCTTCAGAATTAAGCAGACATATCCACAACAAATCCTTACTTTTCTCAGTATTGATACTAACATTCTGATTTCAGGTGTTTCTCGCATCTTTAACATTCTTGGCTGTTAAAACATTGCTGCAACTTACAAAAAGTTGATTCAATTCATCCTTTCCTACTCTTAAAACGCTACCGCTCTGCATGTCCACCCAAAGTCACATTTCTCTGATCTCATTTCAGGTACCTCTTACATTCCCCCAAGACATTTTTTATTGCAAAACAGAATGTGGAGAAGTCACTGAAAAGCACTCCCTTACCTTCTAAACCTGCTTCAATCAGCCCAAACTGTTCCAATAATTTTACAAAAAGCACAATGACGATCAGAACTGCTATCATTTCAAGCCCTTCCAAGTTCATGGTTAGCTAGGTCATGGTCCGACCACAGCCCGGGAGAAGTGCTCTTCTGCCTTGCTTTCTTTGAAAAGCCATTAAACTACATTAAGAAGGCTACAGAGAAGGAGGAGAGGCAGAGAGAGAGAGAGAGAGAGAGAGAGAGAGAGAGAGAGAGAGAGAGAGAGAGAGAGAGAGAGAGGCTGGCAGAGAAGAGGCAGAGCAGACACACACACATAGGAGAAAGAGCCAGAGAGAGAGAAAAGAGAGAGAGAGAGAGACGTCAGAAAATATATTCATCTGTCTACAGTAGCAGAGGCCAGAAGTGGCAGCAGGATCAAGTCGGGCATGTCGGAATTATCAGCATCCTCATTATCACTCTTGCACAGAGACAGCCAGGCATGAAGTAAAAGCGCAGATCACCCGCACACAGGGCTGTATACTACGAAGGTCCGGTGGAAAGGTGACTCGCGACAGTGGGCTCTCAGTGGCCCCGGACTTGCTCTCCGAGCCGCTGGAGGCTGGTGGGGCTGCTCCGTTGCCTTGAAACGGAAACTAACCCAGGGCTGCACGCCCGGGGAGGTGCAGGACCACAGCTCCGCTGCTTTAAACAAGAAAGAAAATCGGAAAACGCCGAGAGCCGGGTGACAGCTTGGATTCAAGCTGCTCCACAAACACTGCTTCCGAGTCAGCAGAAAGTGTGTTTTGTCCCAAACTGGCTGAGTGTGGAGCGAAATAAGGTTTAAAGCTTATTCCACGCTCACTTTCTTTTCAATGAGTTGCCTTATAAGGCTCAGGCTGACTCACCGGGATAAATCATGCTCTGAGTCGTCGCTCTCACACTTTGCATTTATTTCTCAGTTTTAAAGTTCAGTGCATTAACTCCTCCCAACTCTGTAGACCGAACTATGTAATTTCTTCTCCATGTGTCTGGCTATGCTTTCAGAAAAAAAAAATAGTGATTTAAATGAAATTCAGAGCCAGGAAATTTTGAGGGGTTTCTGCTTTAGGCATGCACAGATAATTATTCCTTCTCCTAACCCCCTTCCCCAAACACACCCATCCCTGTGTACATAGATAGAGTCCAGAGGAAAATACAGGACTTATAAATGACAAGAGTTAGACACCACCTCAGGAAAACAACTCAATTGTCCTATTTCACAGATGAACCAACTGAAGATCAAAGGGGAACAAAACCAACCAGGCAGAGACAGCAGAAAGAACCAGTGAACCTTGGTGTGTGAGGTTGGCTTTAAGGAGGCAGAGGGGTGGTGATTTAGTCTGGCGTCTAAAGGGGAATTTCTAATTGAGTGAGTATGGATCAGTCACTTGACTAGTTCTCATCTACACATATCTTCCTCTGTAACCAGGGGATATGGTATTATCGCTCAATTCATTTAGACTATTGCTAGGATGGAGAAGAATGGAAGGTCCAGTCACTGTTATGCTCTATGCATGACCCAAAAAAGTTTCCAAAATAATGACTCTTAAATTCAGCCCTCACTGTTAATTTTTTACATAAAAAACTTTGGAGGTTTCTCACCTACTTGGCTTCTGAAAAATGTCCACCTTCTTAGGAACAACAACCAGTATCCATGGTTGTACCCACCTGAGGCAAACTATTGCTTTGACTCTCTACTTCCTCCGGTTCACCTGTTGGACAGCTCAGTGTAATGCCTCACTCACTTGGACCTTCCCCACCGGCACATCAAAGTTCAAATCACTTTGTTTGGAAACAACACAATAACAAAACTTTTTTAAAATGTTTTTTTGTTTGTTTTTAGGTCACACTCGGTGATGCTCAGTGGTTACTCCCAGCTCTGCACTCAGAAATTATTCCTGGAAGTACTCTGGGGAACGTATGGGATGCCTGGGATAGAACCTGGTCACTGCATAGGAGGCAAAAGTTTTACCCTCTGTACTATGGCTCCAGCCCCAATTTTGCCTGGTTTTCGACCACATCTGGTGATGCTCAGGGTTTAGTTTTAGCTCTGTGTTCAGGGATCATTCCTGGTGGAGTGTCGGGGACACCGCTGGGGTCCCCAATATTGCCGGGAAGCAAGTTCCCTCCTGCCTCTGAAGCCGGGCGGGGAATGGATGAAAACTCAGGAATCCGATGCAGTTTTAAAAAGGCTTTACTAACACAGGTTCCAATATACAATCCAAGAGCAGGGAAAACCTCCGGACTCTGGGTTCCCAGCTAGGCCCCAGCCACGTGTAGGCCAAGATTGTTGCCACCATGTGTTGAGGCCCAAGAGAGAATGGAGAGGACTCAGAAGCAAAACGCCAAGGGAGCCAAAAAAGGCAAAAAAAGGCAAAAGGGAGCTTCTTTCTTCTTGCAGCTTATTTTATAGCTAGAAATCCGCCCAAAGTTCCCAGACTGGCCCATTCTGGGCTGGGCTACCTAGAGATGAATACAGGAAACAGCTCTATAGAAATGTACCACTTCAGGAGGCCTTCTGGCTGTTTACAAGGACCCAGAGCTTATTCAAAACCTCTCTAGCAGAGCTGGGAGGAGCTATAAGCTAAATGTAACTTCCCCTGGCAGAAAGGGTCAGATGCCCTCAGGTAATTTCTCCCAGCACCTCACCTAATGTCTTGAGCCAAGATCTGCCTGGAAATGCCTTTATAGGGTAGAGAAAGGGGTTTCTGAGATGGCATGCCTCTGTAAAGACTGTACTAATGCCAGTTAAATAGTTCTCAAGCCTTCACAAGTGTCTCGTCTACTTCACAGTAGTTTTGTATTTTAGTTGCCTTTGAGTTATCAGGGAGCCATGCTTGCTTCCTTGGAGGCAAACAGCATTTCTCTCTGGTCTAATTACTTAAGAGATCCAATGTGGCCAGGCAAATATGCTGGTAAGATCTAGCTAGTCCCACGATGATTGTGGTAGCATGAGATAATATTTATACCAGCCAGTTCAGAATACATGGTCAGATAAACTGCCACATTTAAACTACCCCCTATCTACGAAGTGACCTGCAGAAGGCAATCCAGGGCAGATGCAGAGGCTTTTAGGTGTTCTGCAACGGTGGAGTTCTTGGACCAAACGGTGCCAGGTTTGTCACATGCAGGAAAAAATTTCTTTTCATTGTACTCTCTCTCTTGCCCCAGTACAAAACTTTTCATGAGTTGTCCCTGTCAAGTTTTGCCTATATATTCTATAAATTTTCTCCTGTCAGATTTGAAGCAAATCACTCCATTTTAAATGTTTCATTATACATTTTGCTTTTTGTTTATACTTCATTTTAGAAATTTGGTTAGATATGTGTGAAACTTAAGGAAAATCATTGAGAAGTAGGAATTATGCCTTTTCAGCCTATACACCAATAATGACTCAAAGTAGGATCGAATCTTCTTAGATATACCATAGATGTTTGCTCAATAGCATCACTAATTAGGTAGTTGCCAAATCCCAGATGCTTCATATATAAAGCTTTTCCCTCTTAACCACTCTGATAGTAGGTCTAATTAGATAAGATTTATAGAGGAGTATTAATCCCATGAGTGTTTATAGAGCAGACTCAAGTCAAAACCTGGATAAATTATTGGTTCAATATTTAAATTCTTATTTTCCCAATTCAAAGTCCATTAATTATTCCCAAAATTATACAAAGCATTAAATGGACTAAGAGACCCAAACATTAACACAAGTATTTATCAATTCAAGGAATGAAGATCACATCTAAATTGGCTGTCCAAAACTGAATTAGTTAACCCCAGAAAATTTGAAATAGAAAAAAAAATTTAAACTAGTCATTAACGAAATCCATCTTTTCTGATTATTAACTGGATTATTGTTTAAAGAAACAACATACTGCTGGCTTTCATATGGAATTTTTTTTTCTATTTTTCTATCCCAGGATTCTCAGTGGAGCCCTTCTGCTTGCTCCAGAAACAAATGTCGATGACCACATCATTTGGGTTAGCATTCAAATTAATGTTGTGACAGTAACAGCAAAAATAAACAGGTGGAATTACATGGAATTCAAAATGTTCTGCAAACGAAATACTTTTCAAAATGAACAAAAAACGTTAAAATTGAAAAAAAGAATCACAAATTATATGTTTAATAAGGGGTAATATATATTCACAACATAGTAGAAACTCAAGTTTTAATAGCAAAAATCATGATTTGATTAAAAAGTAAGAAGAGTAACTGAGTAGATGTTCTTTACCAAAGAAAACAAAGGGGTTTTAAAGTGTTCACAAAATTGCTAAAGAACCAGGAAAAGCAAATAAAACTACAGTAAGTTACCACACCACACATTTTAGGATGGCAATATTAAAAAAGGTCAAAGATAAGTATTAGTGGTAATATACAGAAAAGGAAAGAGAGACCGCTAATAAAGTTTAAATCATAAACTACAATCAATAAAAATATTTTTTAATTGTATTATACTATTGTGAGATAGTTTAAAGTTGTTAATGATTGGATTTCAGTCATACCATGCAAAAATAAATTTAAAAAAATTCAAAATAAATTATGGAATGTGGTACCACAAATAAATAAATAAAAATATATTTGCATCATAATATATATATACACAAACAAAAAAACCAGCAAAAACATAAATTTAAGCTTCATCAAGATAGCACAATTGGTAATATTCTTGCCTTGTACATGCTTGACTTAGGTTTTACCTGTGGCACCATGTTTGGTTCTCTGAGCCCAACAAGAAGTAATTCCTGGGGGCTGGAGAAATAAGCCAGCAGGTAAGGCATTTGCCTTGCATGTGGCCAACCTAAGTTCAATCCCTGGCATCCCATATAGTCCCTGAGCATTACCAGGAGTAATTGCTGAGTGCAGACCCAGGAGTAACCCTTGAACATTGCAGAGCATCACCCAAATTAAAAAAAAAGTAATTCCTGAGCATGGAGCCAGGAGTAATCCCTGAACATAGCTTGATGTGACATCAAACAAGACAAAGCAAATGAAAAATCCACAAATCCAATATATCTTCCTCCTACAGAAACTACAATTCACTTTTTAAAGCAAACTATTAGAGAACCTATTACAAAAGCAAGATAAGCATTCATTTAGCTTCATTCCTTACTTAATATCAGTTTTCTGGTTTCAGAAAAACCAATATCCCTTCGGGATCAAGGTAGGGGATTGAGACAGGGGATGGCTCAGGAGGAGACAGAATTGACCTGTCTGTGAATTGACCTGGTCTAAACTAACCTTGGGACTGGAGAGATAAAACAGCAGGTAAGGCTTTGTACATGGGGAACCTAGATCTGATCCCCTGCACCTTTATGGCCCCATGAACAAGACCAGGTGTAACACCTGAGCAGAGTCAGTAGTCAGCTCTGAGTATTTCTGAGTGTGGCCTCTAAAACAACAATAAACATCAACTTCTTTTATTCCTTTCTTATTTTTTCATCCTGTATTCATTGGCTTCTTTTAAGGTCAAGGTATTTGACCAGGTGGTATGATTAAAATAAAATAAAACAAAAAAGAAAGTGTTTTCCTCAGTGTTTTCATAGCACAAATTGTATTTCATAAATAGCTGAGGGGCCTGGGAATGTAGCGAAAGGGCAAGGTCAAGTACTTATGCTGCATGTGTGAATCCAGAAAATAAGCGCATTGATTACCGATTGGCACTAGTCAACCTTTGAAGCTAACACTACTATGAGAAATAAGTAAATTAAAATATTTTTATGGATTTCATGGCATCATCATAGGTGAGAGGGTTACTGCTATTATCTCCGGAAGGAGAAACTGAGAAGGAGAGGTTTAGTAGACTGCAACAGTAAATAGTGGCCTAGGATTTACACCTAGGTCTGACTCCAAATGAAAACAAAGCCTTAAGGGCAATGGGTAGAAATTTTGAAAGAGCTGAAAGACCATAAACTAGCTAAACAGCTCATAGGGATACAAGATAGAATCAGGATGAACATTTTTGGAAATAGGCATTAGGACTCATGTCTTTTTCTTTATAGCAATGTCTGCCTATTTTAACAAGAAGAGAAGAATAAGATGAACCTTTCCACAAGAATTCCCCAATGTCTGAGAGCAGTCAAAGTTAGCAAACTCACCCGTCTAATTTTCACCATCTCCCGCCCCTGATGCATTAGTCACTGGCCCCTAACCCACTCTCCTTTGGCAGTTACTCCATAGAACAGAAACCAGGCTGATTGCCAAGTTGAAAGGAGAAGGGAAGATACATAGACCTTCAAAATGAAATGAAACGAAAATAACCGTGCAGCGTTAAATACAGAAGTGCTTCAATATTAGCATGAAGAAATGATGACCCACGGTAGGAAGTTGTAGAATAATGCAGAGGTGAGAGATTGCTGGGCTTCCAATTCCAGGGTTGCTACTTCAGAGCACTGTGCCTTTGGGAAAGTAGAAGATTCAAAGCACTTAGAACAAAGACTGTCACAAGGTAAGTGCTGCTGTAATTGAAGCTACTACTGCCATTAATTACAGAATCTTTGCTACACAACAATCTTATTGCATTTGCCTTACATTATCCTAATATACTCACAGTAAGTGATTATTGTCCTGAACACCAAGTAGATAAGAAGCATCTTCAATTCAGTTGAGTTCTAAGGCAACACATTCTTCACACCTATTACATTAGTTTCACAACCACCTTTCCCACAAAATAGGAGTGATTCATACACATATAGAACTAGCTTTAAATGTCCTGTCTTAAATAAAATGGAAAACCAAATGAAACAATGTAAATAGCATGGAAATATTTCCTCAGTCTTTCCTAGGATCTGCTTATTAAATTTATATGTAGTAAGGTAGCATTAGTTACTTACAATCATGAACCATTCCACTGGATAAACAGAAAACATAAGACTTTTAAGGTATTAGTGTAGCATCTCTCTACAGACTCAACTCGGACTCAACTGGAATTTCAAAGAGTCTCATCAACCGCTGCCAAAATTCACCTTCAATTGTTCTGTCAATCACCTGCACACATGTATACCATATTCAACATTCCAAAAGCAGAAAGTACATTAAGGGTGCCAGGACTTATCAAGCATTTCCATTAAAGTTTCTACTAGGAATGCATAGCACAAAAAATTTGGCCAGTGGATGGGGTGCTTTTGTTAAAAAACAGTGTACGCCAGTTCTAAAATACTTTGATGCTGTGCCTTGGTGCATTCTTAAAGGATTGACTACATGTAAAGGGTATTATAACATAGCACAGTGAAAAAGAGAAGTCTTTTTCAAGGCCAGCCCAGGTATGCCGATCCAGAGACTCACACAAATGGGGCAGAGCTGCTACTTGCCCTCCCTGTGCCCAGCTGATCACGAGGCATCTCGGGTTCTAGCCCTGGCCTGCCACCCCAGCAGAGCCTCGCAAGAAGCTAGAGGAACCCCCCCACACCATGAGTGCTGCCATTTTCCACATATGGACTCTCCTCTCCTCAGAGCTCCACCCAGCAGAAGAGCTGATCACAGCAGCCACACAGTTCATCAATAATTGCTTGAGTTTTGAGGTGACTCCCAGAGTATCCCACCCACACGGCAGAGCCTGGCAAGCTACCGTGTCGTATTTGACTTGCCAAATACCAGTAACAATTATAGACCTCATTCCCATGACCTGATGGAATGGTTTGAAGCTCTTTATGTTCCTGGAGAGGCTGATGCCCTTGGGATTTCTCGCATGTGACAGGACATATTGAGATGTTACTGGTGCCTGCTCATGCAAATCTATGATATACGGGAGGACAGTGATACAGTGATACAGTGATCTGACACTAGCCAGAAAAACCAGATCATTGTTAAGCATCCACATAAACCCAGGAGGCCAAAGCTTTACTGTGCAGAGGTGAAGCTCTGGATACAGAGCACTCTAAGCTGTGGATAAACAGGCACCTTCATACTCCCCAGAGATTCTCCTTCAGAGAGATGCTATCTCTGATGAGTTTACAAATTACCGTTTATTTTTAAAAACATTTTTTACTTAAAATTTTTTTTTGAATTTTATTTTCCCATTACACCTTTCATAAAAGCTGTTGGTTAAAAAGTTGTTTCTCGCCTCCACTCCCCCACAGGTGTGTGTGTGTAATCTCTTGCGTCTCCGCGGACCCCAAGCTGCCCCAGGGAAGAGCGGAAACTCCATCAACGGGAACCAAGGCAAAGTGCCTTGGTTCCAGCCCGGATCGACACCCGAATCGTCCGCCCTGAGTTCCCGGGAAACGCCTCCACTCCCCCACAGGGTGTGTGTGTAATTCTTGCGTCTCTGCGGACCCCAAGCTGCCCCAGGGAAGGCGGAAACTCCATCAACGGGAACCAAGGCAAAGTGCCTTGGTTCCAGCCCGGTTCCGACCCTGAACCGTGCGCCCTGAGTTCCCGGGAAACGCCTCCACTCCCCCCACAGGTGTGTGTGTAATTCTTGCGTCTCCGCGGACCCCAAGCTGCCCCAGGGAAGGCGGAAACTCCATCAACGGGAACCAAGGCAAAGTGCCTTGGTTCCAGCCCGGTTCGACCCGTGCGCCCTGAGCTTCTGGGAACATCCCAAAAACTCAAAACCGCGGGACGCACTAGCGCGTCCCGCGCGACCCTCTCACTACCTACCTTGCATGAGGTACCAGTGAACCTTGGTTCCTACATCCTTGCTACCCACCCAAACTCTTCAAACAGACCAGACACCTACTAACTGTACTATCTAGTCACCCAAGAACTCACAGTTGCAACCTACAATAGTCATAATGGTAAAGCAGCACAAAATTCCATCAAGCTCTGTGAGTGAAGTCACTGGTCCAGATGAGTCAAGCAATACCAATGAGTTGCATAACCTATCTGAAAAAGAATTTCGGAAAGAACTGTTAAGGATTCAAAAGGAATTCGAAGAAGCAATGGAATGCAAAATCAATAAAATACAAGAGGACATGATAGCAGAAGTGAGGAAAATGCAAAGGGAAATGACAGGTATTAAAAATGAGGTAAATGAAATAAAAAACACAGTGGAAGGCCATCATAGCAGAATAATAGCTACTGAAGAAAGAATTAGTGATCTCGAAGACGAGTTTCAAAGATTCTGTACACAACACCAGAAGATAGAAAAAAGGCTCACAATTACCGAACAGACAACAAGACATAATCGGGATGAAGCCAGAAGAAACAACATACGGATCATTGGGGTCCCAGAAGGGCAAGAAGAAAACCCTGATGAAGAAGAAACTGTCAAAGCCATAATTGCTGAAAAGTTCCCGGAACTAAAGAATGCTTGCCTCAAGATCCAAGAGGCCCGTAGAATACCAGCTAAAAAGAAACCCCAACAAGAATACTCCAAGACACATCTTAATAAAAATGACAAAAACTATAGATAGGGATAGAATACTGAAAGCAGCAAGATCAAAGAAGGAAATCACATACAAAGGAACATCTCTAAGATTTACAGCAGACTTCTCTGATGAAACACTCCGAGCCCGAAAACAATGGTGGGATATTGCGAAAAGGCTCAATGAACTGCAGGCTTCACCGGGAATTCTTTATCCGGCCAGGCTCACATTCAGATATGAAGGAAAGATACACAACTTCATGGATAAGCAACAACTCAGGAACTTCATGGACTCAAAACCAACTTTAAAAAGAAGGACTGAAGGGTCTACTCTAATGCGACCAAACCCATAAGCACAACAAACACAAAAAGAAAGATGGCACAAAATCCAATGACAATAATCTCTCTCAATGTCAATGGTCTAAATGCACCAATTAAGAGACACAGAGTGACAAAATGGATTAAAAAATTGAACCCAACATTCTGCTGTCTACAAGAAACGCATCTGAATAAGCAGAACAAACACAGACTCAGAGTCAAAGGTTGGAAGACCATTCTCCATGCAAACAACTCCTCCAAAAAGGCTGGTGTGGCCATATTAGTATCAGATAATATAGACTTCAGGCTTAAAAAGGTTAGAAGGGACAACGAAGGCCACTTCTTATTAATTAAGGGGTATGTACACCAGGAAGAAATTACACTACTAAACATATATGCACCCAATGAGGGGTCAGCAAAATACATAAAACAACTGCTAAGAGACCTCAAAGAAGACATTGACAGTAGCACAATAATAGTTGGAGACTTCAACACTGCTCTATCAACGATGGATAGATCAACAAGACTGAAACTCACCAAGGAAATATTGGACCTGAAGGAAGAAATGGAAGAAAGAGAGCTAGTGGATATATACAGGGCTTTTCATGCCAAAAAAGCTGAATACACATTTTTCTCTAGTGCACATGGAACATTCTCCAAGATAGACCACATGCTGAGCCACAAAGCATACCTCAATAAAATTAAAAAGATAGAAATTGTGTCAACTATCTTTTCAGACCATGATGCACTGAAAATGGAAGTTAACCGTACGCAAAAACAGGGAGTCAAACCAAACACCTGGAAACTGAACAGCTCACTGCTGAACAACAAATGGGTCATAGAAGAAATCAAACAGGAAATCCAAAGATTTCTGGAAATAAATGAAAATGAAGATACCAATTATAAGAACTTGTGGGACACGGCAAAAGCCGTGTTAAGAGGGAAGTTTATAGCCCTGCAAGCATTCATCAGGAAACAAGAAAGGGCCCACATAAATAACCTGACTACACAGCTGAAGACATTAGAAAAAAGACCAACAAAAGGAGCCCAACCCAGGCAGAAAAAAGGAAATAATAAAACTTAGAGAGGAAATCAATGAGTTGGAAACCAAAAAAAAACAATCCAAAAGATTAATGAAACCAAGAGCTGGTTTTTTGAAAAAATAAACAAGATTGACAAACCATTGGCAAGACTTGTAAGGACAGGGAAAGAGAAAACCCAAATAAACAGAATCAGAAATAAAAAAGGGTGACATCACAACAGAAACCGCAGAAATCCAAAAGATCATCAGAGATTACTTTGAGAGCCTGTATGCCGTGAAACATGAGAATCTAGAAGAAATGGATCAATTCCTGAAGTCCTATAACCTCCCACGGCTGAAACAAGAAGACCTCCAATACCTGAATAAACCCATCACCATCGAGGAAATAGAAACAGTAATTAAAAGTCTGCCCAAACATAAAAGCCCAGGTCCAGACGGATTCCCTAGTGAACTCTACCAAACCTTTAAGGGAGGACCTACTGCCAGTCCTTTTCAAGCTCTTCCAGGAAATAGAAGAAACAGAAACACTCCCAAACAGCTTCTACGAGGCACATATCACCCTGATACCCAAAGCAGGGAGAGACAACACAAAGAAAGAAAACTACAGACCAATATCCCTGATGAACACGGATGCTAAGATCTTCAACAAAACAAACAATCCCATCAAAAAATGGGGACAAGAAATGAACAGAAACTTCAGCAAGGAAGAAATTCGAATGGCCAAAAAGCATATGAAAAAAATTCTCATCATCACTAATCATCAGAGAGATGCAAATCAAAAACAACAATGAGATACCACTTTACACCACAGAGACTGGCACATATTCAAAAGAGCAAGAACAACAAGTGCTGGCGTGGATGTGGGGAAAGGGGACACTCATCCATTGTTGGTGGGAATGCCGGCTGGTACAGCCTTTCTGGAAAAACAATATGGACTTTCCTCCAAAGACTAGAAATTGAACTCCCCATTTGACCCAGCCATACCACTCCTGGGAATCTACTCTGGGAAACCAAAAATACGCAGCGGAAACACCATCCCTACTTTTATGTTCATAGCAGCATTATTCACAATAGCCAGAATCTGGAAGCAACCCGAGTGCCCGAAAATCGATGACTGGATAAAGAAGCTTTGGTACATCTACACAATGGAATACTATGCAGCTGTTAGGAAAAATGAAGTTATAAAATTTGCCTATAAATGGATGGACATGGAGAAGATTATGTTGAGCGAAATTAGCCAGAAGGAGAGAGACAGATACAGAATGACTGCATTTATTTGCATGGCATAAATATATATGTACATATTATGAAACCAATATCCAAGGTCAAGTGAAGCATATATCGGGAGGTCTTGTCAAAGGTGGAAATTATCACAAACGTGTGGGAGTCAGAGTTTAGGTAAGACAGAAAAATGGAACAGGGTGCTAATAATAGTCGAGGGTACTAATGCCAACCTAGAACTGAGCATTAAATAGAGGCAAAAGGATACACATGACAACCTTTTTAATGTATGTTCTGTAATCCATAGTCTGGAAGGGAAGGAAAAGAGAAAGAGAGAGAAAGGGAAAGAAATAAAGAACCTGCCATGGAGCAGGGCTGGGAAGGGGGAGGGAACCGGGGATGTTGGTGGTGGGAGATGGGCACTAGTGGAGGGACGGGTGCTGAAACACTGTATGACCAAAACCCTAACATGAACTTTTTTAATTGTATATCTTTTTATTTGTATATCTCACGGTGGTATAATAAAATACTTAAAAAA
>JAJIBD010002204.1:0-221591 GCA_021461705.1 Cryptotis parvus
CCCCAATGGAAAACCAGCAGGACAGTTCTACTGTTCAAGAAGGGAGACATTCACGACATCGACAACTATCGCCCCATCTGCCTGTTGTCCGTCATCTACAAACTGTTTACACGAGTCATCCTGAACAGGATTAGCAGAACACTAGATGAAGGACAGCCATGCGAGCAAGCAGGCTTCCGGAAAGGATTCAGCACAATCGACCATATCCACACAGTAACCAAGCTCATCGAGGTTTGTAGGTAGTAAAAGATGCCGCTCTGTCTCACGCTCATTGATTTACAGAAAGTCTTTGATTCTGTGGAGACTGGAAGCAGTCATCGAAGCCCTAGCCAAACAGGGTGTTCAAACCCAATACATCAAGATCCTTCATGAGCTGTATTACGGATTCACCACCAGGATCTCACCATTCTACAAAGAAGTGATCATTAATGTGAAAAGAGGGGGTTCGACAGGGTAATACCATTTCACCAAAACTCTTCAGCGCCACCCTCGAGAACATCATGCAACAATTAGAATAGGGAAGGAATGGGAGTGAAGATAGATGGTCGGCAACTACACCACCTCCGCTTCGCTGATTACATCGCTCTAATAACATCAAACATTAGACAAGCGGCACAAATGCTAGCTGACATTGACCGAGAATGTGGAAAAATAGGTCTACAGCTGAATCTAAAGAAAACACTGTTTATGAAGAATGAACTAGTTTCAGAGGCTCCATTCACTCTCAATGGAACAAACATCTCTGAATGCAGCAGTCATGTCTACCTAGGTCGAAAAATCAACATGATGAACGACCTGAAACCTGAGCTGTGCAGGAGGAAGAGAGCAGCATGGAATGTCTTCAAAGGCATAGAAGAGATAGCTAAAAGGACAAAGAACCTCCGGCTCCGGGCACATCTCTTTGACTCCACCCATTCTCCTTGCATTAACATACGCCTCAGAGACCTGGGCCCTACGAAAGCAGGATGAGAATGCTATTTGGTTGTCCCAGAGAGGAATCAAAAGAGCTATGCTTGGAATATCACGCCTCACTCAAGTGAGAGAAGGAATCTAGAGTTCTGACCTCTGTTGCTATTCCAGAATCAGGGACGCTGTCTCGTTTGCCAAGGCATCGAAAATCAGATGGGCTGGACATGTAATGCAATTTGGAGACAACTGCTGGACTAGAGCCATTACTGACTGGATCCCATGGGATGTCAAAAGATATCGTGGGCTGCTCACCTACAAGATGGTCAGACTTCCTTGTAAAGACCCTGAAGGAACGATTTGAGGCTCTTCATATTCCTGATTCAACCAGATGCCATTGGGCTACATTGGCACGTGATAGGGTCCCATGGAAATGTTACTGGCGCCCGCTCGAGCAAATCAATGAATAACGGGATTCAAGTGATTCAAGTGAACTTGGGAAAGGTGATTTTTTTTCATCTTCCTTTTCCCCAAGGATTTATTTAGCTCTTTGTGGGAGTTTATGTTCCATATAAATTTCATGAGTATCTGCATAAATTCATGTGTATCCTCAGGTACTGTGCTGAATCTGTCTAATGCATTGGGGGTCTGGAGGAACAGTAAAGCAGTTAGGGTAATTTTCTTGCATGTGGCTGATCTCGGTTTAATCACTGGCATCCCATATGCTTGCATAAATACAGCCTGAAGTAATTCCTGAACATTTTGATGTGTGATCTAAAAACAAACCAACAAAACACCATACCCAGCAGGTATGTACAAATTGTCACTTTTTATCAGGGAAATTAAAATTAAAATCACAATGAAATATCACTAGTCAGAATTGCATACAGGAGTAATTCCTGAGTGCAGAGCCAGGAGAAACCCCTGAGCATTGCTGGGTGTGACCCAAAAAGTACAAAAAAAAAAAAGAATGGCATATAATAAAAATTCTTCAAAGAGCCACTGGTGGTAGTGATATGGTAAAGAGGGGTAAATTTCATTATTGGGGAAATTTCATGTGGGTCAATCTCTGTGTGAAGCAGTATGGAGATTTCTCTAAAATAAGTAAGAGTTCCCATATGACACAATGTTTCCACTTCTTGGCATCTATCCCCAAACACAGAAACAGTAAATTAAAAAAAAAAATATATATATATATATGCACACATGTTCAATTCAGCACTGAGTACAATTACCAGGATATGTTAATAACACAAATGTCCTGGACAAAAGAATGAATAATAAATTGTGGTATATGCACACAATGAAATACTATGGTACTGTAAAAACACTTAAAACTTGAAATTTTCTGACTCTTGTATGAAACTGTAGTTAACTCATTTTAAGCAAAATAAAATAAGGGAAAAAAAACTATTATCAAGTGTTCTGATGATTCATATACCATATGGAAGAGATAAAACAATGGAATGGGCATGGAGACAAATGGAAAATGAAATATTTACTGCTCCAAATTATCATTTTAAGAATGTAGAAAATGAGGAACATATCTAAGTTTTGGAAGTTGGACAGGGAAACTAAGTCTGGGTCTATATATTTTAAAATGAAATAAACTATTGTGACACACTTCAAAAATAATGAGTAAATTCAAAGATACGATATCATTTGACAACATTTATTCTGACAGTTAAGCTTATGTTAGTTCCCAGGATCATAAAATGCTGCCAAAACAAAATCTTGCCTTTTGGTATCCTAAACATTTGACTCTCTATGATCATTTCAGTAAAACATCATTCCAATGCAGTCATAAAACAAACCACCCAAGGATAGGTTGTAATAGAAAGCAGGAGTATTTCATCTTACTTAATTGTATGCAGTGAATTCCGAGAAAGTACCTGTCAGAAAAATAGAGATGATAGATTGAAACTCTTCTATGATAAAATGACTATCAATAAAGCAATGCATAGAGAAATATTAGATTCCGAAAAGAAAAAATGTACCTTCCATTACATATAGTGGGAAACAATATATTGAAAATCCAATATCAGGGTGTTATCAGGGTGTTTGGGGAGGGCAAACTGCCTAAAAACAGCCTTAATTAGTTGTGTGTGGCACCACCCTTTAGCAAGTACTAAAGAAACTTCTGTCTCGTTCATTTGCCTTGTCCCTGTCATCATGTGTGTTTATTCAAAACACGCATGGAGTTTTCAAACTATCTCCATCTTCTTTCTGCCAAAAACAAACAAACTGATAAATAGTAGCCTTGTGTAAAAGTTAAATTTATTCTCTAATTCTAAAAAGAAATTAATAAATCAACTGATAAACTGAGCAAGTTGGAATGTGTAGCAAAAATTTTTTTTTGCAATGACTCATTTAGACCATTAGACAGCATATATGCGTTCATCGTGAATGAGAGCTTGATTCAGTGCTCAAAGTATAAGACGATAAGGTGTCTATCTTGACTCTTCTTGGTTTGTGACTCTGCCATCTGAACATGGGACACACACTGTCTGCATCATTCCTTTGGTTGATTTGTTTCCTTCAACCTAGAAACTCATGTCCATGTACTTTATTCTGACATTGTGTGGCCTATCTGTGTGCTGAAAGTGTTTCTCAACCAGAGGCCATGTGGTCATCCGGTAGGTCTCCAGAATATTCCAAGGGAGGCACATATGAAAATCATTTAAATAGGTGCACAAGATAGCACAAGACTAGGGGTGGACAGGTAGAACAAGGAGGTCATAGGACATAAAAATGGTATAAAGTGGACCATTAGTTGGAGAGAAATACCATGCTAGACAATGAAGAGAGAAGGCTCTTCAGTGGAATGACAGACCACGCTTGTATCACTAGTCTTCCCATTGTTCATTGATTTGCTTGAACAGGCACCAGTAATGTCTCCATTTGTCCCTGTCACGTGTTAGTGTAGCCCTAGGGCATTTGCTTACTACAGGAACACAAAGAGCCTCAAACCTTTCATTCAGGTCATGGGAATGAGGTCCATCATATTACTGTCACTTGGCATATTGAATAGGACACGGGTAGCTTGCCAGGCTCTGTCATGTGGGTGGGATACTCTCGGTAGTAGGTAGGCTCTCAGTTCATTCATCCCTTCAGTGAAATGACAGATATTTGTTATATAGTCCAGAAATAAACTATTGACTAGAGCCGTACCACGGATCCCACGGATGTCAAAAGACACGGGCCGCCCACCTGCAAGAGGTCAGACTTCCTTGTTAAGACCCTGAAGGAACGGTTTGAGGCTCTTCATATCTGATCACAGATGCCATTGGGCTACATTGGCACGTGTAGGTCCAATGGAAATTTACGGCGCCGCCGAGCAAATCGTGGTAACGGGATTCGTGATCAAGGGATGTTATATAACACATGGAATTGCTTTTGCCAGAGGCAAGAAAATGGGAAAAAATCTATATATAAGGTTTTATTTTTTGCATTTATATAACTATAATAAGGAGGCAGGAAACTGAGTATATAAAATTTTTATATATGAAGGTGTATTTATGCATATGTAGCTATAATACGGAGGCAGGAAACTGAGCACAACACTCAAAATGTAAAGAAAGGTAACTCCTTAAGAGGAAATGAAACAGTGTCCAGAAGGAGAAGAGAAAGAAGAGCTAATCACATGGGGGAAGTGCATCTTTCACAGTCGATGGTCATGGCACTAAAAGTATGGAACACAAAAGAGGAATAAGAGGCTTCACTAGTGAGTCCCATTTGTTCCAGAACTGGAACCAAGAGTCAGGGAGGGCATTATGAACTGTCTCAGTCAGCAGCAGGGAATCCCAGTCTAAAAAAACATAAGGAAAATAATGTGCATTCAGCAGGAAAATAGGGTATAGGAAATGAATTTCCTTAAAGCAAAGCTAAAGTGGAGAAAGCAGGGAAGGATGAAGGCGCATACCCCAGCCCAGTATCCTAGTATTACTTTTGGTCCAATACTGATGAGGATTGATGGGGCTCAGTCTCTCAGAACTCACAGAGACACCAATCCCTACCACCTGACAGGAGCCTGGGATATAACTGACAGTGGGTTCTGCTTGGCACTGAAGCATCTTCCTCAGTTGTAAACTAGAAACTCACCACTTTTTAGAGCTGAGACAATGGCAAAGTTTACTGCTTCCTTTTAGGTCCAAGAACAATCCTCAGAATGTAAAATGGGGATGTGAATCTACCCACAGCATCCATACAAACCTGACTGTTCTATGCCTTTGCTGGGATGGGGATCTTTTGTGCCCGCACTATCTTTCTCCTCTCAAAGCAGACAGCTTAAAGGGGCTGAGGCATAGTCCATTGCACGTTATGTGCTTGACCCCCGCATTCAATTATTAACACCATTTGGACCCTTCCTCTGTTCCTCAGCATCATGGGTGTAGTCCTAAAGGCTACCAAGTACCACTACAGTGGTCCAGATAGTCTCTGTAACCAAGCAGTCTGAATTGTGAAATTGGGTCCTTGCCCTTGTCCACTGCACATTTGGCCTAGAATCTGGGGCAGGGAACTCCAGAGTGCTGCTTGGGAAGGAGCAAAGTAATGAAGCTGAACGAGAAAGTGCTGCTTTGAAATTAGAATTTATATTAGAATTTATATTACATTAGAATTTATATTATATTAGAATTCATATTTTAATGGCTAGCATCTAAATGTTATGAATAATTGGGGCAAAAACAGAATGAAAGAAAAACAAAATGGAAATTTTCTCTGAAAGAAACAAAACTGAAAGGATTTTGGGAAGAGAATTCTATGTCACGTTTAAGCTGGTTGCTCCCGAACTGACATTAAAGAAATAAGAAAGCAGGTGAAGACAATCAAAATCCTTAGGTTGTTTTTTGTTTGGTTTAGAGACACATTTAATATCTCAAGGAAGATCTAGCCTTTAAACTCAAATAATTTAATGGTTTTCACTCTTTTCTGGTGAATTGTGTATACCCCAAAAAAGTTACTTTTAAGGATACAAACTCGAAAGACACATGACGGTGTTTTGTACTGACTATCCCATACAACTGGGCATAGCAAAGTCCTCTATGAAACAATAAATGTTGGCGAAAAATAATATTTAAAACAGGACATTCCTTGAAGCTTCCCAAAATATTCTCATAAATTTCCTTGGCTGCATCAAATGAGGTAGGAAAACCAAGCGTCTATGTGATAGTCGAGGAATCCTCCCTCTGACTCAGCCTGTTGGATTCCTCTCCAGTTTTGACTGCGAAGGGCTGGGATTTGTTGTTCAGCCTCAGGTCTGGGGCTTTACCTTTCCTCTACCCTATGAGTTGGGGCCCAAGAACCTCACACCCTTCTCTAATATGTGCTTACATGCCAGGTTCCTTTATTAGGAGAAACAAGCAGAGACTTTTTTGTCATCGCAGTCTAATTAACTGCCACTTTGGGCTCTGATCTTAATTGCAATCTTAAAGGTAATTTACCTCTCGGGGTCTGAGAGAATTCCCAAAGAATATTTTGGGGCTTGGCAAAATGTTGTTGAATCTGGATTCCTGGGATTGGACTTAGAGCAAAGTTTCCATTTCAGGATGTAAAAGGGACCAGAGTCCTGAGACTCTAAACTGGACCAGAAAGCATCAACAGGTATCTGAAACTGGAAAAGGTTAGTTATGGAAAGCTGCAATACTCAACCATCTCTAAAGTACAAAAGTCTCTCACTCTCTCTGTATGATAAAAAAAGAAGGCATTACGCTGAAGTTCTGATTCTTACACTTTAAAAATGCTTCTCATGGGTAGCATTCTCTTCCAGACAACTGGATTCAGTAGTAGCAGTGTGGCCTGACGTTCTGTGAGATGTAGCCACAAAAACTATTCCAGTAGAACAAATCACTAAATAGACTCAGGACGAATCTTTACAGATACAATGCCTCTTCGAGTGCAGTGAATCCTGGAGGCCAGGGGGCAGCAGTATTTGAGACAGAAAGATTACTCTAATGCCAGGACTTGTTAGACCTCCCTGAAATAATTCTGAAATCCTGCTGGGTCTTTCAATTTGCCACCTTACAGCCTGAAAGCAAGCTCTCTCTGTACTGAGGGAAGTGGCTGACTTAAAGGACAAACCTCTCCCAAACCTAATGCACAACGCTTTTACTGCTGAAAGTAGGCTTTTTTTTTTAATGGACAACGGAGATCAAACAGAAAATTATGTGGTCTAAGGAGTCCTTAACTCATCATGCTTCTGTTTAAATGGCCAGGGAATATTGAACAGGGCCTGGTTTTCAGGTTTGTTCTCTTGAGCATCACTGGGCAAATGCTGCCTGTTATCTGGCTCCTGCACCTGGTGAAGTTGATACTCCTTCCAGTTAGTGAGGTCTAGCTAATATTCATATTAGTCTCTGAAAAATCTTTTCCCTATGAAAAATTATTGCCAGAGCCTTCAAGGCCAAGAAGGAAGAGTATAAAAAGCAGGTAGAGGCCTTCCATGATAAAATAAATGTGTATTATTTATTCAAATTCAGTAGGAAGTAACCAGATGACTGTAAGTCACCTATACACCTGGAAATGGAAGCTGTGCTTCTGACAGTGGAACGGCATGCTATATGTAGAGCTCCCTAAATCTCTAAATTTCCTCTCATTTGATTTCCTTACATTCTTGATTAATTATGCTTGGATAAGAATCATTGTCAACATGCATATTTTCCTTAGCGCACTGGTGCTATGTACAGTAACCAAATACCAAAGCTGAGATTGTTCCTCTACCCTTCTAGGGCCTTTCTTAGGAAATGACTGTGGTGGCTTGGTTCTTGAGTCATGGAGAGTAAAAAAGATAATGTATGCTCATAACAAACAACCAGTGACACCCATAGCTCACCTACTCCACCACCCCTCCACACTCAAGTCTATAAGCTGGTAAAGAACATGTCTGTATTTCCTTATATCATACTTAAAAGATTTTGCCTTGGAATAGTGGGCAGACTTGGGTCTGAGATCATGCTGTCTCTCTTGCCTCTAATCACTAAAGCAAACAAATGTTTTTCAGAAAACTGTGTTCTGTAAATTGATTTTGGGGCATGAAGTGCCTGAGGTTTGATATCATAGGGATATGATAGAAAAAAAGCATGGGTTTCTAATTTGGTTTATTCCCAACTTATATTTAGAAGTAATCTATTTTAAATTTCATATTCTGTGAGATAAATCTCCCTTCAAAAATTTTTATTTATAAAATTTGTATTTTCAGAGAAGAGATGACTGTGTGAATTGTTACCCAAGGGTCATCTTGCTCTGGGATATTTTTCGCTGTTAAGAAATCCATTCCCAATAAAAGATAATATAAGATAGCAAAAAAATTTTAATAGTTTTTCAAATGGAATGTAATAATAATAGAGAAACAAATTTTAGAAAGTAAATAAAAGACAGCCTTTGATGGAAATATAACATCTAGAAACAATAGCTTAATATGCCAATAATTGGCCTAACAAATTTTTTTCTTGAAAAAATATTGTGCAGTACAAGTGTAAGTTACACGATTTCACAACCCCTTATCTGTGTATACAATCTTTCTCTGCCATAGTAAGTAACTCTTTTTGTTTGTTTTAGGGTCATATGGGGCTGTGATCAAGGCTTACATCTGGCTCTGTGCTCAGGGATCACTCTTAGTAGTGCTTGGAGGAATCTATGGGGTGGTGGAAATTGAACCCAGTTAGCAAGTGCCAGCTGTTTTAACTCTCCGGCCCCACAACTTACTCATTTTAAGATATATAAACAAGCTGGCTATAATTAACAAAGCGTTTTTACAAACAGTTTTTGAGTTCAGGACATGCTGTGAGGCACTACTTAAATAACAAAAAAAAGGTTAGGACTTGTAATTCAATTCTGAATCCTGAAAATAAAAACATTTCAAATAATGCAAAGAAAATCTGCTGCAGTGGGGTCAGGGGCCAGAAAAGTCATTATAGTATGAGATAATAGTAATGGAACATGGAATAGAAAGTAGTGTTGAAGAGCACCTGTGATCTTTAGGAAATTACTACTCAACAATGGGAATGGGACATTGAAGAAGGATGTAACTAGCAGTTTGGGCATCAGATGTCTAAGAGAGTTTCTGCTAAAAGAAAGAGAGTTTCTTTTTAAAAGAAAGTCTTGGTCAAAAAGGACGCCTGTGTACTCGGGCAACAGATCGAAGTTCACTTGTATCACTTGTCATCCCGTTATCATCGATTTGCTCAAGTGGGCACCAGAAATATTTCCATATGTCCTGTCTCATGCTAATAGAGCCCAAGGGCATCTGCTTGCTCCAGGAACATAAAGAGCTTCAAACCATTCCATCACGTCATGGGAATGAGATATATGTTACTGGTATTTGGCATATCAAGTATGACACGGGTAGCTTGTCAGAATCTGCTGTGCAGGTGGCATACTCTTGTAGTCACCTCTGATCTCCAGCATTTATTGATGAACTGGGCTGTGATCAGCTCTTCTGCTAGGTGGAGTTCTGATGAGAGGGAAGTCTGGATGTGGAAAATGGCGGCCCTCATGGAGTGGAGGGGTCGTCTGGCTTCTTGTGAGGCTCTGCTGGACGGGGTTTGAAAAAGACTGCTGTAGGGTGAGTCTCAATGATCCAGGCTGTGTATGCTCTTTAGCTGGGTGGAGTTCTGATGAGAGGGAAGTCTGGATATGGAAAATGGCAGCCCTCATGGAGTGAGGGGGTCATCTAGCTTCTTGTGAGACTCTGCTGGAGTGGCGAGCCAGGGTTAGAACCTGTCATCCCTGCTGGGTGCCTCAGGAGCAGCTGGGCACAGGGAGAGCCGGTAGCAGCTCTGTCCCATGTCTGTGAGTCTCTCAGATTGAAGTTACCAAAAAAGGAAAGAGGGAGAGAAGACCAGCGAGGAGTGAGGAATCCAAGGAACTGTGATAAAAGGATCTTGGGACTTGGTGATGGAGTTATGGTGGCACATAATGAAGATGTGTGAAACTGTACCCCCAAGACATACATAATTGTGTAAGTTGATCAAATATAAAAAAAATTAAAAAGGGGTTGGGGAAGTTTGATGACATTGCCGAGGTGGTTAATATATATTTAGACATCAGAAAGCTTGTTTTTCTTTGTGTCCTAATGGTGAAATATAAGACATTTAATGCTGCACAAAATATCAAAAATTCTGCATGAAAAATTTCATGGACTAGAGAGACAATACAGAAAGAAGAGCACTTGCTTAATGGGTGGCAGAAATCACTCTATCTCTGGCATTACATATAAACTCCAAAGTTATCTCGGGGGTCACCACTGAGCCAGAGTCGAGTAGAGCTTTGAGCATTACTTTATGTGGCCCAACACCCTAACTCCAAAATAACCAGGTCAAAAGTATATGTTTTATGATTAGTTTATCTGAGTAGCTTTCTTAGCATTTGCATAGAGTAGTTGCTAGTTGCGGAAGGGTTGCATAAAATATACTTTTCATGAAGTCTATAATTTCTAGTAAAATTAACTTTAAGATCATAAAAAACAAAATAAAACTCAGAAGCTCTAAAACTTTATTAGCCACTTACATAAATAAAAACATAAATTTTAATATGAGAATAAAGCTGATAAATTTTCTAAAACTATTGTACTTCAGCAGAATGATGGAAGCTACTCCTTAAAGTATAAAATATTCTTGGAACCTAAGAGATACTACAGCATAGAAGGTGCTTCCACACAGCTAACCAAGGCTCAATATGTAGTAGCCTCTAAAGTCTCACTGAGCCTACCGGGAGTGATCCTTGCTGCAGAGCCAGGAGTAAGCTTTGAACATAGCTGGTTGGGTTGCCTCAGAATAAAATAAAATAACATATTCTTAGTATAGCATGCTAGTTACAGGGTTGAGACCTACTACTACTCTCTGACAACAAACAGAAGAGTATTCCAGTGGCTGAAGTGGTACCCTACTATCAGCATCAAATTGAAACCCGAATCCCATTGCTTCCATACAGTTTCAGGTGCTCATCCCTTGAAGGAAAATATTCCAGAGACAAAGTTAATGTGAAAAATATAGGTGTATTAAGGGCCTGGCAATCTAAGATGGCAGATTCGTATTCTCCCTAAACTATCTTGTCTGCCTTGTCACAAGACTGTATAGGACAGTGAAAAACATTTTTAGGAAGAGGGGGTTAAAGACTAGTGTGCATTAGGGAGAGTAATAAATTGCCCCAGGAAATAATCCCCTATGGCATGATTCTAATGTGGCAGCAAATAATCATTTCTGATAAAGATTTTAATCATCCTCTCTATGAAGAGATAACGGGGGGCAGTCTCAGTGTTTTCAACCATCCCCAGCCACACAGATTTTTCCGGTTTCTGTTACATAATTCAACAGAATTTTTTTTGAAACAGCTTTATCATAGGCTGTTTCAAAAACAAAGGCTTGACAAACCTTTTCTTAAAGTCTAGTGGTATAGGTTTTGTTTTGCACATGGCTGGGTTCAGATGCTCAGCTCTGTCAAAAAGATCATACCTCCAAAATATTTGATCCAAATACATTAGCTCCAACAGAGGGATTTTTGTGATTGAGTAAAGTTAAAATTTATGTTAGTAAAGAATCAACTCTTGTCTTATACAAAAGGTGAAATAAATCATCCAAAAATAAAACCAAAAGAGAACTATGACATTCAGAATACAAATTAAAAAAGCTGCTATACTCCCTTGGAACATGTTTCTTGTGAGAATGTTATATAACATGTAGTGTAAGATATTAAGTACATAATTTATATCATCAAGATTACCAGCATATGTCATAGAAAATTGTACCAATTTATGAATTAAATATTTGTCTAAAGTATGTACCATGGCCAGTATTCACAGCTGCTTATGAAATGATAAAAAGTTTAATAAAAATGTGTCCAGTTCTAGATGTGTCCAGCACAAAAGGTGCTGAGTTGGTGCAGTAACTTGCTGAACGAAGAGATTAGGATAAAGAATTATACAGAGTACTCTGAAAACAGAGATCTGGAAGTAGACATGATGACTATACAGGGAGATGTGGAGAAAGGATACATGACTCTTTAAATGAAAGAACAAACAAAAGTGGAGAGAGAAAAGTAATTATTGTTTTACCAAAAAAGGCTGTTAATTCAATTTAGAAAGCAAAATTTTGGAGCATGTATTAAAAATTAAAGTAAATTTTTTGGAGCATGTATCATAAGTCTATGATATATTGTAAGTCAAATTGCAGTTTTAAATATATGTGTATCACTTGATCACTAGATCACTTGAATCCCGTTATTCATCGATTTGCTCAGCAGGCACCAGTAACATTTCCATTGGACCCTAACACGTGCCAATGTTGCCCAATGGCATCTGGTTGATTCAGAATATGAAGAGCCTCAAACCATTCCTTCAGGGTCTTGACAAGGAAGTCTAACCATCTTATAGGTGGGCGGACACGTGATCTTTTGACATCCCGTGGGATCCAGTCGGTAATGGCTCTAGTCCAGCGGTTGTCTCCAAATAGTATTACATGTCCAATCCATATGATTTTCGATGCCTTGTCAAATGAGACAGCATTCCTGGCTATTCTGGAATAGCCACGGAGGTTAAAACTCCGAATTCCTTCTCTCAATTGATATGCTTGGATATCATGTGATATTCCAAGCATAGCTCTTTCGATTCCTCTCTGGAAGAACCGAATAGCATTCTCATCCTGCTTTCGTAGGGGCCCAGGTCTCTGAGGTGTATGATGATGCAGGGAGAACCGTGGAGTCTAAGAGATGTACCCAAAGCCAGAGGTTCTTTTTCCTTTTTAGCTCTTTCTTTGATGCCTTTGAAGGTATTCCATGCTTCTCTCTTCCTCCTGTGCAGCTCAGGTTTTAGGTCGTTCATCATGTTGACTTCTCGACCTAGATACACATAGCTGCTGCATTCAGAGGTGTCTGTTCCATTGAGAGTGAATGGGGCCTCTGGAACTAGTTCATTGTTCATAAACATAGTTTTCTTTAGATTCAGCTGTAGACCTATATCTTTCCACATTCTCGGTTGAACTCAGACAGCATTTGTGCCACTTGGCTAATGTTTGGTGTTATAAGAATGATGTCATCAGCGAAGCGGAGGTGGTGTAGTTGCCAACCATCTATCTTCACTCCCATTCCTTCCCGTTATAATTGTTGCATGATGTTCTCGAGGGTGGCACTGAAAAGTTTTGGTGAAATAGTATCACCCTGTCGAACTCCTCTTTTGACATCAATGATCACTTCCTTGTAGAATGGTTAGATCCTGGTGGTGAATCCGTAATAGAGCTCACAAAGGATCTTAATGTATTGGGTTTGAGCACCCTGTTTGGCTAGGGCTTCGATGACTGCTTCAGTCTCCACAGAATCAAAGACTTTCTGTAAATCAATGAACGTGAGACAGAGCAGCATCTTGTATGCCCTACAAACCTCAATGAGCTTGGTTACTGTGTGGATATGGTCGATTGAGCTGAATCCTTTTCGGAAGCCAGCTTGCTCACATGGTTGTCCTTCATCTAGTGTTCTGCCAATCCTGTTCAGGATGACTCGTGTAAACAGTTTGTAGATGACGGACAACAGGCAGATGGGGCAATAGTTTCCTATGTCGTGAATGTCTCCCTTCTTTAACAGTAGAACTGTTCTGCTGGTTTTCCATTGGGAGGGCACCTTGCATTCGGACAGGTAGCGTGTGAAGAGCCGAGCTAGTGTATTGATGAGTACCGATGGCAGATTGTTCAGGTGTTCGGGTCTGACTTTGTCTGGGCCTGGTGCTGTTCCCTTCTTTTACCGATGGAATGGCATGTCGGATTTCAGAAGGGAGAACGTTGGGAATGACATATCCATTCTGTGGAACTTGGTATGTGGGAAGGTGGACGTGGCTATCAAAGAGATTAGAGTAGAAGTCCTGGATAATCTTCTCCATTGCCTTTCTGGAAGATGTGATAGCTCCATCAGGGCGTCGGAGGGCAGTAATCTTGGTCTTATAGTTGGTGAAGGACAGGCGGGTGGTGTGAATGCTTTTCCCGGCTTCTGCTTCATCTTCCAGTATATATGTGTGTGTATATATACATATATATATATATATATGTATATATATGGATATATATGGATATATGTATATATATATATATGAAAATCATAATAAATTTGACAGGAAGTGAAGAGCTTTGATAATACTTAGGTCAAAATAGCAACAATTAAAGTGACTTAAAGTGGTGCTAAAGTGAAGTGCTAAAGCAATCCTTGGGAAAAAGAAGATGGGAGGCATCACCTTCACCAACTTCAAACTGAACTAAAAAGCAGTATTCATCAAAACAGCATGGTACTGGAATAAAGACATCTGCATATCAATGGAACAGAGTTGAATATCCTGTCACAGACCCTCAAATATATGATCTCTTGATCTTTGATAAAGAAGAAAGAAATGTGAAGAGGAGCAAATAAAGTCTCTACAGGTGGTGCTCGGTAAACCGGTCAGATATGTGCATAAAAAATCAACTCAGACCGCTATCTAGTATCAAGCATAAAAGTAAGATTGAAATGGATTAAAGATCTTACTATTAGACTGAATCCATAAGATACATGGAGAAGTGTGGGCAGAATTGTCCATGACATTGGAGCTAAAGATATCTTCAAGGATGAATCACTAGACCCAGAAAATTGAAGTACATGAAATCAAGAAGATTCTGCACCGCAAGAGAAGCAGTGACTAAGATATAAAGACAGTCAATAGATTGTGAATAAAATATTTACCCAAAATCCATCTGATAAGGGGTAAATAGCCAAGATACACAAGACACTGGTTGAATTTTAGAAGAAAAATCAAATCTTATCAAAAATGGGGAGAAACTCACAGCTACTCATTACATTTTCAATCATACTTCCCTTTAAAAATGAAGTACTGCTGCTGTAGGTACAGTACAGAGGGTAGGGCATTTGCCTTGCAGCAATCCACCATAATTAGATTCCCTTGCATCCTATATGATTTCCTGAGGTTCTCAGGTATGATCCCTGAGTGCAAGGCAGAAGTAAGCCTTCAGCACTGCTGGATATGGGTCCCCCAAAATAACAAAATAAAAAAATAAAGTCATTTGAAATGAAAGTGGGTAAAAAATTTAGTCACAAACAACTTTTTGTCATATCTATAATGCTTACAGCTGAAATAAATTTGAAAGAACATTGTTTTCATTTGTCACACATGAATATATTGCATGTGGCATTTTATTTCAGCTATCTGAATAAGCACTGTTTATATTTACCTAGTCATAAATCATAGTGTTAATGCTATTTCTAGTTGTGCTTAATCCTATTCCTTTTCTGAGCTATACTGAAGATAGTGTAGAGGTTAAAGTGAGTTCTGTAATAGAGAAGATGCCCTTTTCCTTTTTGTTTGGGTTCTGGAGAAGGGGCTTGTTATTCATCAGCATCACATTGACATTGGTAGAAGGATACATTCTATGAAAATATGTTAAAATGCAAAATTTTTTGAGTCACATAAATGGAATTACTTTTTTTTGACAAAAATACTTATTTGAGGGGCCAGACCGATAGCCCAGCAAGTAGGGTGTTTGCCTTGAATGCGGCCGGCCCATGTCGGCCCGGTTCAATCCCCAGCATCCCTTATGGTCCCCCGAGCACCGTCCAGAGTAATTCCTGAGTGCAGAGCCAGGAGAAACCCCTGAGTGTGACCCAAAAATAATAAAAACACTTATTTGAAAAAGACAGTAATTTATTCCTTTGCCTATGTTAAAGCCATTTAAATTTGGCATCACTTTCATTCATTAAATGCTGCTCTTTGTATAAATAATAAAAGTCATTTTCACACTGTACTTAACATACACAGTACTATAAACATTAAGTTATCAGATGACTGAAGTAGGGTTTTCAGCTTCTTTTGAACACTGCACATAATTTCTCTCTGTTGCTATCTTAATAAAGATTTCTCTGCAGGAGCACTTTCTGGACACACACCAAAGCTCTGTTGTTTATTTATCAAATAATCTATCCATTTAACCCATTTCTATCCACATCTGCTCTAAAACAGTAAAGATAAAAGCTCATTTTCCCTTCTATTCACAGCATCCTCCCAGTTAGGACACATGTTAGAAATAATGGGGAAAAATGGAAGAAAGGGTTGTCATGGAAATTCCACAGTTCAATTAACTTGCCTCTTACTAGTATTATTTATTCTGTGTTAAATTTATTATTGTCTTAGAGATGCTAAAATTTAAGATGGAAAAATGTGGTAGAATGTGATCAAGCAGGTACTGTTTATTAGGAACTATAGTTTTATAAAATCATATTTTTCTTAAGAATTCTTACAAGAGCTGAACCAGGATCTTTTTCTATACTAATAAAATAATGATATGCATTAATTTTTAAATTAAGAAATAATGCTTGGATACAATATTGAGCTATGATAAAATGAATAGATATTCATAAACAACATGTCACAGAGCTATTCTTTATGTATTTTCCTCACTTTTGCAATATATTTACTTATATGTTGTTATTAAAAATTCTTATTTGTTAATTGAAATTCAGGAAAAAAAATTATTCCAGAAGGATTTTTTCTCCTTGAAGCAATTTTTTTTCACTTTTCCTCTAATGAATCACTTTTCACTTTTCCTCTAATAAATAAAATAGCTCCATTTATATTATTTCATAAATCCTATTTATTAAAGTGTCCAAATATCTATATTGGAGCTCATTAGCAATGATTGTACAGAAAACTTTCTGTTCATTGTTCTGGAGCCACACCCAATGATGCTGAGGGTTTATTCCTGGCTCTGAACTTCGGGATCACTTCTGGAGAGCTCAGAGACCATATAGGGTTCTGGGAATAGAACCAGGGTTTACCATACAAAAGCAAATACCCTATACACTGAACTATATCTCTGGCCTCTGCACAGAAGTTTTTATTATCCATCTTTATTTCACCAGCACCTAACAATTGTAACACAAAATTGTTTTCCCATATATGGATGAATGAGTGAACAATTTTATAATACTCCAAAATAAAAAATATAATATTAGACTGAAACTCCATAGAATTTAGAAAATGCTCTGAGATCATGCATTATTAGCTGAAAGAATTTAAATACTTAATTTAGAAGCAATCTATTGCATGTCTGACATCACTTGTATCACTAGTATCACTTGTCTTACATTGTTCATCGATTTTCTGGAGAGGGAACCAGTAACATCACTATTTGTTGGGAATGAGGTCCATTATTGTTACTGGTTTTGGCATATCGAATACACCATGGGTAGCTTGCCAGGCTCTGCTGGCATGTCTGACATAGTGCTAAGTATAATTTATTATTTATAAAAATTTCAAAAAGTATCTTCTTGCATTGGGAGATATTTAGGCTGATAGGTCAAATAAATTATCTCATAACAAATTATACTTTCAAATCAAGTGTTACATTTGCCACAAATGCAAAAATAATCATACTTCAAATATTTTTTTTAATTTATTTTTCCAAATATATTTGATCTTATGCATATTACTTTACTTGTATCACTTGTCTTCCTGTTGTACATCAATTTGCTTGAGTGGGCATCAGTAACATCTCCATATGTTCTGTGACGTGCTAGTGTAGTCCAAGGACATCTGCTTGCCTCAGGAACATAAGAGCCTCAAACCATTTGTTTAAGTCATGGGTATGAGGTCTATAATTCTTACTGTATTGAGATATCAAATACGACATGGGTAGCTTGCCAGACTCTGTCGTGCAGGTGGGATACTCTTGGTAGTAGGTAGGCTCTCAGTTCATGCATTTAATGATGAACCACACGGCCGCTTTGTGGCTGCGCCCAATGGGGAGAGATTGGATTTTCTCTTGGGAGGAGCTCTGACGAGATGTGAAGTCTGGATGTGAAAATGGCTGCCCTCATGGGGTGGGGGTTTCCTCTGGCTTCTTGAGAGGCTCTATTGGGATGGCAGGTCAGGGCTAGAACCCCCTTCCCTCCCAGATGCCCCATGATCAGCTGAGCAAAGGGGAGAGCCGGTAGCAGCTCTGCTCCATGTATCTTTTGTCATGCATATGAGTAAATTAATTATCAATTATTATAACAGTATGAGGGATTATAGAAATGAAATTCAACGAAAAATTATGGCATAGTCCTGAGTACTAGATCAGTTCTAAAGAGGATAGAAGCATTTCCAAACAATATCAACAATGACCAACTTTCATCCACATTTGTTTTCAGTTCTCTTTGTTTCTGTTTGTTTGTTCTTTAAATTGCCTAGGGAAGACAGATAACATTAATCTTAGCAAAAGTTCCTGGAAAATATCTTCACCAAACTATTAGTTCAACAACAACATAGAGTGGGTAAATGATAGCTTCACAAAGAAATCTCTTACAAACTCAGTTAGCCACATTAATTAGCTATTCAGATGGAGACATTCTCACAGATTCCCATAGCACAAAACTGAACAAAAGAAGGCCAACTGTTATGTATTATTTAAAACTTTGTTTTCCATTTGTAGAGTAACAGAATAAAGCTAATCCTCCCAGTGATTTGAGACATGAATGATCATTATTGGTGAATGAGTTTTGAGTTTAAGTTTGAAATACATTCTTACTCAATTTTTAACACATACAATTAAACTTACATACCAAATAAAATATATTTCATTCTACAATTATTGTCCATTGGCATATATGAAACATGTGGCTTATTTTAATAAGGTAAATATATAAAGCCTCTGAATTGTAACGTAGAATGTTAAGCTCCTTAATAGAAAAGTTCTTTTATAAATTATTTTTTCTTTGATAAGCTGAAATACATGGTGATTCTAAAGTATTTCACAATATACTGTTACTGAAATATATTGCTTTATATAAAACCTATCTTTTTGATCCTTATTGAAGACAACAACATAGGCAGATGCTAAGTTTTGAAATTCAAACACAAAATGGCATGCCTTTGTATATTTCTGAAACAATGACTAGTGGAAACCAACAGAATGTGCAAGGTGACATTGAGTAGTTTCTAGTCCTCCTGAACAAAAAATCTTTATATCCTGATTGTTATATCAGGCACAAATTAATTTTCCAAGAACCAAGTGTCTATTACAATAACCTTATATAACCTTATATGGACAGATATAACAATAGGTAGGGTGCTGGCCTTGATTGAAATTAATCCTGATTTGATCATGGTACTATGTGTGGTTTCCTGAGGATAGGTAGGAGTCATCCTTGAGTACAGAACCAGGAATTAGCCCTAAGCACTGTTCCCCTTTAGCACCTTGCTCTGCTATCAGAAACTGCCTTGTAGTAAGTGCTATGAGAGAGTGCTACAAGGCACAAGGTGCTTTCTGATAGCATAACAATAATAGCTAGACTCTGAATGAAGAAGATTGGATCCTTTCAGAGTACAGTAATTAAGCATTTATTTATTTATTCATTTATTTATTCATTCATCTATCTATCTATCTATCTATCTATCTATCTATCTATCTATCTATCTATCTATCTATCTATCTATCTATCTATCTATCTATCTATCTATCTATCTATCTATCTATCTATCTATCTATCTATCTATCTATCTATCTATCTATCTATCTCTATCTACTCTCATCTATCTATCTATCTATCTATCTATCTATCTATCTATCTATCTATCTATCTATTTATTGAGGTTTTTTTGGGGTCACACCCGGCGACCATCAGGGTTTACTCCTGGCTCTGCACTCCGGAATCACTCCTGGTGGTGCTCTGGGGACCATATGGGATGCCGGGGATCGGGTTTGGCCGCATGCAAGGCGAACGCCCTACCTGCTGTGCTATAGCTTTGGGCCCTATTTGTTTGTTTTTTATGTTTTTTTTCACCACATCTGGCAATTTTCAGGGGTTCTTCTAGCTCTGAACTCCAGAATCATTCCTGAATTGCTCAGAGGAACTTATAGGGTGCTGGAAATTGAACCTAGTAGACTTAGGCTCTGTACTTTCTCTTTGGTTCTCTTTTTCCTTTTTTGACCATATCCATGAGTATTTCTCCCAGAATTTAGTCTCTATAAGCATTGTAACAGACAAAGTAATGCTACTCCATATTCCTACTACTTTCACTTAATGGATTGGAGAGTACTTAGATAACTTGTCCACAAGTGCAGATTATACGCATCAGAAGTGGGCAACTAGGGTCAGTCCACCATGCTCCTTTAGGCACAGAGTAGGTCATAGCAACACATTTCATGGCCATCACATTTTAAGTTCAAGATGTTAAAAAAAAATCAGATGAATTGCTTCAAACGATTTTCCATAGCAAGCTAGATTTATTATAATATTCTGACACATTTACACATTCTTTGTTGTTGGATGACAGGTGTAGCAAGCTTGGAAACTTTGCTGTTTTTTCCAATCACAGCTTAATCTACTTACATGTTCTTAAACCAAGGTTCATTCTAAGGAGGTCTCTCTTCTACTTAAACACTGATAGAGGGTGTGGCAGTTACAGAAGTCACCTTGATTCTGAATGAGTATCTTCTGACTTATTATTATACATCTACCAAGACTTCTATGCTATCTAGATTGGGCACAGCTCCTCTTTATACCCACTGCACCCAGCGTGGGACTGTTAGAAATTACCAGGACACTGCCATCCTGGCTACATTGAGACTATCATTTAAGATTATAGGAAGGATCATACTAATTTGCCCTCACACAGGTGAGTGTGACCTTTTCACTATACAGAGATCGAGATACTCAGAATCACCCTGGTGCAGATAATAAATAAGAAGAACTCTGTGGGGCCTGAGCGATAGTCCAGTGGGTAGGAAGTTACCCTGCACACTTCGACCCAGGTTGGATCCCTGCCATCCAATATGGTCCCCCGAGCACTGACAAGAGTAATTCCTGAGTGCAGAGCCAGGAGTAACCCCTGAGCATTGCCATGTGTGACCCAAAAAGAAAAAAAGAAGGACCTTGTTGGTACCATCTAGATTACATGAAGCCCATGGAATTAAGATGTATTACTTTATACCAGCCCCCTCCCTCTCTCTCTCCAGTGTTTTACATAAAAGATAATCTCAGAAGGAGGGATCAGTCCTTGGAGTGATCTTTTGTTTATGCCCATAATAGGGTGTGGCACCACCCTTCTATATTCTTCTATTATCTAGAAGCTGTTTAGGGTTATTTGTTGACAGGACCCTCTCTGTCAATAGTTAGGATTACTTTGGTGTTTATAAGGGGACTAACTTGAGGCACTGGCCCCCTTTTGGTTGGACTCTTTTCTGGTAGGATCCACTTTGATGGGAGACTTGAGCTCTCTTGTATGGTCTAAGTTCTGACCAGAGCAAGAGTTCTTTCATTATATTGAATTGCTGTGGTAGAGCTTTTGTACTATTAAAGCATTTTTGGAACTGCACCAGACTCATGAGTTTTCATCTGTTCCCGGCAGCCTCGGTGGTAGAAGAGAACTTCTGTCCTGATACTGTTGGGGACCCCAGCGGTTGCCTGGCACTTTTTCATAGGAAATATATTAGAAAAATGTGAAATATCGTTTCTCTGAAATTTATTCTGCAAAATTCAATATTGCAACAGGATATCAAAGATCTATCAATATATTTCTTTCAAATCAACCAGATTGTCATAAAACTTTAAAAAATGTGGGGGAGGTAAGCAAGATTATACAGAGATTAGGGTCAGGCTTGGAAAGTGACTGACCCCATTTTAATCTTACCTACAGGACATGGTCACATGGTTCCCCCCAGCAACCCTTACAGCCCACAGCCAATGCTGAATGTGGTCTTGGAGAACTACTGTTTGCCCCTAGCTCCATGAAAACATCTCAGGGAAACATGGGTAATCTCAGATATCCCAGGAGTTAACCAGCCCAACAGCCTCAGGCACCCACATTGAACTACCAGCCTGCTTAGCCAAATGTCATGTGGAGGGGTGCCTAGGCCTCATGAACTAATTAGAAGACCCCTCACAAAAAAATGTGTAAGGACTCAAGAATATTTTACAAATATAGAAAAGAAAAAGCAAAAGGCAAACCACTTTTTGCTGTCAGATATAAAAACATAATGAATAACGTTTGGTAATAAATATTAAGGTATTAATAAACACTAAAACAATATGCAAATTAAAAATTTTAAAGCAGACAATGAGGGTTTATATTTTAACATCAGAAAAGTTGACATTTTAAATTTGTGCAAAAAAGTAAGGTAACGAGTTTGATTGTATATTATAAACGATTAGGTAAAATTGATGAATGTTTAGGTAAAACATTTAGCAATTGATAAATCAGCCTAATGACTGATTTATAACTGATAAAAATATTTAATATAATTTAAGCATACATGCATGATAGAATATTAAATATGAACAAACTGGAATTGTGAAACTTATCTAAATATTATGCCAACAAGAGCGCATCTTGGTTTTGCTCAAAGCAAATATAAGAGCATAAAATAACATGTTTAATTCCGCAATATCTGTGGCATTTTCCCCTTAAAAGCTGCAGAGAAAGTCTCTGCCTGTTGAGATCTGTTTTACATGCATTAATAGATTTAATTATAGATCAAGAACAAGAGGTGCAATTTTGGGTTTGTTTGTACATTACTTAGCAACAGAATTCTCAAGCATGTAGCATAGAAGAGATTTCTGCACCTACCAAAACAGAATGATGTATCATATGTGTCAGAATCATTTGCCTCAAACCATTGGTTAATAAAATGCCTGAAAAGAAAGTTATAATGGTTTGGCAGTTCCATCTTCCTTATCATGAAGAAGTAAATGAGCATGATTCTAAAATAAATATATTTATTCAAATTTAAGATACATATTTAACTGCTAATTAAAGTATTTGTAGCACAACTAAGCAAAATAAACTTTGCAGAACATTGAATTTAGCCAACAAACATGGCTTGGTCTAATTGAGCACATTGAGGAAAACAATAATAAATGTGTCACTAACTATAGGTAGTCTAAGTGCCCCCAATACATTAAATTAGATCTTTCCTTTTGAAAGTGGATTCTCAGAAGATATTCCATGAAAAATGGTAAATGGTCAAAAGATACTGAAAAGGCCATCTAGAAAATTTAAGTACCCATTACCACAAATAAAGATTTCACCCCAGATTTCCAAGCCTTCTTACCTTAGGGTACTTTTTAACTAATAACACCTATAATTAATGTGTGGGATCAGTTTTGCTATAGCACAGTTTAGTAAATACTAAAAAAGAATTGGAAGCCATGCTATCTTCCAAAATTGACTTCCCAGGAATTGACTTCATGTAATTGCACTAGCACTCTTTTATATATAGAAAAAATTAAATTTCTTCTTTAGCAAAATATCCTCTGAAAACATGAAAGTAGATGCAATATGTGTTATTCTTATGTATTTTTTTAAGTATTTTATTATACCACCATGAGATATTCTTATGTATTTTGATACATTCAATTGTATCAATTTTATTCCAATAAAATTGCTACTATGTGAATAATTACTTCAATTTTTAACATATGTACTGATATTTTCATTATAAATACATTAAAATATATATGTATATATACAGCCAATGTTTATATTTAATTTGGATAGTCTAGCTCACATCCTTTAATTAAAGTAACAAATCAGAACATTTATTTTTATGACATAATATATGAAATATGTATAAATTAACACTCAATATTTATAAGGAACTCCGTTCATAACTATACCTTTATATCTTAAATTAATTAGAAGTATTATTTAAACTTATAAACAATTTGGATTGTGTTATTCAAAGAGTCAAATTCTAGAGCTAAAATCACTATTATAAAATGGAAGAATTTGGGATCTTGGGATTGGAGCGATAATCCAGGGGTAGGGCGTTTGCCTTGCATGCAGCGGGCCTGTGCTGGCCTAGGTTCTATCGCCAGCATCCCATATGGTTCCTGGAGCACTGCCAGGAGTAAGTCCTGAGTGAAGAGCCAGGAGAAACCCCTGAGCATTGCTTGGTGTGACCCCAAGAAGCAAATAAATAAACAAACAAACAAACAAACAAATAAATAAATAATGAATAAATAAGTAGATAGATAAATGAATGAATGAATAAATAAATAAAACGGAAGAATTCTTTTTAAATTTTTGAAGTCTCTGATTTATTACTGCAAAATGGGAATAATAGAGAGACTAAAATGAGAAGAGATGGGGATTAAAGAACATTGTGATGCTAGTGTAAATATGTTTAAGCTATTAAGATTATGACTTATATGCCTGAATTATCAGGCATGCTTTAGTAACTTTCATGAAATACAGCAACTGCTCAAACAAGGTCAAGAGAGCCTCTTAGGAGTGGATGTCATTGCCTGCACCAAGGTCTGCATCTCCTGAGATTATTTCCTCTGGTCCAAGGCCTGGGAATTTGTCTGAGTGGAAAAGCATGTGCTTTACACCCTGGGTTTGATGCTTTTTTACAATAGTAACAGAAACAAAACCCCTCTTTCTTCTAGCTTCATTTAATATTCACTCTGGTGAAAGTGTGTCATGATGAAAAGAACAACAAACTCAATTCTCCTTAAAAAAAATCCTGCTTTAATGTTAGAGTCATTGGAAATCTGGATGAATATGGCCTATATAAATAAATGAATGAAAATAATAATAGTACCTTTGAGGCAATCAACTGTGATGATTTAACATGCTTTCCTAATACGTTTCAGACACCTAAGTACTCTAATTCAAAACACTGCATTTCTCAGTACTTTGGAAGGCAAGGAGAACACAAGCTTCAAATTTATATACCAATCATGTTATCAGTTAGATACAATTTATATGGAGCTGAAGTTTTCCTGTCTTCTTTGTGGAAGATATCTAATTCTTAATCCTGACTTTGTTGAAAGGGTCAGGCCATAGAGAGAAGGAGAGCTGAAAAGGAACGAGCACATTCCTTGCATTCATGAGGTCCTAAATTTGATTCCAGATATTTTATAGCTCCTGCATATCAGCAAGCATAGACCTGATGACCCTTGATATCATGAAAGAGGACCTTATACCACAAATATGATTCTCTGATAGCAGATAGTGACTAAAGAAATTCCTGGAATGGCCTCAAAATCAGGTACACAGAGACTGGTATCCAAGATTCCTGGTACCCATATCTTTAAAGATTCATCTACTATTTTATGAAGTTGTCTAGTTTAACAATTTAAGATAAAATGAGAATTTAAGATAAAATAATTGAGGGAATTATTACTTATGATTTCTCCCGACTGTTTTAAAATACTAATTCATAAAACTTTCCTAATTTTTCCCTATCAGTGCTTCTAAGCTATTGCAAGGAAAATCTTGCCAACTTGAAATTCTCAGTGGTTAATCTACCCCTGAGACACATGGTTTGCTGACTCTGCATGTGGCAAATTCTGTGTCCACCTTATAAAAGACAGAATTTATGACTGTGCTATGTAAATAAGTGAGGGGGGAAAATTCTTGTTCTTGTGTGCAATAAGAGCACTTCAGATTATGCAGACATTGAGGGAATTGGGCTCAATGATACTCTGCTATACTACTATACATAAAAAATACAATATAATTTATCTTGCCTGCCACTTAGCAAAAAATCATTATATTTGAGATACCCAGGGATACAAAAAATAAATAAGATTTGTGTGATCATGCATTTGTAGATATTGACAAAATCTTAATTGAGGAAAATCAAACAGGAATATCTTTAAAACATGCATACAATCGATTCTTCCTGCCATGTGCTTAAATATGGTATACAATTACTGTTTCAATGGTATATTATTGTAGGAAAATTTTTTGAGCTTATAAGGCGACATTCACAAATTAAAACCAAAAATGTTACAAATCAGGAGTGGACTTTGATGATGCCCCTTTGAGTGACATATTTTGGAATATATGGCTTATTCTGATATATTTCTGACCATCATCAATTTCACACCATTGAAGGAGACATGAGAGCATAAGATAAAAGAAGTTTTATAAAGAGATAAAGTAAGTTAGTAGAGAAAATAAAATAGTATGTAATGTTTAAACTATAGCATGTGAAGCTGAAAATAGAGGTGATATAAATAGAAAAGATTATCTGTGCTGTGAATGCTATTTTCCCCATACTATCAGTCACAATACCCAAGATCATAATTATTATATTCTTCAATGCATACCATTATTCTTTCAAAATCATATTATATTCACTTTATAAAAATTAGGAAATAGATTCAGAGTAGTAAATTATTTTATCTATGCTAAGAAAAAAATTACAAGTGGAAGCTTCCTTAAATTCTCAGTAAAAATTGAACAATGGATTGTGATTATATTTCCTTCATAGAGTAACTGAATAGTTTCTGTAAAGGAGTGCAAGGTTAGAGAATAAGATAAACTGTTAATTAATTATAAAAAATGCAAACTTTTATTATATCCATTAAACCACTTATGAGAATGATTAAGACCAAAAGAATCAGTAAATTGTGAGAGGAGTATTTATGGATGATTTATCTGTAAATTTTTCTTGTTTTCCCCCATGGATAAAGTATATGTATTACATTCATATGTATTCTTGCATTAGGTAAGAATTTTAAGTCTCTGTGCTCAGAAGTGTAGCCCAAATCCTAGACAGAGGTAAAATAGACACTGTTAAAAGAGAGAGCAAATAAGGAAGTTTTTAATAGTCAGTTTGCCAGGAAGGTCAGTAGTGCATTGGTCTTGATTTTTTTCCTTAAGCTCTCTAATTGTACCATACTTTATATATGTAAGTTGTATGTAATATTTATAGAAAGTAAAACTAAAATTTAATTATCTACATAAAACTGAATATGTTTGCAAAATTCAATTGTATGTATTTGTTTTACTGGAACTTAGTATAGAAAGGAGAAAATAAAACAAGTGACAGAACTGAAAATGGGCAGATGGGTTCCAAAATAATTGCTGTAAAGAGCCATAAAATGTGTACTAATTTTAACCGCTGGCTAATTAGGGGAAATTGGAGCTTTACTCTACATAACAGCATAATAAATTGTATATGTATATCTATTTTACCAGGATCCTATTATAATACAAAAGTGGTAAGTATTATTGTATAGTTAATTTTCATTTGTGGTAGGAATTTTAGGATTATAATAGTGCTTATATTTTAAATTTGTTAGATAAACAATATCAAATAAGAGATAAAAATACATCTTTTTAAATAGTCTGTAAATAGACACTTTATCACTATATCACTGTATCACTGTCTTCCGCTCATCGATTTGCTCGAACAGGCACCAGTAACATCTCCATATGTTCTGTCTCATGCTAGTAGAGCCCAAGGGCATCTGCTTGCTCCAGGAACATAAAGAGCCTCAAACCATTCCATCAGGTCATGGAAATGAGGTCCATAATTGTTACTGGTGTTTGGCATATCAAATATAACACTGGTAGCTTGCCAGGATCTGCCATGTGGGTGGCATACTTTTGTAGTCACCTCTGATCTCCAGCATTTATTGATGAACTGCCGCCACAAGCAGCCACAAGAGCTGGGCTGTGATAGGCTCTTCTGCTGGGTGGAGTTCTGATGAGAGGAACCGGATATGGAAAATGGCAGCCCTCGTGGAGTGGGGAGTTATCTGGCTTCTTGCGAGGCTCTGCTGGGGTGGCGGGCCAGGGCTAGAACCCACCATCCCTCCTGGAGATACTTTATAAATGTGTAAAATCAACAGTTGATTCCAAGCTCTAGAAAAACAAGTTTTACTGAACTGCATATCTGTCAATGTATACATGTCAAACTTCAAATTATGAATGTGTCTATAAAATTTTGGTGAAGCAATATAGTTTTATTGAAATTTATTTATAAAGATCGAATGGGAGTAAGAGAAATGTGTTCAAGAAAGAATACAGGCTTCCCATATTGGAAGTGGGCAAGCAAAGAAATAGACAAGAAAACAAACACATGTTCAAGGTAGAACATGGGCTTCAAAGGCAAGCCTATGCCTAAAATATTTTACACCCAACAGGATCTAGTTTCACTTTTTGCCAAAGAAAGAATAGGATTCCCTTAAGGTTGACCAACTTTGAAGAGACCTTCCAGTCTATGGACCCACAGCTTCTCTTTTGTGAGAGTGTTTACTTCAGAAAATATTTCATTGTAAATCATTTCACTGCCTTTTTGAGACATAAATCTTTTCAAGGATTTTTGCAAGTTTCACAACCCAGGAAAGTCTTTCTCCAGGAACTTGGAGCCATTTATTTGAAATGTAATAAAAAAAAAGATAGAACTCTTTTTGTCCAGTATCTGATGGAGAATATAGCCAAACTTTTGGCAAAATGAATTGCTTCAGGTTGTAAAAGCAGATATCATCTAGAAAACATGAGAAAAGGGACTTGACTTGAGTAAAGCCAGTTATCAAAAGCAGTTTTCCATCTCCCTCAATTACATTCTTTTTGTCCATTTTTTTTATTATGCCACCGTGTGATATACAGTTGCAAAGAAGTTCATGTTTGGGTTTCTGTCATACAGTGTTCTAGTACCCATCCCTCCACCAGTGCCCATTTCCCACAACCAATGTCCCCTGATTCCCTCCCCCTCCCCCAGCCTGCCTCTATGGCAGGCACATTTCTTTATTCTCTCTCTCTCTCTCTCTCTCCTCTTTCCAGCTGAATGTTTTAAGTAAATGAGTTCAGATTGAATCATGACCTTTCTACTTTGTCCAACAAGAACTCATTTAATAATTACTACAAATGTAGGGCTAAATAAAACACCAACTTTGTTTATATTCCCATATACCTTATTGATACTTATTTATACTCAAAATAATTTGGCTAAAATTCTATCTATGGGTTCTCAGAACTTTTGCTTTTTGTGTTAGGTCTTCTAGCTTTCAGTCATTCACTTTAAAACTTGAAATTCAAAAAACAAAACCAACTTCAACTAAGAGGCAAGATGCTGCACAGTTTTAAAATTATTATTTCCAGGTAAAAGGGTCTATCATGTGGGGTAGTATGAAGAAAACTGATAAAAAATTTTTCCAAAAGTCTATACATTTAGTTGTCCATGCTCATGCTATCTTTCCCTTCCAGCTGCCAAGTTTTATAACAACTGCAGTTTCAAAAATGTTCTAGCAAAGTACATTAAAAATGAATGCAAATTATCACAAGAAAATGAAATCATGACTTATTTCCAAATTTTTGAGTTTTATTTATAAAGAATTTGGAAACAGGTGAAAAAACTCAATGATTTCACGTTAGTATATCCAAATCTGTTCTAAGAAACACTTGCTCTTTAAATGCTATAGCATAATATAATTCTGTTGTCAAATAATTTTGAAAAATGGTGCATAACACCTCAACATGAAAATCAAATTGCACTTAGTTTATAAAAATTAGAATGTTTGGTAGTAAATCACAAGAATATGTTAAACACAATAATTCCCAAAATTACTTTTCTAAGGAGTGGTTCACATTGGTATAGAATTTCCTCTATCAGTTCACTGAGGATAGAACTGGAATCTTACATGCAAATGCAAGTAAATCTACATTTGCTTTCATGCATTTCCATCATTTAGACTAGGCACAAGCAAACAAGGAACATTTGTAGAATAATGCAATTTTGCACATGGGAGCTCAGCTATATATGAGTACATCAAGATCCCTACAGTACCAGAAAAAAAACCTACCAAAGATACTTTGATCTTTAGTGTTTCTTAATTGGGTTCCAGTGGTTAACAGCTCTTGCTTGCTTAAAAGGCTGTTCATTTGCTCCTCATTTGTCCTAAAGTAAAACTGAAGTGTCATAACATGAGTTTCATTCAACAGTGATATTTCAGACACCCTATCTATTCATTCTTCTCCAAATTAAACCAATTTAAAAAAGAATTAAAATTATTTTTTTTATTGCTGCAAACACTGCCTGAGGTACCTTTTCAATGTGTCTCTTAGTATGTTGCAAATAGTAAGGCACTATCTATGGTATGGCATTATTTACCATTGATTTCAAGCCCTCTCTTTTGTTTGAAAATCTTCCTTAACAGAAACTGGGAGGCTAAAAACTATGTTTTTCTTCAAGACTCTTTTGTAGCTTGCCTTTAGCTAAAGAGTTTTGGAATCTTTAAGTCAAATGTTCTTCAAATTTGAAAGTCAGGAGGAAGTTAGATATTAATTCTTTAAGTATTTTCACTTGTGAGTAAGATCTGCAAGACATTGTTTTTCCTGGGGAAATAGTAGCAAGAGTTAAAGTATATCGTCATTAGCTTCATGACAGTCACAGGTTACAAAACATTTGATGTACTGGAGCAGAGGAATGCAGGCGTGTGATCATTCTTGTGCCAGCTGTGCTAATCATCAATTCTTGTCTGGTGGTGGCAGAGGGTGACTTAGGCTTGTGCTTTATACCCTATTGTAACAACTCTCATTCAGGCAGATTGTTGGTCACAGAATTTTCAATTCCTTCATGATACTGATCTATAATAATGTGACTTTGGGGATCTTCCCTAAAGATTGTTATTTTTTTAATCTCCTGAAGGTTAATCATACAACATGATTATATAGTCATCAAGATTCTTGTTTAAACTGATGGAAGTGGACTCTGCTCTGCAAGTGAAACCTGCCATTTAAAAATGTCATAACCTCTGTGAATTATTTCTCATTTCCTGGGCACTGTGCTACTGTTCTTATAGACTAGTTTTCATGGACACCACGAAAAACACTGTATTTGTAAGCTTTTGCCTTTCTGAAAACAGTGACTGTCTTTGATGAGGATGCCTATCTTCCCTATATGCTCTGCAAAGTCACTTTTACCTTGGTCCTTTTATTTTACTTGTTCTGGGAGACTAGTCCTTTTACCTATTTCAACAAGTTTGAGGCTTGGTTCTTGATAAACTGTGTCAAATAAGCACTTTAAAATTCTTCTTCTTCTTCTTCTTCTTCTTCTTCTTCTTCTTCTTCTTCTTCTTCTTCTTCTTCTTCTTCTTCTTCTTCTTCTTCTTCTTCTTCTTCTTCTTCTTCTTCTTCTTCTTCTTCTTCTTCTTCTTCTTCTTCTTCTTCTTCTTCTTCTTCTTCTTCTTCTTCTTCTTCTTCTTCTTCTTCTCTCTTCTTCTTCTCTCTTCTTCTTCTTCTTCTTCTTCTTCTTCCTCTTCTTCCTCTTCTCCTTCTTCTTTTTCTCCTTCTTCTTCATCTCCTTCTTCTTCTTCTTCTTCTTCTCCTTCTTCTTCTTCCTTCTTCTTCCTCTTCTTCCTCTTCTTCTTCTTTTTTCTGAAAATTCTTTTTCTTCCTCTTCTTCCTCTTCTTCTTTTTCTGAAAATAAGTAACAAATTATTACAATTTCAGCAAGTAGATTCTTTTTGGTGTCAGAGAGATAATATAGTAGGTAGGGCATGTGCCTGTAGAAATGTACAAGTTTCTTTTGTACAATTTATTCTCTCTACAATAAATTGCAGGGTTTCTCATTTAATCAGCCATTGATAGACTTTTTAATATAATTCAAATATGCAGTCATACTTGAGATAAATTGGATCCAATATTTTGTATTAATAATCTGAATTCCAAAAGTTATAGTTATTCTCTATTATTAATACAGCTTATTAACACGGTGATTAAATGTTACCTATCTTTAATTTACATATTCTACAATTTGTTTTCCTATTTATTCTTCCTTTATAAAATTTTATTTCCTAGTATTTGCATATTTCATTATTGTTTAAACTGTCATGCTGTACATGTTATTTAAACTTTGTCATGATAAAACACAACTTATATATATTTTTCTATTTTAAATTTTTTATTATACCACTGTGAGATTTACAATTACACTATTTTTATTATTTATAAAATTTTTATTTTTGATTGAATGCAGGGTTATTATTTTTTTTTTTTTTGCTTTTTTGGGTCACACCCAGCAATGCTCAGGGGTTTCTCCTGGCTTTGTACTCAGGAATTGCTCCTGGCAGTGCTCGGGGGACCATCTGAAATGCCAGGGATATAACCCAGGCTGGCATGGCCAGCCACATGCAAGGCAAATGCCCTAACCACTGGGCTAGTGCTCCTGCCCTGATTGCAGTTATTTTTAAGAGAAGCTTGTATTTTGAGAAAATGATGATTCCTTTGAATTATAAATTCATGTACAACAAAAATAATTATGATAATATAAAATATGCATATATATCTCTTAAAAACATTACTTTTATAACCAATGACAAACTCATCTTTGCATTCCAAAACTGATTATAAAGAGGTGGGAAGGTTGTTGGAGAAATGAAGAGCAAACCAGAGGTGACACAGGGCAGTTTTGGAAGGTCATGCCCACATTATTGGTGGTGGTGGGTGCAGTCACTTTGGACTCATAAATGTTAACACGACGGTAAAGATAATACCTAATCTATAACAAATTTTAAAACCACAAAACCCAAAGTATAGCATTTTGCAAACTTAATATTAGCTGAATTGAAAATTTTCCTGCAAAATTATGCCCTCAATAACATTTTGAATGTGTAACTATTTTTCTTTAGCTCTTTTATGCAGTGTGGGATTTTGAGGCATCAATGGTACACAAAATTTTATATTATACAACATTGTTTGGGGCGTTGATTTTCCTTTTTAAGAAAGCTTTATTATGAGATCAGACTACAAATTTTACGTTTTCTCTTTTTTTAGGTTTTTTTTCTTGTGTTTTCCTTTCATAAGTGGTGCTCAATTAATGTTTTCTTTGTAACATTGATTTAGAAATGACACTAAGTATCCTGTCAGGCCAGGGAATTGAGTGCAATGTGGAGGGGTCTACATGCTATCTGTTGCAGGACTCCTCTGAGAGCCTCTGCATCTGCCCTCGGTTGCCTCCTGCAGGTCACTTCGTAGATAGGGGGCTAGTCAAAATGTGGCAGTTTATCTGACCATGTATTCTGTACTGACTGGTATAAATATTCTCTCATGGTATAAATATTCTCACCACAATCATTGTGGGACTAGCTAGATCCTACCAGCATATTTGCCTGGCCACGTTGGATCTCTAAGTAATTAGATCAGAGAGAAATGCTGTTTGTCTCCAAGCAAGCAAGCATGGCTCCCTGATAACTCAAAGGCAACTAAAATACAAAACTACCGTGAAGTAGATGAGAGTCTTGTGAAGGCTTGGAGAAATATTTAACTGGCATTAGTATTAGTCTTTGTTACAGAGACATGCCATCTCAGAAACCCCCTTCTCTACCCTATAAAGGCATTTCTAGGCAGATCTTGGCTCAAAACATTAGCATATAATAGGGCCTAGGTGGGGTGCAGGGAGGGATTACCTAAGGGCATTTGACCCTTCCTGCTTTCCATAATAATGGGAGGTCTGAGTTGCAGGGTATAAAACCAGCCTGCGCCCTCTCTCTCTCTCTGTCTCTCTCTCTCTCTCTCTCTCTCTCTTTGAGCTCTCTTTCTGGGCTCTCTTTTGGGGCTTGCAGTCTTCCTGGGAGTCTTGTCTTTGTCTCCTCTTTACAGGGCCTTAACACGTGATGGCAGCCATCTTGGCCTACACATGGCTGGGGTTCTAGCCGGGAATCCTAAGCACCGGGTTTTTCCTATTGCTGATTTGTGTGCCTGAACCTGCCATAAATAAAGCCTTTAAAACTGCATCGGATCTCTGAGTCTTCATCCATTCCCTGCCAGCTTTGGAGGTAGAAGGGAACATGCTTCCTGGCACTGTTGGGGCCCCTGGCAGTGTCCCGACATCTGGCATCCCTGCAGCTACCCAGGTTTCTATTACATGAACTAGAGTTAGGCTGCAATATAAACCAATATTAATTATACTTGATAACATTTGGCTCACTTATAAATATATCATTTTTGTGTGTGCACAGGGCCATTCTGTGATTATCTATTAGAGCACTAAATTTTTTAAAGAATGAGCCCATGCTTTTGCCTTTTTTTATATGGAATACATCCAGCACTTGGATAACATCTGTTGTCCAACTGTTTGCAACTTTATTTTTTTGGTTTATTTTTCTCTTTCTGTCATTTTATTTATTGTTAAACAAAGTTGTTCGTGATAATTTGTTACAGACCTTCAGTTACAGACCTTCAGATAATTTGTTACAGACCTACAGAACCCACTAATATTGCATCTTCTCACAACCATTATTCTATTATTTCCAATTCTCCCAACCACCCCATAAGTCTGCCCTAATAGTAGACTCTCAATAATTTATTTTATATTTTTATAAATAATTTTCTGTAAAGGATCAAGAATTTTTTTTTAGAAGTTAGTAAAGATTGTTCAATCTCACCATGGAACCATTAAACCCTGGTATAAGAAATGACTAATATGTTGTTACAAGGATAAGCATTGCATGTTTATATTTTGTTAAACAAGATTGGTTGCCTTCTATTTTACATCCTATTTTGTGCTATTCAGTTTATCGGTATTATAGAGTTTGAGCTGTTGCCTCATTGCACATGTGTCTGCATGCTCCAGGAATTCCAATTATTTTAACAGGGTGATAAAGGTGGAGTTATATTTTTAACTGGGTGGTGGCTTTGGGGCATGAGCTTGATTACGTGGCTTTCCAGAAGAATAGGGAGGTGGGGACTTAACCTATCCCCAACTTCATGAACGCCTGGAGATTTCAGTCACAAGACCTGCACACCCAAATTTTTCAACAGATAAATTTCTGGCTTATCTGAACAGTGTAGTCTAGCTTTGAGCATGGAAGCAATTTTGGAGTGTGAACCTTTTCAGCTGCTGGTGCTCTGGTGGATTTGGGCTCACCCTTCCCTTCTGGGATGCCCCAGGAGAATCAGTCTAGTGCAGCATCTGGAAGCATCTCTGCCTGGTTGTCACTTTAGAACGCAACATTTGAAGCAACAAAATACAATTTGTATGCGAATATTTGAGCATAGATTTGTCTAACTTGAATATAAAGAAAAATTAAGCTTTGTTTAACCACCGGCAAGCCATACAACCATGAAACCAAATGAAATAATCAGGTTTTATTCTCTTCTTCTTCACTTCATTTCGCAGAGTTTATTCATGAAGTATATATACTCATATTTATTATATGAATCTTTTTATGATCTTATATTTAGTTTATATTGACTTTTAATTCTTATAAAAGTCTAAAATGAAATAAAATATTAAACTTATTTAACAATCAAACTATTACATTTTTCACATTATTTTATTCTTTGATAGTGATGTCTATAATATGTTCTCTGAATATTTCATATGAGACATCATAAAGCTCCAACTGAGTATGTTCTTTTAAACTAATAGACTAACCATTTTAATTAACAAAAACTCAAGCTAGAATTTACATTATATGATTGCTTATGAAATAATATATAGATCATGTAAAGATATTCACAAAGTATTGTATTAAAACTTTCAAAGCAATTTGAATGTCTATGGCCCCTTAATTTGACAACTTCTTCACAAGTATATAATAAATACATTGAACTATATTATCTTACACAGCAAAATCAATTATAAAACAACTATAAGTTTCTACTTGTTATTTGATCCCTTCATTTATATTGCTCACAGGATAACTATTTTTGTTAGCATTACTAGAAGATTATTATATGAAAAAATGTTCAGTTCTGAAATTTATATCCAATGAATTGTGTTGACCATAATTCAATGGTTAAAATTGTCATAGTTTTAGTCAGACTATTAGTACTCAGATTGTCAATCAGACTGTTCAAAATAGTTCTAGATAGAAACATATTTCCTCTTTTGGGTGGGAGAGTTGACCTCACAAGAGGTGGCCAGAAGTCTAGGGGCCTCTACCGCCAATATAGTCAATTGGGCCTATAGTTCAATGCATTAGCCTAAGGATACTAGAATTTGGTATTGAAACAATATGATATAGGCAACAGTGTCAAACTGGAGTTCCAACTCACTACTTATTAGTTATGTAATCCTGTACACTTTACATTATCTATGATACTGATTTTTCCCTAAAATTAGTAAATTTAGTTATTAGCACATGAAGTTGCTCAAAAGAGTTAAGTACTAAGCTAAAAGCATTTAGCATAGTGGCTACTCTGAACAATCACTCAGTAAAAACAAACTGGATATTTGATTCTACTGTGATTTGCATTGAAGCAGTGTAAGCAACTAAATGGATAAATTTCTTATGTATATGACAAAGCTAATATTGAACAGACATGCAAACTAGTTCAATCTCTAACTTATAATGGACCGGACTACCCTCTGCGTCACAACTCCACCCAGAAGACCAGACTATCACAGCCCGGATCATAAACACCCACCTTGCAGCAGCTTTTTTTTTTCCAATCCGGCCCAGGTATGCTGAACCAGAGACTCTAAGACATGGGACAAAGCTGCTCCTTGCTCTCCCTGTGCCCAGCCACTCATGAGGCACCGGGAGGCATGGTGGCTTCTAGCCCTGGCCTGCCACCCCAGCAGAGCCTCACAACAAGCCAGAGTACTCCTCGACTCCATGGGGGCTGCCATCTTCCACATCCGGACTTCCCTCTCATCACAACTCCACCCAGCAGACCAGACTATAACAGCCTGATCCGCGCGGCCGCTAGCGGCCGCACGGTTCATCAATAAATGCTTTATTCAGAGGTGACTACAAGAGTATGTCACCCACAGGGCAAGCCTGGCAAGCTGCTCGTGTAGTATTTGATATGCCACATACCAGTAACATTCATATTAGGTCATTGCCATGACCTAATACAATGGTTTGAGGCTCTTTATGTTCCTGGAGCAAGCAGATGCCTTTGGGTTCTACTAGCATGAGACAGGACATAGGGAGATATTACTGGTGCCCGCCTAGCAAATAGATGATGAACGGGAAGATAGTGATCATGATTGTGATTGTGATAATGGAATAGTTAACTCATCAAAGATAAGTGTGTTTTATTATCACCAGTAATTATTAAATATCAGTAATCTGAAATTTTATAATTGCATATTGGCATGATGTTAATGAGTGAAGTTCTCATCAATTTTTGTTTTGTATCTTTATTAATTTAAAAGTATATGTAAAGAAGACATTTTCTTTTGATTTCCTAAGAGCACAAAACATATTCAGTTTTAAGAAATTACCATATTACATTTAAAATGAAATAAACCAACAAAGAAGTTATTGACATGATAATAACATAAGGAATGTACATAATTGTTGATAGAAAATCAAATTGATTCAGCTTCTATGGCAAGTAGCATGTATATTTCTCAAAATATTAAGCATATGTCTACCAGATGATCCAACAATTCCTCTTCTAAATATGCTATCTAAAGTACACTATGAAGTTAAGTATAAAGTTAAACTATAAAGTTTCTTTTCTAACTATAAAGTTAGAAAAGTTACACACATACTGATGTTCATTTCATCCCTGTTACAATAGCCAGGACCTAGAAAAAATCAGCACAGTGGGAGATGAATTTATAAAGAAGAAAATCTACAAAGGAATAATACTAAGTCATAAGAAAGATCAACACCTGCCTTTAATTAGAATATGGATGGAATGAGAAGGGAGCATCCTAAGTCAAATAAGTCACTTGTCACTTGTCTTCCCCTTACTCATTGATTTGCTTGAGCAGGCACCAGTAACGTCTCCATTCATTGGGAATGAGGTCCATTATTATTGTTTTTGGCGTATTGAATGCACCACGGGTAGCTTGCCAATCTCTGCCATGGCTCTGGGTTCATACCAGAGGGCTCAGGCTTTTGCTATATCAGATCATCAACCATCCAGTGTCCAATGGGCAAAGCCCTGGGTGTAGGCAAACCTGTCTCCTGTCTGCCTGTCTGCCACCTGCCTACACAGCCTGCACCACAGTAATACCTGATAAACCTCGAGGGGCAGAAAGCCAAATAAGTCAAAAGGAGAAATATTGTATGATATACCTTATAGTGTAAAATATAGAGAAGCAAGTCAAGGGGGGAAAAAAGGTCCAAAGGAAAACAAACCCTAGACTCATACTGCTAATGGAAAGTTTTAGAGATAAAGGGAGAAGGGAAATCAAGTGAGAGGAAGGATAAATCTGACTGTGGTGGAAGGATATTAAAACTAGGGTGGTGATTTTTTTTGTCCTAACATTTAGAAGAGATAAGAACCGATTCCTGGTGCTGGACCAATAGTATAGTGGGTAGTGCATTTGCCTTGGACCTGGCCGACCCGGGATTGATCCCTGGCATCCCATATGGTCTCCCCTCCCCCACCAAAACTGCCAGGAGTAAATCCTGAACAAAGAAGCAGGAGTAACTCCTGAGTATTGCCAGGCATGACTCAAAAAGAAAAAAAGAACATATTCCTAAAATGGTTGTTGTTGCTGTCTTCCCGTTCATCATTGATTTGCTCGAGCAGGCCCCAGTAACATCTCCATATGTCCTGTCTTATGCTAGTAGAGCCCAAGGGCATCGGCTTGCTCCAGGAACATAAAGAGCCTCAATCCATTACAGAATGAGGTCTATAATTGTTACTGGTATTTGGCATATCAAATACAACAAAGGTAGCTTGCCAGGCTCTGCCGTGCAGGTAGCATACTCTTATAGTCATCTCTAAGGCCAGCATTTATTGATGAACTGCGTGGCACGTGAGCCGGGCTGTGATAGGCTGGTCTGCTGGGTGGAGTTCTGATGAGAGAGAAGTCCGAATGTGGAAAATGGAGGCCCTCATGGCGTGGGGGATCGTCTGGCTTGTTGCAAGGCTCTGCTGGGGTGGCGGGCCAGGGCTAGAACCTGCCATCCCTCCTGGGCGCCTTGTGAGCGGCTGGGCACAAGGAGAGCAAGTAGCAGCTCTGCCCCATGTCTGTGAGTCTCTGGCCCCGCATACCTGAGCCTGATTTAAAAAAAGACTGCTGCAGGGGTGGAACTCGATGAGCTGGGCTGTGATAGGCTGGTCTGCTGGGTGGAGTTCTGATGAGAGAGAAGTCCGGATGTAGAAAATGGAGGCCCTCACAGAGTGGGGGTCGTCTGGGTTGTTACAAGGCTCTGCTGGGGTGGCGGGCCAGGGCTAGAACCTGCCATCAGGTCAGTGCCCTGAGCCTCCGCCGCCGCCCCTCGGCCTGAACTCCGGCTCCACCTCGGGCTGGCGGTCCTCTGCGGGAGCGAGCGAGGGGCGGCGGATGGCAGGCGGGGGGGGGGCGGGCCTGGAGCGCTGCTACGTCTCCATGGGGCCAGCCCGAGGCGGCGGTGCGCGCTGAGTGTTGTGCCTCGGAGGAACGTCCAGAAACCATGAACAACTTTAGTAACGAGGAGTTTGACTGCCATTTCCTTGATGAAGGCTTCACTGCCAAGGACATTCTGGACCAAAAAAAATTAATGAAGTTTCTTCTTCAGATGACAAGGATGCCTTCTATGTGGCCGACCTGGACCTGGGGATATTCTGAAGAAACATCGGAGGTGGTTAAAAACTCTTCCTCGGTCACCCCCTTTTACGCTGTCAAATGCAATGATAGCAGAACCATAGTGAAGACCCTTGCTGCTATTGGAACCGGATTTGATTGTGCCAGCAAGAATGAAATACAATTGGTGCAGAGTCTTGGGGTGCCTCCAGAAAGGATTATCTATGCAAATCCTTGTAAACAAGTGTCTCAAATTAAGTATGCTGCCAACAATGGCTTCCAGATGATGACGTTTGATAGTGAAGTTGAGGTGATGAAAGTAGCCAGGGCACATCCCAAGGCAAAGTTGGTTTTGCGGATTGCTACTGATGATTCCAAAGCAGTCTGTCACCTCAGTGTTAAATTTGGTGCCACACTCAAAACCAGCAGGCTGCTTTTGGAACGGGCAAAAGAACTGAACATCGGCGTCATTGGTGTCAGCTTCCACGTGGGAAGTGGCTGTCGGATCCGCTGAGGCCTTTGTGCAGGCCATTTCTGATGCTCGCTGTGCTTTCGACATGGGGGCTGAGGTTGGCTTCAACATGTATCTGCTTGATATTGGTGGTGGTTTTCCTGGATCTGGGGATGTGAAGCTTAAATTTGAAGAGATCACCAATGTAATCAACCCAGCACTTGACAAGTATTTTCCCTCTGACTCGGAAATGAGAATCATTGCTGAGCCGGGAAGGTACTACCATGCCTCAGCCTTCACACTTGCAGTTAATATCATTGCTAAAAAACTTTTTATAAAGGAACAGACAGGCTCTGATGATGAAGAAGAATCGAGTGAGCAGACCTTTATGTATTATGTGAATGATGGAGTTTATGGATCATTTAATTGTATCCTTTATGATCACGCACACGTGAAGCCTCTTCTGCAAAAGAGACCCAAACCAGATGAGAAGTATTACTCATCCAGCATCTGGGGGCCAACATGTGACGGCCTGAACCGGATTGTCGAGCGCTGTGACCTGCCCGAGATGCATGTGGGCGATTGGACGCTCTTTGAAAATATGGGCGCTTACACGGTTGCTGCTGCCTCGACTTTCAATGGATTCCAGAGACCCACTATCTACTACGTGATGTCGGGGCCAGCATGGCAACTCATGCAGCAGATCCAGAGCTGTGACTTGCCCTCAGAAGAGGAGCAGGGCGCCGGCGCTCTGCCTGTGTCCTGTGCACGGGAGAGTGGCATGAAGCGACCCCCCAGCAGCCTGCTCCTCCACTAGTATCAACGTGTAGATTCTACTCTCGTAGCTCTTCACTGCAAGTTTAGCTTGAATTACGGGATTTGGGGGACCATTTAACTTAATTACCGCGAGTTCGGAAACGTCTTTGTAAGCAGGGTGGGTTGGCACAGATGCAACAGTATGAAGACTAGATCTGTGTTCCTATGGAAACTACTCGAATACTTGTTTTATATGGATTTTTATTCACTTTTCAAACATGCTACTAAAGAGTGCCCCCTCAGCTGCTGGAGCACAAGCATTTGTAGCTTGGGCATTGGCGGAATCGCGGGGCCTAAAGCTTAGTGTTCTCATCTGATTTCAAAACAAAAGTGTCTTGAAACAAACAAACAAAAAAAAAATAGAACCTGCCATCCCTCCTGGGCGCCTTGTGAGCGGCTGGGCACAGGGAGAGCAAGTAACAGCTCTGCCCCATGTCTGTGAAGTCATGTTCATTTTAAATACTTTATTTTAGGAATAAAATAAAGTATTTAAAATGAACATAATGAAAATATAATTGAAATGTGTTATTGTTGGAAACATACCTCAATGGGATGAGTGCATAGTTTTTATGTGAGAGGATGGGTTTATTCTTTGCTAACACCTGGTCTCCCAAGCACCACTGGGAGAAATCTCTGAGCAGTGTTGGAAGTAGTCCCTCAACGCCATCCGGTGTGACCCCAAACAAAATAATTATGGAGTACTGTGATAGAATTATTCTAAGATTTTTTTTTTTTTTTTTTTTTGCTTTTTGGGTCACACCGGCGATGCTCAGGGGTTACTCCTGGCTTTGCACTTAGGAATTACTCCTGCCGGTGCTCGGGGAACCATATGGGATGCCGGGATCGAACCCAGGCCGGCACAGGCCGGCCAAGTGCAAGGCAAACGTCCTACCCGCTGGGCTATCGCTCCAGCCCCTAGTCTAAGATCTTAATTGAGACTTATGCTCTAATTGTCCATCAGTGCTACAGTAACACAAACGAGTGAAATTTATGTGGCTATAACATTATTTAAAGATAAAATCCACTTGTTGCAGTAAAAATTTGAGGAAACATAGAATAAAATAGTCTTATATTTTAGCTCCCTTTTCATAACTGTCAATATATTAGAGTAACATGCAAACACAATTTAATAAATGTGATGATTTATATAATCAATGCAAGGCCCTACTAGTTAATTTTTTATCTGACTGCAAATTTATTTTTTCCATTTTGGATCACAACCAGCAATGCTCAGGGGTTATTCCTTGCTCTGCACTCAGGTTTTAATCCTGGCGGTGCTTGGGGGACCATATGGGATGCAGGGGATCAAACCCAGGTTGGCTGCGTGTGAGGCAAACATCCTACTCCTGGGCTGTCGCTCTGGCCCCTGACTGCAAATTTGTTAATAGGAAGGTATTAATTTAAAAAAATTAGACTACTTTTTTAGAGATTCTCTTTAAATCATAAATTCAAGAAAACATGACCTATCAGTAATACAGAGAAATATTAAAGCATTATTATTATAACTACATTTTAAATTTCAATGTGATTTCCAAGTCAACATTTCTAATATCTTTAAAATGTTTCAAAAAGAACTACATTCAAAATTTTAAAAATTATTTTTAATTATAATTTTTTATTTTAGCAAATACAGTAATTGTTGTATATGTGACTTTTATGTTCAAATAGATATTTTAATGTACCACAATGTACCAGGTTTGCACCCGAAGGAGTCCTGGTTTCAGCTGCCAAGACCTCTGAGCACTACCAGGAGTGAGCCCTTAGAATTGAGCTGGGAATAAAGGGAAAATCCGTAATAATGTACAAGATGTATTTCTTTTATAATTTCTCTAATTTTAAATCTTTCTAAATTGATATTGTTTCCTTTTTAACAGTTTTTTTTTAAAGCTTAGTTATCCTTTAATTTCTCCTGGACAGACACTGGTATGCCCAGAAATATAACAGCAAACTGTGCTTGTTTTCCTTACCCATTAATAATAAATGCTATGGACTGCCTACATCTGGAGTCCTGCAGTTGCAACAGACAAAATGTGTTTCGTTCTTCCTATGCGGTTCTATGCAAATTTTTATCCCCCTTGAGTTTAGTGCTGCCATATGTAATTGCATTGTCTGACCGTGACAGAGTTTTTCTATTTGCCTTAATGACATCTTGGATATATCCACATTTTGGCAATTATGAATAACATGGTCATATGTGTGTATTTGGCAGACAGATGGTAATATCTGTGTTTATGTACAGACTTATCAACTCCTTTGAATTAACATCAAGAATCTCAACTACAGGATTTTATAGTAAGAATAAACTTCTTCCATTACATATTTATTCCTATTTTTTTTTTTTTTTTTCTGGCCGCCGCCCACCCCCCCCCACCAATATTTTTCAAAATTAATTATGTGTCATCTATTTAATGAAAAATCTTATAAGGAGTGCTTTGAACAGAAAAATGAACTGATTAAGAAATGAAAAGGAAGATAAAAAAAGCTAAGACAGAAAGTAGTAGAAAAAGCATATGATTTCACCCAAGCACTAAAAATTACTTGTCCTGAGCCAAGGCATAGTACCGGAGCTAATGCACGTATTTTGCATTCAGCTTATTCCACTAGACCTTCAGCACCATCTGGCCCTTTGAGCATTCCCAGGTACAGCCCTGGAGGCCCCTAAGCACTAACAGGGTAGCTCTAGTAATCCCTGGCACCATAGGCCTTGAGTAGCACCACACCTTTAGGCCTCATATTGAACTGCCACACAGTTGACCAAGATTTATCAGTATGGAATCCTGCTTCCACAACACTACACAAGATTTTACCAGGAATTTTCCAGGAACTGTTTATAGAAACATCTTTAGAAAAAGGTACATTATCTTAATATGCTGTGGCCAAAATTAGTGCTAAATAAGTTTTGTGTATATTTTCTTACCAAAGTATACTCAAATGTGTTTTTTAAAGACAGTGATCATAAGACTGAAAATTATCTACATTCAGAACCTCAGAGAAATACAGCTATAGTCAATTTCTATGGCTCAATAAAATAAATGGAGATGAAAAGAGCATATATAGTCTTTTGACCCTTTTATCTGAAGAAAAAAGAATCAGGTTGTGCCTTAGACCATCCTATTTAATAAATTCTGTTGCTTGAGAGAATACAGAGAACAGAGAAAGCAAAACATGTTTTCTCTGCTTATCTGAAATTTATGGATTTAGTCATTTTTGAGTTCTACATCATGTTTCTCAACAAACCTACACTAATACATAGGAGCCCAAAGTATTACCTGCTGAAGAAGTCATATATATTACATATATATGATTAATATACATGCATATGTATAGTTTTGAAAAGACAAATTAAGACCATACATTTCAGTCATAAACAATAGATAGTAGTAAATGCTGAAGGATAGCATCAAAATAAAAGTTAGTTTTCTTGGTCAAAAGCTTTTAAATCAGATTTACATTCAACGATAAAACTGATTTAAATTACAAAGTTGTATGAGCAAAGTTTATGTAATGCACCACTTTGTCCACAAATATTTTGCTTCACAAGAATTCCATTCCAGGTACCACATTTTCCGTGAAAAAATATATATGCATTTTGCTTTTTTTGGGTCACACCCGGAAATGCTCAGGGGCTACTCCTGGCTCTGCACTCAGGAATTACTCCTGGCGGTGCTCGGGGGACCATATGGGATGCGGGGATCGAACCTAGGCCGGCACAGGCGGGCCATGTGCAAGGCAAGCGCTCTACCCGCTGGGCTATCGCTCCAGCCCCCGTGAAAATATTTTTGACATATTGTTGAAAAGGCATTGACTGCTACAAATAGTTGCCAAATAAACAGCATCCCAGAAATGTTCCGCTATCCTGTCAGCTGTGCTTACTGAGGACTTAACTGATGTGGGAGTGCGTTCAAACAAACTTAAAATGAAAACAGTATGATCTACGGGTCAAAGACTTCAGTCTCATTCACTCTTCAGTTATTTACCTTCTTAACATTGTCCAGAGAGAAATACATAAGATTAAAGTAGACAGCATGCACCAGGCTCACCAGAACTATTTATTTAACCAATAAAGAGATAAAAAAATAATCAGATGTGGATATCATGCACTCCAAACAAACACAATTATGTCACCTGCACTTTTAAGGAGGTTGCAATTGTGTCCTTTGAGGGAAAGTGAAGGGATTTTTGAAGTCATGTATTTCTGAGCTTGATTATTTAGTTTTTGAATAAATTGAAGGTTCAGCCTCCAGATATACACAGAAGGATTCTGAAGTCACTGTTTGCAGCAAATATTCCTTTACCTAAATAAATTATTTATACAACATCCAAGAAAATGAATAACCAGGCATTCTTACTTTACACAAATCCATGAAGTAGGTTTCTTTTAAAGGGGAGTACTTCTAATCAGGCAGTTGTATCAGAGAGAAATTACTTTTTTAATTTTACAAAACAGCCTGTCTAGAGCAACTAAATTGTGTGGGAAATAATTTTTTGAAAGCAGTTTGAAACTTGCAGCAAATAATTATCTGGCTTAATAGCACTACTCATGAAAAACAAAGATAAATTAGATTGCATCAAAATTAGAAAGTGACTTTTGAATAATGTTAACAAATGACATTTAGCACCTTTGAAGGACATAGTTCTAATATGTACATATGAGGAAAAATGTATGCTCAGAAATTACTATGAATTCTGCCTATTCAGTAATAGGAATAATACATTTCAATTGTAAAATGATTTTAACAGACTTCATAGTTAAAAGTATGCTAAATGTAAATAGGTTTTTCTAAATGCTCAAGCTAAACAGCCATATGAAAAGTGCAAATTAAAACAACAATAAAATACCACTTCACACTCCCAAGAAAGTTTGCCTATTACAAGTCTGACAGTATTGCAAGTTGGCAAGAATGTAGAGTGACTGAAATCCCATCAATTACTTGTGGGGGCTTGTAATTTAATAGCTACTTTCAAAAAGAACCCAGCAATTTCTTAGAAAGGTTAACACATATTTACCACCTAACCCAGTAATTTAACTCCAACTAAATTATGTAAGATTAAGGAAACAGAGAACCACAGAAAGACTTATAGACTATGTTATAGAAGTTTTATTTATAATGACTCCCACTGGGACACAATCCAGTTTACAAAAGGCACAGATGAAGGATACAGACAATAACATACTGGGCTGAGGAAAATAACTTGTACACAAAATGTTACACTTCTTTCCATCCAGTACTTCATTTCTACAATAAGAACAGTAATGAATAGAGACTGGGAACATCATGGTATATGCTTGGTGAGTGCTGACGTGTGATTTTAGTACAGAGCTCTGTTAGAACGAGAATGGCCATGATGGAAATATAAATCATGACTGATATTGTAATTCAGAAGATGAATATCTGTGTCAAAATTTGTTCAGAATTATGTTTAAAATGAATTTCATTTATTTAGCAATTCATATCTCATTAAATTATTAAGTAAATATGGGGACGTTATAGAACACTTGCAGAGAAACAACCCAGGAATTTATGTTACATGAACTAAAATATGTGTTAAGAATAGCAGCATATCTAAGAAAGACACCTAAAACCTAATACTGAATTGCAAATGAGGAATAACATTTCTTCTCACCAAAAAAATACTGAAAAGCAGCTGTTTCCTTTAGCACAACTATATCCAGTTTAGTTACTTTAATATATGCCATAAAAATTAAGCATTAGTGTTATAGCAAGTTAAACCATTTAAATTTAAAATACCAGGAGAAAGAAAACACAGGATTTGAATTTCTATTTCAGTAATGTCATTTATACAGAAAAGTTGGTGGGAGAACAAAACATTCTCCTTTCCCAATTCAGACTATATTATAAACCTGTAGTAATTAAAGCAGTGTGGCACTGTAAGGACAGTTTCTCAGCCCAATAAAATAGAAGTTGTTTTACAGAAATATATTCCCAAGTATATGGAAAATTAATAAATTATAAAACAGTGAACAGTATTAAGTTGTGCCAGGAAAGTCCCTTCAACATATGGTGCTGGAAAAACTGCCTGGTAACATGCATAAAAAAAAATTCACACCCTTTATATATTTTTTTACTTTTTTATATCACCATGAGATATACAATTACAAAGATGTTTATGTTTGGGTTTCAATCTTACAGTTTTCCAGCACCCATCCCTCCACCGGTGCCCATTTCCCACCACCAATGTCCCTAATTCCCTCCCTCCTCCCTAGCCTACCTGTACTGCAGGTTCTTTATCTCTTTTTCTCTCTTTCTCTCTCTTTCTCTCTTACACCTTGTGGGTTGCAATACAAACATGTAGAGGTTTTCATGCATATCCCTTTGACTATATTCAATGCTAAGTTCTAGGCTGGTATTATATTTTCGACAATTATTAGCACACTCTTTCCTTCTCTGTCTTAGCTAACCTCTGACTTCCAACATGTTTGTGGTAGATTCCACCTATTGACAAGACCTCCTCATCCATGTTTTGCCTAACCTTGGATATTGTTATATTGTTATCATACTATATATATGTGTGTATACATACACACATATATATGCATATAATATATATTTATGCCATAAAATAAATGCAGTCATTCTATATCTGTCTTTTTTTCTTCTGGCTAATTTCACTCAAAATGATCCTCTCCATGTCCATCCATTTAGAGGCATATCATAACTTCATTTTTCCTAACAGCTTCATAGTATTCCATTGTATAGATGTGCCAAAGTTTCTTTATCTGGTCATTAGTTCTTGGGCACTCTGGTTGTTTCCAGATTCTGGCTATTGTGAATAGTGCTGCTATGAAACTAAAATTGCAGATGGTGTTTCTGTTGTCACACCCTTTTTAATACTATGCAAAAAATCAAATAAAAATGAATTAGAGAGATACTTAATAGACTTGAGTCCATAAATTATATTCAGATAAAGATAGGTGACATTCATGGCTTTGAATCTAGAGATATCTTCAATGGTTCAAACTGTTGGCCAAGCAAATGAAAGCTAAGGCAAACAAATGGAACTATATCATTCTAATGAAACATCTACCTATAAAAGAATGATGACAAGAATAAAGACACCATGCAGTCTGTGGAGGGTGAGAAATTTACCTACCACTCAACTAATAAAATGTTCATATCCAAGATATATAAAGCACTAATAGAATTTTACAAGGAAACACATACAACCTTGTCAAACAATGGGGGGGGAGAGATGAGCAGAAACTCTCTCAAAAAAGGTTTTCTATGACCAAAAGGTATGGAAAACAAAGTGTATGTGAAAAAAATTACTATGCATCACTTATCAGAAATGTACATCAAAACAACAATGCGATACCACCACCTCACTCAAATGAGGCTGACAAAACCAAAAAAGAACAAAACTAACCAGTCAGTGCTGTTGTGGATGTATGTAAATGATTAATTCTCATTCACTGTTGGTAGGGTTGTTAACTGATCACTATTACTATCTTCCCGTTAATCATCTATTTGCTATAGCAGGCACCAGTAATATCTCCATATGTCCTGTCTCATGCTAGTAGAACTCAAAGGCATCCGCTTGCTCCAGGAACATAAAGAGCCTCAAAACATTATATTAGGTCATGGGAATGACCTAACATAAATGTTACTAGTATTTGGCATATCAAATACTACACGAGCAGCTTGCCAGGCTTGCCATGCATTGTTAACTGATCAAGCATGGAAAGTAAAATGGACACTTATCAAAAAAACATGAAATAAACTTCTATATAATGAGGCAAATTTTACTTCTTGTTATCCATCCATGGACTAAAACTATTCAGAAAAAAACATTTTCATGACTGTGTCCACAGAAGCACTATTAACAATAGACTAAATCTGGAAACAACCTAAATGTCCAAGAACAGATGACTAGAGGAAGAAGCTATGGTACACTAATGGTGAAATACAACTTGGTTTTTACAAAAGGCGATATCATGGAATTTGCTGCTTTGGTGATGGATGGATCTGGTAAGTACCATGCTGAGTTAAGTTAGTCAGACGGAGAGGAACAGACAGAATGATCTTTCTTATATTTAGGATATAATATCCTGAGTACAATAGAGAAATGACAAATATCTATAAAGGCAATAGGAACTGATCTTTGTTTGGAAGCTTGGGGCAGTGGAGTGAGAGGAGGATGCACAATAACAATGAAGGAAACACTCTGGTGGAAGTTGTGGAAGGAAACACTCTGGTGGAGGTTGTGGTGCTGGAATGCTTTGGGCCCGAAACCCTATATTAAGTTTGTAAACATAATACACTGAGACAGACATGGGGCAGAGCTGCTACTGGCTCTCACTGTGCCCAGCCGCTCATGATGTGCCCGGGAGGCATGGCAGGTTCTAGCCCTTGCCCACCACCCCAGCAGAGTCTCACAACAAGCCAGACGACCCCCCCACTTCATGAGCACCTCCATTTTCCACATCCGACTTCCCCCTGCGTCAGAACTCCACCCAGCAGACCAGCCTATCACAGCCCGGCTCACATGGCCGCTTGCGGCGGCGGTTCATCAATAAATGCTGGATTTTGAGATGACTACAAGAGTATGCTATCCACACGGCAGAGCCTGGCAAGCTACCGTGTTGTATTTGATATGCCAGATACCAGTAACAATTATAGACCTCATTCTGATGACCGGATGGAATGGTTTGAGGCTCTTTATGTTCCTGGAGCAAACAGGTGCCGTTGGGCTCTACTTGCATGAGACAGGTCATATGGAGATGTTACTGGTGCCCACTCGAGCAAATCGATGATGAACGGGAAGACAGTGATACAGTGATAATACACTGTAATACTGAAATGTTTGGGGCCTGAAACCCTATATTAAGTTTGTAAACTTAATACATTGTAAACCATAATGTCTAATTATTTAGAAGATTTTTTAAAGAGACTTATCTAACATTTAAAATACACCTACATATATCGACATTAATGCTTCTATATTATTTAAATAAATTAGAACACTTTTCTATTTCTATAAATTAGAACATTTTTCTACTTCTACCAGATTTTTATGTCAGAATCTTTATTTGGGATCCAAGAGATTTTTCTTTTCTTATTTAGTATTCAATCATTTTATCAATTGCTTTCCATCTTCATGTTAATTTTTCTTAATCTGTGAGGTTTCTCTACTTGCTTTTACTGTATCTTTTGTTGCTTTTGCTATCTAGACAAATTTTCTTTTTAAAGTATTTTTATTAAGGCATCATTATTTAGAAGATTGTTTGTAGTTGAGTTTTAGGCATACTATATTCCAGTACAGTCCCACCACCCTTGTCAACTAGCAGTGTGTCCAGGCTCCACTCAACTCCCTCACTCCTAGTCTTATTCTTTTATCAGTATATTTTTAAGTTTGGTTTCTGTGATTTAGATCTGCTTTCATTGTTATTGACAGTGCGCTGGATATCTAGGTATACCACTCTTCTTTAACATTGATGTACCCTAGGCCCTTGACAACCAGCACTTTTCCCCCAACTACTTCCTCTTCATCTTTTCTTCCCCCTTCATCTCTGTATAACCCTAATATCTCTCCTCTCTCAGTATAAGAGATAGTAAGCAGGAAAGCAATATACTTTTTCTATTTTAAGGTTCTTATACCAATTACTAGCTGGTTACAGCTTAAAAGATTAGAATCCCCAGCTTTTCTTCTCTGTCCCTGCCATCAAGAATGGTCTAGGCATTTCCCCTTTACTACATTACATTCTCTAATCAACTTATTATGATACACTACAGATAAGTGAGATCATCCAGCATTTGTGCTTCATTTTTTTGAATTACTTAGTTTAATTCCACTGCAACTTGAGAGGATCTAGACACTATTTCATAAAGATTTCTAGCTACATCATCTGTTTATAAAGTGGATCAATCAATATGGGTGTATTTGTTTCCTTATCATTAGGCGTTTTACACATCAAACAGACTATGAAAAAATGAATGGCCCTTTCTAATTGGATTATGACTTTGTTGACATATCAGCACGACAAATTCAATTTCTTCTCCAAAAAGTATTTCCCTTTCTATACTTAGCTAAAAGTGAGTATTTAAGAAATTTTATGTAAGCCAAAGCTACCATGTTAAATAATTACTAACTAGTAAAGATCCTGAAGATGTTTTGAAATGACATGTAGATATTCATCTTAGAGATTTCACACATGAGTTATAGGAATAAGGTTAGTGTTTATCTCCTCATGGATGGTCTCTAGCTTTTTGTGATTCTGGATAAAATTGCTGTAATCAATTGTACACCTAGTTTAATATAAGCATAGCATTTTATTTAATTATGTGATAACTAGGATAACCAAGTCAGATAGAAGGAATATATTTAACTTTGTTTGAAATTGACAAAATGCTTTCAGGAATATCTGAGTCATTCTACATCCCTATCAATCGACAATAGTACAGGATATTTTCTATTGCTTCAAACCCTCTCCAGTATTTTATAACATTTTAGTTTTTCTTTTGCCTTATTCATTTCCGTGATTCTAAAGGTTATGTGATGACATTTCTTTGTAGTTTTATTGCTTTTCCTAAATGAACAGTGATGTTGACTAAAGTTTTCATGTGCCTACCATCTTATTTTGATTTCCAAACATTGCTTTGTGTCTTATTTTGATAAACATATCCTCAGATATTCTGATCATTTTAAAGCTATTTTCAATCTTAATAATCTCTTTTAAATTTTCTATATGTATTCTGATCCTGTCCGTTATGAGATGTGCAATTTTTAATTATTTTAATCCATCCCACAAATTAACTTCTTAATCTTTTCCAGTCTTTCAAAAGAACAGGTATTTTCAATTTTGATGACCTACCCAGCCATTATTTCCATGTAGCAAGTTTGTTTGTATTATACCTGAAAGTTCATTAACACAGATTCAGGCTTGTTCTTCAAGGCCATGTGTTGGATGACAGGCTTAGCTAGTTTGGGAGCTTTTCTGTTTTACCCGCTCACAGCTTAATCTACTTACAGGTTCTTAAACCATGGTTCATTCAAATGAGATCTCTCTTCTATGTAAACCACTGATAGAGGGTGTGGCAGTTACAGAAGTCACCTTGATTCTGAATAACTTCTGATTTATTATACATCTATAAGACTTCTATGTATCTAGATTGGAGACAGCTCCTCTTTATACCCACTGCACCCAGCGTGGGACAGTTAGAATTTACCAAGAGACTTGCACCCTGGCTACATTGAGACTATCTTTAATATTATAGGAAGGATCATACTAGTTTTCCCTCACACAGGCGAGTGTGATCCTTTCAGTATACCGAGAACAAGATACTCAGAATCACTCTGGTGCAGATAATAAATAAGAAGGACCTTGTGGGTACCATGAAGTCCATGAAATTAAGATGCATTACTTTATATCAGCTCCCCCTCCCCTCTCTCCAGTGTTTTACATAAGAGATAATCTCAGAAGAGGCGATTATCCTTTGTGGAAACCCTTTGTTTATACCTGTAATAGGGTATGGCACCCCTTCTACAAGCTGTTGAGGGTTCCTTATTGACAGGATACTCCCTGTCAACAGACAGGATTACTTTGGTGTATATAAAGGGACTGACTTGAGCCCCCCCTCCCTTCTTCTCCTTCTTTGGCATAGGACTCCTCTCGGGTGAGATCCTATCTCTCATGGGAGACTTGGGTTCTCTTGTATGGTCTAAGTTCTGACCAGAGCTTGAGTTCTTTCATTATATTGGATTACGGTGGTAGAGCTTTTGTACTATTAAAAGCCTTTCTGGAACGGTGCCGGACTCGTGAGTTTTCATCCTTTCCCCGGCTGCCTCAGAGGTAGAAGAGAACTTCTGTCCCCATACTGTCAGGGACCCCAGCTGCTCCCCTGCATCAGGTGTCCCTGGGTGGTCATTCCCACATCTGGAGGGCCCACCAAGATGCTGATGAACTTTTCCTGAAGCTGGGAGCAGAACTTAAACCATGAGTTAAAATGGATTACCTCTCAGAGGTTTTGTCTTTGTTCTGGTTTAGCTAAGCCTGTCATCCAACAGCCATGTTTTCCCCTTTAACACATATCTTGCTTGCTTGTCTCTACATTTCTTTGCTTGCTTATTTACACACTGGAGAAACACGTATTCTCCACTGAGTTCATATTCTCAGTATTTCTTCACTCTTATTTCTTTCTAAGCAAGTTTGATTCAATTAAAACTCCCTTGCTTGTCTAAATTTGAAAAAGAAAATCTGGAAGTTCCAGAGAGTTAGCACAGGGTTCACGCTTGCTTGAGGCAGATGCTGGTTCAATCCACAGCACAACATTATGACTGAAGCACCCCAAAAAGGATCCCTTTGCACAGAGATATAATATGATCTTAAGCACCACTGGATGTGGCTCAAAAATCCAGTACTTTCTCAGTAAAACCTTTGCTTCCTGTTATATTATTTCTTTTAATTTTGCTTAGTATCTATCTGAGTGCTCCTGAATAATACCCTCTGATCAGGTTCCACTCCCTCAGACCACCTCTCTTAATGCAGATACCCACGCAATGCTGTCTCAGTTGAATTCTAAGGCTTACTATTGTGTTGTCTGTATTTTGGGGGCAAAAGAGGGGCAGGTAAAGCTTCTATTTTCCATTATCTTCTTGATATAGTTTCTTGTTACACTATAACAAGCACAGGAGACCTCACTGTGCTTCAACACACATCATATGATAGTTGTATAGGAATTCTCAGAGGAGGGAAAACAAAATTCAGATTTAATAAATGTCCTGAATTGTGTGGTAAGTCACAGTAAAATACAAGAACTCAATATGGCAAAACACTGGGGAACTTTGAGGGTTTATATGCAGCAGAACACAGACTATATATCTCGGAGGTATAGTCAGCAGCAGCAAACTCTCTTAGAGGAGGCAATGTCTGTCCACAGAAAACTGCTCAGTTATTATCACAGATATTGTAATATACAGCAAATAAAGTTGAGAGAATTTGGCAAGAATGAATCTCAAGATTTCTATGACATGGCACCAACCCAATGTGATATAATTTTTTAAATAAATGATTTTTAGATTAATGAAGAAATATTTAATCATGGATACGTTGTCCATGATTCTAAATGTATGTGATATGCTTTCTGTGTAGAGTGGACCGTACAATGACTTAATGATGCATTAACATTATATTTAATAAAGCACAATGATAATTATAGGGACATTTGTAAGTTTGTACATCTTTTGGTTATATCTGTGAACCATAAACATAGAAGGCTGAAACAATTCATCAGCATCTAAAAACAAACATTTCCATTTAATACTCATTGGAAATCACAAAATCTAATAGGGCCTACATTAATCTAAAGAATAAGGTTGAATGTCAGGAAGCTAAATTTTGAACTAAATTTTGGGAATATGTTGTAGCTTTGATCAGTACGGCTCTTCCCCCGCTAATGTCCCCATCTCAATTTTCTCTCTCCCTTTATCTTACCTGCCAGCCTTCTTCTGTGACACGCTTTTATTTTTAAAAGAATAACATTTGGCATTGTGGTTTACAGTATTGTTACTGATAAGGCTTTGTGCATTACACTTTACCACCTTACAGCACCCTGCTCCTCTGGGACCTCCACTTTCCTCTACTGCTGTTGCAGTGTTTTGTTCCCTGTCCTATCCCTACTCCTATTCCTACAAATCTAAGGAAATATTTTACAGTATTTTCATTCTGAGAATGAGGCAACTTCAGTAATAAATATTTTATATCAAGATTCCCTGTTCATTATGTCTAATCATTCCCACAGCTTGCCCAATTTTCTCTGAATATCGCCTGGTTGCACTGCACACCCTTCAGAGACAAAAAAAATCTGGTTGGAGTGCATTTAATTTCATTTGGAGGTGCTACATTTAGATCCTGCAATTGAATTGTTCTCTATACTCTATATTACAATACTGTTTGCAAAACAAACAAAACTTTTAATCAAGAATTATTTGTTTTCTCTGACACACAAGTATGTATTCGTACTTTGCAAAATCTATTCATATTGCGAACTGGAGAGATAGTATAGCAAGTAAGGTGCTTCCCTTGCAAACTTACCAGGGTTCAATTGCTGACTCTCTGTACGATGCCCTGTGTCTGCTAGGGGTGATCTGTGAGCACAGAGCAAGGAGTAAGCCCTGGCACATCCCGTAAGCAAAGACAAATGTTTATGCTTAGTGCTAGAGAAATAGTATAGTATGTAAGGTGCTGGAGGGCAAACAACCATCCCCAGATAAATCCCCAGCACTCCATATGGCCCCCTAAATCCACAGGAGTGATCCCTAAGTGCATGAACAGGATTAAACCCTGAGCATATTCTGGTGTGTCCCCCAAATCAAAACAAATAAAACACATGCATATTTGCTCTATGTCTCATTATTATTATGGGTGTTGAAAAAATTTTTTATGCTATCTCCTGCTTGAACTTTGAAAATATTATTTATTTGTCATATAAATCATTATCAGATACAGCTGTTTCTTCTTTCAACATATTTTACTCAAAACAATCATATCACTAGTAGATTTTTTTAAATATTTCTATTTTGATGATTTGGTTCCAGTGTAGAAAGAAAGAACTGTTACTACTGGCAATGAATTATACATTTAATGTTACCTTCCAGTAATTTAGGGATAAAAATACCATGATTAAATTCATGTTTAGAATATAAGAATGAATTAGCAAATAGACAAACAAAACTCAAGCAAACCCTCTATATGGACAACTGGAAGGGCCAGAGTGATAGAACAGTGGGTAGGGCATTTGTCTTGTATACTGCCAACCCAGTTTGATCCCAAAATCCCATATGGTCCCTCAAGTGCTGCGAGGATTAATTCCTGAGTGCAGAGCCAAAAGCAAGCCCTATGCATTGCCAGGTGTTTGACCCAAAAGAGAAAAAAATAAACAAACTGACAACTGGTGATTTCTAGAGGGGAAGAGGGGCCCACATAGAGAGGTTCAGCTATTTGCTATGGGTGATAATGGGTCAGACATTGTGGTGACAGTGGACTTATTTCTACAGTTGGTAACGTTAGAAGTTGTACACTTAAACCTACATATTGTTATAAACCACTATTACCTAAAAAAGAATTGTGGATAATCTAAGTAGCAGTCAAATGAATCACCTAATATTGGCATAGATCTAAAGTTTAAAAGTGATCTCATTCCCCATGAAATAGCAGTAGGCTTATATCTGTCTTCCACTCATTCTTTCATCAGTGATCTATTGATGACCATTCAAACACTAGTTGAGGTGGTGATAGACTTTCAGTTATGATTCAGGGTGATGTGTCAAAGTACTCCATATACCTTACCATGAGACCTCACTCAGTAAGCCCTAATATTCAGTGTCACTAATAGAACCAGTAACACATATGGCCATATTCTTTATGATTTAATAAAAAGCTACTCTTTTCCAAGTTTATTTTGAATAATTGATCACATATTTCTTCTATATAATAATTAAACAAACACATTCTATACATGTATGTGTAATCAAACTTAACTAAATTGCATTTCAAACTGATCACACTTTTATAATTAAACTGAACATAAAATATGTAATTTAAAATTTAATCACAATATTTAGGAACTTAGCTAGTTTTGTAAATAAAGATAATATGCACTGATTTTCTAAAAAACCAATTCTCTAGGAAACTTGGTATTTATATTTTATGACAGTTTACCAGATAATGGTAGACATATAAATCAGTAATTACTGGGAAAATGTGTTTCTGAAATAGTTAAGAATAAATTATAATGAGGAGAAGATATATTTGCTGGCTGCAATCAGTTTTAATATTAAATATGGCCCTTGAACTAAATAATCACAAATATGCACATCTATATTGAAAAAAATTAGAGCTCTTTATTATAAAGCATGTTTAGGGAAAATAAAATGATTATCATTTAATAAGGTATCTTTAATATAACAATGCAGTGCTTTTTAACTTAATTTTTATATTTCTTTTTAATTAGAAAGAATAATTATATATCTTGTCTCCTAATTCACTGGATAATTCACATTGCTTGCAACATATGTTCTTCACCATATTTTCACTGGTCACTTGATTTTAATTATCATCTTTATTGTTAGAAAAACGTATAATAAAATTTTTTAAAGTTCATTATTAGTATTCTAATTTTGTATATTAAATAATTTAGTAATGATTTACTAGACTCTGAAATTCCTTTCATATCAATAATATAGTGATAATCATCACTTCTCTTCTCTACAAACACACTGTTTCTTTAAAACTCTAAGAAACTATGTTCACAGGATTTTAGTTTCTGGGTTATTTATCTTATGTTTCTAAATAATATTAAAATGTTTTATATTTCATAGTATATTTCATTATGAAGTACAATAATTTACATGAATCTTGTCCAGAATCTTTTGTATAATCATAAAAGTTTTCTTTATGGAACATATTATGTGTACATTATTTTTATAAGCTGGCAAATTTAAAACAATATATTTCAAAGTATCTTAGTTAAAGAGCATGTTTCACTGCATTTGAAGAATTCACCTAAACTTTCCATAGAAAATATTTTTCCAACTAAAATTTATAACTGAACATTCATCTAGATTAGTGAATAAACTTGAATAATGACTTTCTTAAAAAGAAACTGAAACAATATTACTGAAATTTCTATGCAGCCTCAATCTCCCAGGGAGCAGGACCAATCATCAAAAAATATGGGAAGTGTCGTAGTCTCTGATTTAAACTATAATGCTTTAACTATAAACTACTATTAAGTTATAATATTAAGACTGTGGTTATTAGAATAAAAAGCATAAACACTAGTAAAATAAAACCGGAGAATCTAGAATTAAAACCTCACATGTTTATATTGTTGATTTACTTCCAAAAGGAGAAATGAGCACTGTAGAGTCAGTTCAGCAAATGGTACTATTAAAACTCTATAGCCACATGCATAAAAACTAGAGTAGGCCACTATTTCACACATAAATATTATCTTCAGAGGATTCAGTATTCAACATTAGAGTTTTAACTCATAAAATATATCATAGAAAATATAGGCAATAATTGTATGATACTGACTACAGGGAGGTATTTAGTGATTCAACCACATTGGCAAGAAAAATACAAAAAAATTACATCAATCTATAAAACCTTTCACACTGAAAGAAGATATTTTTAAATACAATAACATGGACCTGGTCAATAGTACAGGGGTAAGATGCTTGCATTACAATGTGGTGATTAGATCCCCTGCAACATTGGGTACCCAGACTACAATGGTCAGGGCTCATTACTGAGTACAGATTGTTCCAAAGCTCCTCCCCATAAAAAATAGAAAAAAATCTAAAGGCAATCTACTGAGTTGGAAAATTTACTATGATAAAATTATGAACTTTGATTTATCAAAAGGCACACAGAAGCTAGGGTAAAGTAAGTTAGATGAGATAAATCTCAACAAGATCTAAATGCACTAATTTCTCCAACTCTGATCAGGACATTCCCAACCTATTACTTGGAGTATCACTAGTAGCAGTGCCTGCTGGTTTTTAAAACAATCTTTTTAAATGTAGGCATTTGTTACTTCATTGGTACAGTCATCAATTAATTGCCCAGATTATCTTTACATAGATGGTTTCTGGTAGTTCCTTAAGAGCCTTTCAAATCACCAATGAGAACAGAAGAAAGAATGAGAGTAAAAATGACATCCTAAATGTGAAGGCATATGGAGTGAGTTAAATTGGAATATGGGGCAAAATATTTGAAACAAAACTTTCCAACCTCAGATCTCAAACCATGATCAAAGGAGTCTTCTGATTCCTCCCTTAAAAGTTAAATAAATTGCAGAAACTTATTGTAACAAAAACAACAACAAAATGAAGACCCAGTTAAATATGGAACAGATGGACTCAAATCCCACTTTCAATTACCTAAGAGAAAAACAGGCTGACTTTGCAGGACATAAATGTTAATTATTTCATTCCTACTGTTTCTTCTTTATACATCCTATCTTATATCATTTAAAACATACAAACTGTAATAAAGCAAGATAATGTGATCCCATTGTTAAGAGTCTAATCAGTCAATAGGACCAGGCACAAAGATGGTACAAAAAAAGACTTAGAATTTCAAAGTGAATGGCAGACACTTCCTGATATCTATAACTAAAAATCAAAAACATTAATATGAAAGGACATATGTGCATCTATGTTCACTGAAGTGCTTAGCACAATAGCCAAGATATGAAAATAACATAAACACCCGAAGTATCGATGAATGGGTCAAGAATTCATCGATATACACATAATTGTATATATAATATATAACATAATACATAATATATAACATATAATATATAACATATAATATATAATATATAATATACAATATATAATATATAACATATAACATATAACATATAATATATAATATATAATATATAATATATAATGTATAATGTATAATGTATAATATATAACATATAACGTATAACTTATAACATATAATATAATGTATAATATGTAATATATACTATATACTATATACTATATACTATATACTATATACTATATACTATATACTATATGTTCCTGATCTCTGCTCTCCAGAGACTCATACTCATATGATCACCGCTATTGCTGTCCCAAAAAGTAGCTCCACAGACTTTGTTCCAGACACCCGACTTAGCGGCTCTCCTTGAGACAAGTTTAAGGTGAGTAATGTTAAAGATACCTGTCTTTTGTTGCTCTAATAACCGAATTTTGAAAGATTTTTGAGCACATTAAACACTTTGTCTTTAGCATAACATTTACCATAAATCATTCACCAAAACTATCCATTTGCCAAAAGTCATTTGCCATAAATATCCAATCACATAACTATTGTCTGCAAACCTCCAGCCACATGGGACAGAGCACAGACAAATAAAAGGCGGACAATTTAGTCCGGTTTATCTTTATGGAAAGCTATGGTACTTATGAAGGTGGCAGGCAGCTGTAGATTGAGCCTAAAGCTTTTTTCCAGCTGAATTAAATAAAGATGCCACCAAGAAATCTGCCTTTTCATTTTCTTAAACCAAAGGTCCAGGAAAGCATCTACTTTAAACTTAACAAGTTGCTCTCCAGAACTTGCACTCTGCTCCCGTTGGGGGAGGTGCAGTTTTATCACAAAAAATCACAAGAGTTATCATCGGAAAAGACCAAAATAAAGAGTGGTCATGAGGAATGTTGTGAAGCTCCCAGAGCTTTGCTCTTTGATTTTTAAATTTAGAACAGGAGGAACTACAAGCCTTTTTGAGGCCGGGACAGGCTCCGGGAATTAATCTGTTCCTCCCCATCCTCATCAGAGTTTGTAAGAATTTTTAGGGAAGCCCTCAACTTGAGATTCAGTTTCCATCAGAGGGGCACCTATGCCTTCGGAGGTATTAACTCCGGGCAGATTTTTAGTTTGAGAGTCGGCCTCCTCTGGAGGTTTCTTTTCTTCCTCTAGATTATTGTCAAGCTTTAAAATCTGTTTGCTAGACTTAATTTCATGACTCTCTGAAAGAAAAGCCGGAGTTACGAAAGTCACCACTTTTACTAGCTCCTGAAGAAACAGGTGAAGCCAGAACAAAGAAAAACTCATGGTTTAAATGCTGCTCCCAGCTTCAGGAAAAGTTCTTTAACATCTCAGTGGGACCTCCAGATGCTTTGCGCCCACCCAGGGACGCCAAATGTCGGGGGGCTCCGCCGGGTCCCCGACAGTGCCGGGAAGCGAGTTCCCTTCTACCTCCGAAGCCGGCGAGAAATGGATGAAAACTCAGGAATCCGATGCAGTTTTAAAAGGCTTTAGTTATCACAGGTTCAGGCATACAAATCAGCAAAAAGGAAAAGCCCGGTGCTTAGGATTCCAGGCTAGAACCCCAGCCATGTGTAGGCCAAGATGGCCGCCACCACGTGTAAAGGCTTTGTAAAGAGGAAGAAGACAAGACTTCCAAGAAGGGTGCGAGCTCACAAAGAGAGCGCCCACAAAGAAGCGGGGAGAGAGGAAACAGGCTAGTTTTATACCTCTGCCATTCAGACCTTCCTCCCACTGTTATGGAAAGCAGGGACGGTCAAATGCCCTTAGGTAATCCCTCCCTGCACCTCACCTAGGCCCTTTAGTATGCTAATGTTTTGAGCCAAGATCTGCCTGGGAATGCCTTTATAGGGTAGAGAAGGGGGTTTCTGAGATGGCATGTCTCTGTACCAAAGACTAATACTAATGCCAGTTAAATATTTCTCCAAGCCTTCACAAGTCTCTTCTACTTCATTGTAGTTTTATATTTTAGTTGCCTTTGAGTATATCAGGGAGCCATGCTTGTTTACTTGGAAGCAAGCAGCATTTCTCTCTGATCTAATTACTTAGGTGTCCTACGTGGCCAGGCTAATATGCTGGTAAGATCTAGCTAGTCCCACGATGATTGTGGTAGCATGGGAGAATATTTATACCAGCTAGTACAGCATACATGGTCGGATAAACTGCCACATTTAGACTACCCCTTTATCTACGAAGTGATTTGCAGGAGGCAATCCAGAGCAGATGCAGTGGCCCTTAGGAGTCCTGCAACACTATATACTATATACTATATACTATATACTATATACTATATACTATATACTATATACTATATACTATATACTATATACTATATCACTTGATCACTTGAATCCCATTATTCATCGATTTGCTCGGCGGGCACCAGTAACATTTCCATTGGACCCTATCATGTGCCAATGTAGCCTAATGGCATCTGGTTGATTCAGGAATATGAAGAGCCTCAAACCGTTCCTTCAGGGTCTTAACAAGGAAGGCTGACCATCTTTTAGGTGGGCGGCCACGTGATCTTTTGACATCCCGTGGGATCCAGTCGGTAATGGCTCTAGTCCAGCGGTTTTCTCCAAATCGCATTACATGTCCAGCCCATCTGATTTTCGATGCCTTGGCAAGCGAACTATATACTATATACTATATACTATATACTATATACTATATACTATTTACTATATACTATTTACTATATACTATTTACTATATAATATATAATATATATACACATGCAAGGCAACACTGAAGTATTAAGCCATTCAGAATTCTATTCAGGTAAAAGTTTTAAAAATTTAAAGACATCTGAAATCATTTAATGAATTAAAGACATTAACAATAAAATGATTGCTCTATGAAAAAAATACAATATTTTATTCACTATATTGAGATAAAAACAATTAAAAGTAAGATTTATGAACCATCATGATATTAAAGAATATAAAGAGCTTTCCTACATGAGACTGACTCCATTTTTACCCACACTACCATGTTTTGTCCCTGAACAACACTAGGGGGTAGCTCCTGGTAAAGATACTAAAACAAGCACCACTGGTAGCCCTGAGTAAAGATACTAAAACAAGCACCACTGGATATGGACTACAAATAAAAATAAAATATTTTATGACAAAGAGCAAAGGAATGAGTAAATACGCAGATTTTTGTCCTTTAAAGTAAATTAAAACACTTTTTCACTGAAAAAGCATAAGAAAACGAGAAATGACACCATTAAGGTACAGAAACACTGGAGGAGTTTGATAGCAACACCTTCCAGTTTAGTCAATTTCACACTTGCAGAGTATTGGACCAAAAGTCAAATGTTTTAGACATTATTCCTTAAAATATTTTCCTATGCAACAGTTTCAGGTTGACTAGCAACATATTTTCTTACATTAAGGCTTTTTATTCTATAAGCTATAAAGGGCACCAGAGCTTTTCCACACACTACCAGAGAAGCTTACACATCATCCTTAATGAACAATGGAGAGGAATCACTCAATAGACAAGACATGTTCTGTTAAAGTCTCTAAACTTTTTTCAGGACTCTCATTTCCTCCCTGACACGCCCCCCTCCAGTTTCCCTACCAATAAGTTGGATGCTCCAAAAATTAATTATATTTCAGAGTGTTCTCTTTCTTTGACAGATGCCTTATGGTTCTTTTCTAGGATGTTGCTAAAATTATTGTCTTAGTTCTCATATAAACAAGTTCAAATCCCCATTAAGTCATGATTTTTAGAATCAATGCTACTTGTTAAATCTCCAAATGTAATTTTACCAAAATTAGAAGAATAAAGAACAAAACATCCAACAGATAGGTTGTTTAGCAATTTATGATTTTCATGTATTGCAAAGGCAACTAAACATTATATTTGCCCTAAATTCCTGGGTATGAGAAAAGATGCTAACCAAATGCAAGAATTTTTTAAGGAGCTATATATTTGGTCCCTTAAGAATTGTCTTTCATTCCTTTGATTAAAAAAGTAACCAATTCATATAATTTCTAATACCCTAAATAGAGCTCCTAAGAATAAAAGTGAGAAATAAAAATTGCTATAAACTCATGAACATGGAAAGTTTGTACACAATGAAATGAAAGTATTAGTCTCTGCTTTCAGTGTTGCTTTCCCCTTCAATGATGTTAAATAAGGATGTAAGACTTTTCTGTCAGTAAACGTTTATTTTTTTAAGATACTTAAGTGTAAATATATAAGTCACAGGTAATATTTTAAGATTAATAGTAATTGATATCCAATTTTTCATAAAATCACTGTAATTATTTTGTTTTGAATTACATTTGCATTTTTCTCAAAATCACTGAAGCACACCCAAAAGATGACCTATATGATTCTTTATATAAGCACTGACCCACTGCTGATTTTTATTATTGAGGCAAATAAAAAATTTAGTCTGTTATATACTAATTTTCAGAAAAAAAAAGTAAGATGTAATTAAGGACCTGCCAGTTGAGCAATGAAATTATTTGTAACCACCTTTCCTAAATATCACAATTAAAAGTATCTTCCTCAAAAGATGGTTAAGATAGTATCTCATAATATAAAATCATAAACATGTTTATTCATTGACTAAGCACTTATTTATGTATGACGGTTTGATTTATCTTTAACTGTAACAAAATGTATTTCATCTAACACCTTCAAGTATGCTGTAGCATAAATCGGAAAATAATCACTTTTGACACTATATAGTAAATAATTTCCCAGGCTTAAAAAAATAAAAAATTTATGAGGCTGACATATGTTTTATGCCTGTACAAAATGGTAGACTCTTCACTATGAGAAAACATATACCCTTAAGCTTTATTTATTATGCATTTGGGAAACTGCATAGGAAAACCTCAAAACACAGCATTAAATGTCTTTCGGTGACAACTGAGCCTCTGGATAACAGACTATTATTCATCATAGTATGACCTACAAATTAATGACTTATAAACTGTGAATAAAATAAAACAAAAATATTGAAAATAAATGAAGAAATTGAAGAGTGCTTAAACTGTAAAGTTACATTCACAGATGATCATTTGCAAGAATCTAGGAAGACCACTTTATCTTTTACTGATAGCAATAGATTAACCAAATAATGCTAATAAAAGTCACCATCATTATATTCTGCAGCTTGAAAGACACCTCCCCACCTGTCTGTAAGGAGGCTAGAAAGCTCATTGACTACCCACAAAGGTCTACTGAAGGAATAATTTTTTGTTGCAGAAATGATTGCAAATGTTTTCCTACTTTCTTAATACCCAAATTACCAAAAAACAGACATAACTAAGCCCCCTTAAAAGCTGAGCAACACTTAGTGAGAAATATTTTATATATTTGGCCCTTGTTCCCAAAGTAGGGAAATTTATGTACAAGAGGAGAAAGGACCTCAAATTATCATATGCTGGAGATTATAAATTGTTAACACACCAAGTAAACAAAAAATCAGAGCATGAAAGTCATAAAGACATTAAAAATTTTATCCATTAGCAATAAAATGGAGCCCCTGCTAGGGAAGGGAAAAATAATGGGTTTATGGCCATCAGCAGTGTCATACAAAATAAAAATAAAAGAGATTCACAATGCCCAAGCTGGAGATACAGGCATTTTATATACAGTCATCACTATGTTCCCCTGAAGAGTACATTATAAAAACAATTTAACGAGAAATACACACTTATGAAATTACAACAACAAGCATCAATTAAGAATAAGATTTCTGGTTCTGGAGATATAGTACAAAGGTTTCACATGGCCAATATAAGTTTGATCGCCAGTACTATATATGGGTCCCAGATTCTTAGTGCCACACCAAGTCCTGTGGCACAACCATATCCATCTTGTGAGCAGTGACACCATTTGTGGCCTCTTAAAGATCTGTGGCCCAGACCTGTCCAGAAAACTCAGCAAAACAATCTTGTAGATCACTGGGTGCCTTAAGAGTTTCTTCTCAAAATGGGTATCATGGTCACTTTCTAAATGAATTACCTAAGTCTCCATGAATACAGGCTAAGATGAACTAAAACATAAACTTATAAATCACATTATACTTAAATTAGGTAAAAAAAAATCTATGGGTGTCGGGAATGCCGCGGGGTCCCCGACAGTGTAGAGACAGAGGTTCTCTTCTACCTCCGAGAACGCCGGGAGAACAGATGAAAACTCACCCCTGGTGCAATTCCAAAAAGGCTTTTAATAGTACAAAGCTTTTCCACAGCACTCCAATATATGAACAAACTTTAGCTCTGGTCCGAACTTAGACCATACAAAGAGCCTAAGTCTCCCACCAAAGAGAGAGGATCTCACCCGAGCTGAATCCTACACAGAAGATGAAGCAAAAGACCAAAGAGCAAAAAGCAAAAGGCCAAAAGCCAAAAGCTAAGAGGCCCAAAGCCAAAAGGTGAAGGGGCCTCAAGTCAGCCCCTTATATACACCAAAGTAATCCAACCGGGAGGGGCATGTCAACAAAGAACTCTAAACAGAGTGTAGTGCCACACCCTATTGCAGGTATAAACAAAGGTTATGCCAAGGTCTAAACCTTTCTACCAAGATTATCTCTTATGTAAAACACTGGAGAGGAGAGAGAGAGGGGGCTGATATAAAGTAATACATCTTAACTTCATGAGCTTCATGTAATCTAGATGGTACCCACAAGGTCCTTCCTATTGATATCTGCACCAGGGTGATTCTGAGTATCTTGTTCTCGTGTACTGAAAGGGTCACACTCGCCTGCTTAGAGCAAACTAGTATGATCCTTCCTATAGTATTTCTATAGTCTCAGCGTAGCCAGGGTGGTAGTCTCCTGGTAAATTCTAACTGTCCCACGCTGGGTGCAGTGGATATAAAGAGGACGCTGTGCCCAATCTAGAAAACATAGAAGTCTTAGTAGATGTATAAGTCAGAAGTTACTCAGTCAAGGTGACTTCTGTAAGTGCCACACCCTCTAGCAGTGTTTACATAGAAGAGAAGTCTCATTAGAATGAACCTTGACTTAAGTAGATTAAGCTGGGAGTGGGCAAAACAACAAAACTCCCAGAAGAGCTAAACCTGTCCTCCAACATATGGGTACCTAGGCCGAGAACTCAATATGATGAGCGACCTAAAACCTGAGCTGCGCAGGAGGAAGAGAGCAGCATGGAATGCCTTCAAGAACACCAAAGAAACAGCTAAAAGGGCAAAGAACCTCTGGTTCTGGGCACATCTCTTTGACTCCCATTCTCCCAGCATTAAACATGAGACCTGGACCCTACAAAAGCAGGATGTGAATGCTATTCAGGTCTCCCAAAGAGGAATCAAAGAACTATGCCTGGAATATCACACCTCACTCAAGTGAGAGAAGGAATCCAGAGTTCCAACCTCCTTTTGCTGTTCCAGAGTCAGGGATATTGTCTCGTTTGCCAAGGCATCGAAAATCAGATGGGCTGGACATGCAATGCTATTTGGAGATGACCGCTGGACCTGAGCCATTACCGACTGGATCCCACAGGACACCAAAAGATCAAGTTGCCACCTACCTACAAAATTGTCAGACTTCTTTATCAAGACCCTGAACGAACGATTTGAGGCTCTTCATATTCCTGAAGTAAGCAGATGCCATTGGGCTACACTGGCACGTGATAGGATCAAGTGGAAACATTACTGGCAACTGCTTGAGCAAATCGATGAATAACAGGATGTCAAGTGATCAAGAAATATTTGCAATTTCACATCAGTATGACAAAATGACATGGACCAAAGGTTTCTTTAATCAAGGTCAACCAAACAAGGCAATATAAGGCAAGAGTAGTTTTTGTTAATTCCAAAAATAATGCAGAGCACTTACAAGAAACCACTACTACACAGAAAAGACTAACAGAATAGTCTTTTAGTTAGACTAAAAGACTAACCAATATGACACAGAAAATTCTATTCCTTTACAGACTGAACACTGTATGTGATAAAGGTCATGAGTAGATTGTATTAATGAAAAGGACTACTAGAATTTCTCCAACTCTTTTCACATAGGGTTGGGATATTGTTGAATCTGCACCCAGTGGTGCTCAGGGCTTGCTCCTAACTTTGTGCTCAGGGATCTCTCCTGCAAAGTTCAGAGGACTACATGGGATGCTGGATATCAAAGCCATTTTTGCTATGTGCAATGTAAGCATCTTACCAGCTATACAATCTTATCAGACCCATCACATTTTAACTTCTATTAGACTTCACAGTTTGTTTTTTTTTTTTTTTGCTTTTGGGTAACACCCAGCTGTATCCAGGAGTTACTACTGGCTCTTCCCTCAGGAATTACTCCTGGCAGACCTCAAGGAGTATATGGGGTGGCGGGAATCAAACCGGGTTGGCTGTGTGCAAGGCAAATGCCCTATCCACTGTGCTATTGCTTCGGTCCCAGGTTTCACTGTTTTACTTGCCCCTGACCATTCATTATACACTCCATTATAATCTTATTTTCTAAACAGCTTCCTCACCTGGTGCCACCTTGATTTTCATACTTTTCTTTATCATGTTTTTTCATGTTCCATACCTTACATTTATACTATTATCAATATCAGTTATTATGTTCCACTTTAGAACCTTGCAGTACTACACTGTGTGTTTTTTGTTATTTGGAATAATAAGATATTGGGTGAGAAATCAAGTGAGTAAATATGAAGTCTGTTTCTCCTTTCTATGTGAAAGGGCAAGGGGAACCATGTTTTCTCATCAGCAGAGTTTTGGACATGAGATATCTGAAACCAGCCCCTAGGTATAGATATTTAGGTATTGGATCAGCCAGGGTGGGCTCCTTTTCTCTTCCATCAGGACCTGTGCAAACCCTCTCTGCTTTCTTCTTCTGCAGAATTGAATAATCAATGCACTTAGCTTAAAATATTGAGTTTATTTTGTTGCTTTCACTTTGGGAAAACTAAATTCAAATTCTTTTGTGATTGATGATTCTGTTACAAGCAGAGAGCTATGGGGAATCTTGGTAAGTTTCCTGTCTAAACCAGTGCATATCCAAACTCAACTCATCTGGAGAGCCCATACAGCAAGGTGCAGAATTCCAGCCAGGGAAAGAGACTTAGGGGAACCCTGGCAAAGTGTCTAGGGAAAAGCACTTTTAAAAAAAAATTTTGTGCCTTGAAAATTAATCCCTATTTTATTTTCACACTTCCTTTAGATCTTTCTTTACATTGTATTTTTTAAATTGCATCATTGATTGTTGCAGGACTCCTCTAAGAGCCTCTGCATCTTCTCTGAATTGCCACCTGCAAATCACTTCATAGATAAGGGGGTAGTCTAAATGTGGCAGTTTATCTGACCATGTATTCTGTACTAGTTGGTATAAATATTCTCTCATGCTACCACAATCATCGTGGGACTAGCTAGATCTTATCAGCATATTTGCCTGACCACGTTGGATCCCTAAATAATTAAACCAGAGAGAAATGCTGTTTGCCTCCAAGCAAGAAAGCATGGCTCCCTGATAAAAGCAAAGGCAACTAAAATACAAAACTACGGTGAAGTAGACGAGACTTGTGAAGGCTTGGGAAATATTTAACTGGTACTTGTATTAGACTTTGGTACAGAGACAAGCCATCTCGGAAACCCCTTCTCTACCCTATAAAGGCTTTTCCAGGCAGATCTTGGCTCAAGACATTAGCATATAAAAGGGCCTAGTTGAGGTGCTGGGAGAAATTACCTGAGGGCATTTGACCCCCCTGCTTCCCATAATAGTGGGAGGGAGGTCTAAGTTGCAGGGGTATAAAACTAACCTGCTTCCTCTCGTCGTTCTCTTTTTTGGGCTCTCTCTTTGTGAGCTTGCACCCTTCTTGTGAGTCTTGTCTTTGTCTCCTCTTTATAGGGCCTTTACACATGGTGGCCACCATTTTGGCCTACACGTGGGCTGGGTTTCTAGCCAGGAATCCTAAGCACAGGGTTTTTCTTATTGCTGATTTGTATCCTGAACCTGTGATAAGTAAAGCCTTTTAAAACTGCATCGGATTCCTGAGTCTTCATCCATTCCCCGCTGGCTTTGGAGGTAGAAGGGAACTCGCTTCCGGGCACTGTTGGGGACCCCGGCAGTGGCTCCAACAATTGACCATTACAAAGCTGTTCATTATTGGGTTTCAGTCATAAAGTGTTCCAACATCCATCTGCCCCTCCCTGCTAAACTTGCTTCTATGGCAGACACTTTGCTCTCTCTCTCTCTCTTATTCTCTTTTACTCTCTCTCTTTCATTTTTCACATTGTATTTGCAATGCTAACAAATATAACTTTACTTTCAATACTCAGCTTTAGCCCAACGTTACTATTTTCAGCTATTATCTTTAAACTGGTCCCTTTTTGTCTCTGCTTGCAACAATTCTGTTCCTACTCAAGTTCTTAATTTAACTTTCTCTGACTATAGATTGCCTCCTTATGATAGATAATGTTTCCAATATCACCCCCAAATTCTGTTAATCAGTTCATTGATCCACGTAAGATCAGTTTATTAGGAAACCAACACAAGTGAAATTGTTTCTTCCTCAAATATTCCTTTGTCATCTTTTTTAAAGCTCACACACATAAACACACAGAATGAAGCTAAAAAAAAAACTCTGCACTTCACGGGAAATGGAAGAATCTATGTTATCACATTCCATGTCTCTTTTCTGAGGTGGAGGGTGAAATGCTAAACACTAGCTCAAGGAATGAGGATTTCAAGACTAAATCTCAGATCCTCAGGATTCTACAGAACCATTTGGTATTGCCTCCTGCAACAAAAACTAATCAGGTATATTTCTGCTAATTCTATCCACTGAACATACCTGCCTCATCCAAGATTGAGAAATTCTACAGTTACTGCCATTTTTCACAGAACAAAAGAACATATTCTATACTATAGATATATAGCTTCAGAGAGATCAGAACAAAATTGGAGCAGAGAGTTTAGAAGAGAATGGCAGGAGAGGAAAATTCCTCAGAATGGGACTAAGACCTGCACCCAGGATATCCATACGATAATTCTTTCAAACATCCTGCTCTTCCCCAGCCCATTTCTCTTCCCAGCTTGCATGTCTTAAATCTGCTCTTTCATCCCCTAGTAAAAAAAAATTTAAAAAAAGGTTTTTTTTTTATGATTCCCAGACTTTCTTTGCAAGGATATTCATGACTCAGTTTTGTTTCCCTACCCATATCTTCCCCTGCTCGCAAATAAATTTCCACTGAATGTGACCATTTGTTCTCTGGTCCTCGTCATGGATCTTGACTACCTGAGAATAAGAACCTGAGTGCGCTCTAACATTACCACAAGACTCCCTTTTCTGGCCACTCCTCCCTAGCCTGGGATGGAAAAATGCACTTAATCTTTATGTAAAGGATGACATGTCACAGAGACTGCCACATGTGTCTGTGTGTCTACAGTGCTAGTGCTTACAAGCACTCCAGTTTCTTAACTATTTTAACGTTTGCAAGGAAACATCAGTTCATCCCATGTGACACCCATCCGCATGCCTATATAGGTGAAACACCACCCATCTCTGTGTTCCATTCACCCCCAGGGAGACCTGGACATAACGCAGCTTGGTTCACCTGGCGTGCTTCCTGTAATAACGGAAATTGCAAGGATTTCCATGGTCTTGGAGTTTACACGTGAAATGAAAAGATCCTCATTAGTCATTTCTTGCAACATGGACATGCTTTATATAAAAAAAGAAACTAAGTAAACACTAGCAGAAATCAAAGATACGCTCCTGATTGCAATGGATCTGGAAGTCAGGGTCTTAAGCCATGAATGCAAGATTTAAAATGTTTCCTTTGGTTTTGTAATCTGTTCCAGTGTTCTTAAGCTACCAGGATAACGGCATTTCCTTTTACTCTTTCCTTCAGGTGATTTGAGCTATGATTCCTATCACTCCCACTGAAGGACGAACAATTTTGTGTAGGTGGATGCTTGAGTCAAATTTTATTTTGATTTTTTACTGAGGTGATGTTGGATTACAAGATAATATATATATATACATATATATACACACACTATATATATACATATACACACTATATATGTGTATACACACATTATATTATATATATATATAATATACTTTCTGTGATCTTTGGCTGCTGATCTCTGAGTTCATATACACACATATATATGTGTGTATACACACACATATATATATTATATATAATATATATATACTTTCTGTGATCTTTGGCTGCTAATCTCTGAGTTCACCCTGTGTGCTGTCATAAGTTTAATTTTCATAAGTTCAGAAAAGGAACCCTTTAAGCTTAGATGTTTAAATCCTCCCACACCTCAGTGGCATCTTTCTAAAATATTATAGAGATTTTTATGAGACTGTAGGCTGTTTTTCTAAATCAAAATTTCTTGGAACTAAAGATACTGCACTTTCTAGCTTTGAAGTATTGAAAACATTGTATTTAAAAGCACCCAGTACAATGGAATTTGTGCCTTATGTTTAGCCATCATCTTCCTTTAATGCCTTAAGAGGAAACCGCATGAGGCTTCACCTTCAGCTTCTTTGCATTTTTGTCCTAACATTCCTGGGAGTCAGGTGTGAACTGACACAACCATCCCTTCCCCCCCCCAGAGCGGATAATTCTGATAAGAGACATAAGCTCTATGTTGAGGAAAAAATGTGATTAGATGACATACTAATACAAATAAATAAACATAAGTACAATTGAGGTACCTCATGTCAAGAATATTAGTGATTTTTTCTCATTAAAAAGTGTATCATTAGGTGCCAATTAGTTTTCTCTAGAAGACCATGTAATGCCTACTGAGTTCTATCTATTCTGAACACACCAGGAGGAACACCTGACTTCAGAGCTGGCCTCTTTCTGATTGGCTGATACTTATAAGATGGCACTCATGACATTGTTCCATGTTTCAAAGATCATTCAGGGTTTCAGTCATGGCTGTTAGAGTAGGGACCTAGTGAAGGAGAAAGAGTACTGCTAAGAAGAACTATTTTAAATTTATGACAAGAAAAATTACAATAGAGACTTCGTGAGGTGTATGGATATTTTATAATATATAAATATCTTCAGAGTACAGACTGGGAGATTGTGTTGGTAATGACCAAAGTGAGAATTTTTCCCCTGTCTACTTCTGTTTCATTTTCAAGAGAAACTTTTCTCAATTTCAAATAATTCTACCAAATGATTTTGGATATATTTTTTTATTTCTACTTTTCCCTCCAATTCAGAGCAATTTTTAGACTGGCAAGCAAAGATACACAAACTACCTGAAAGAGTAGCTGGCAAAAAACATGTAATTACTTTTTGAATATCCAAAATCTCTATCAGAAATATACCAAAATGTTCAATAAATATGCATTGGAAAAAACATGAAAGCTCTCTAGACTTCTTTAAAATAAAAAAAAAAAAATTTTCATGGTTCCTATTTTATAAAGTTGCTCTCTTTTTCCTTTGAAATTCTGGTCAAAATGGTTTGTCTAAATAAACAATATGTGGGTATTTCTGCTTTGTTTTAAGTCTGTTCTCAGGGGAAAACACTAGACAAAACTCATTTTTCAAAAGCAGGCTGAATTGTGCGACAGTAAATTTAAAGGAGTGAACTAAATGTGTCTTTGCTTATAGTAAAGATTTTATTTTATTCTAACAACAACAAAGACCCTAGGTAAGCAATTCACTAGAATATTTCACACTTGTCAGCAGTTATGACAGATCAACACTTTTGTATTAGCAATGACGCTGTTATGAATATATCCTAATATTTATAGTCAAAGGTCTCTATTTTACTTTAGAGCTTAACATTATAAAAGCAGACATTCCAGAAAATAAAGCACTTTTTCTCCTTTCATTGTTTAAAGGAAATGCGTATTCTCCTGGATTCCAAAGATTTATTTTTAAATTAAGGGATTGAACTCCTGCCAACATCCATACATAATTTGGAAATAAGTTCTGATTGTATGATTTAATGTAGAAGTATGGAAATAGGTATAGCTGCTGGTAAAATAAAACAGCAAACTAAAAAGGACAATAACCAAGCAATATATACCAAAGTTTTAAAAAATTGTTCTTTACATTTTGGCTTCATAATTACTTATTTTATCATACATAAGACCTTTATATTAACTCTTGGTATATGATTAATATTGTTAAAATAGGAAAAATAAGACTAAACTAAACAAGGTTCTGATAGTTGGAAAATAGTTCCATGACAAAAACAATATGGAAAATAAAATATGTTAAATTTTTATTCAAAGTAACTAAAAGGATAAGTAATTAGTGAAAAAACTACTTGTCAAAGTACTAAAAGGATAAGTAATTAGTAAAAAAAAGCTACCTAAATTTTGTAAGGGAAAAGATTAGCTACCTAGTAAAGCATGAAAGTGTAATACTCTCTACAGGAAAACATCAAGCCTTGATTACAGCATATCAGAAAAGAAAGACTTCAATAAAGAGATATACTATAGTCACAGACAAATACAGCACCAAAAATATGTAAATAGTCCCATATTACCCAAGGTAGTTTAAATTACCTTGATGTCAAGTTATCCGGTAGAAGGTTAAGATTTAACTCAAGGTCTACTAATAACTCAAAGCAAAAAATCTACTACAAAATATTAAAGATGAGATAAAATTACTCCTAAAACTCAAAGGAAACTTATTAAGTAATTGAAATTCAGGGGCCAGAGCGATAGCCCAGCGGGTAGGGCATTTGCCTTGCGGCGCAGGCCGGCGAGCACGGGTTTGATCCCTGGCATCCCATATGGTCCCCGAGCACCGCCAGGAGTAATTCCTGAGTGGAGAGCCAGGAGAAACCCCCTGAGCATTGCCGGGTGTGACCAAAAAAAAAGCAAAAAATATTGAAATTCATATAAGGTGTCATTACCAAAATATATAAATTAATTTTTTAGTAGAAGAGAAAGTGCAAGTACAGAACCATGGACTTAGGAAATATATGGCATATATGGGAGAATGATTATCTGAGATAAAAAAATAATGAAGAAGCAGAGCTCTAAAAGTGATTATGCATATAATGCATATAGTAAAATGCAAATCCATAGAAATATATACTATGTAGATAACTCATTTTACTTGCTATGTATGCACACTAATTAAGCAAGTTACTAAAACAAAAATTTAAAAAAGTTGAAAATTGGGCTTCAACTCCCCAAAATATTTTTGCTTTTTGATATAGGGAGATGAGGATATTTTAAAATCCATGTAGTTTGTTTACAAAAATCAAGGTATTTTTCTATATTAAAATTTAGATGTTCCAACCGGTGCTGGCATGGAAGCGGGGGGAAAGGGATTCTAATCCACTGTGGGTGGGAGAGCCGATTGGTCCAGTCATTTTGGAAAACAATATGGTCATTCCTCCGAAAACTAGATATTGGGTTCCCGTTTGATCCAGCAATACCACTACTAGGAATATATCCTGGAGACCCAAAAACACATAGCAGAAACACATCTGTAATTCTTTATTTATCGCTGCATTGTTCACGATAGCTAGAATCTGGAAACAATCTAAGTGTCTGAGAATAGAGGACTGGCTAAAGAAATGGTGGTACATCTACGCAATGGAATACTATGCAGCTGTCAGAAAAGACAAAATTATTAAATTTACAAGCAAATGGATGGACATAGAGACTAACATGCTGAGTGAAATTAATCAGAAAGAAAAGGACAGATATAGAATGACTGCATTCATTAATGGGATATAAATATATACCAGTGTTTTACTAAATGTGGAAAATGTAATGTCAGACTAGAACTTACCATTGAATATACACAAAGAGACTTACATGATAAACCAAAATGTCTGCAGGGCTAACCACAATGTGTAAAAGAAAAGGGAGAGAGATGTAGAGGCAGAGACAGGGAGACAGAGAGATAAAGAGAGGAAAAGAGGGGTACTTGCTATAGAGGCAGCCTGGGTGTGGGGGGGCGAGGGGTGTGGGTACATTGGTGGTGGGAATGGGTACTTGTGGAGGGATGGGTGCTGGAATGCTGTATTACCAAGAATCAATTATGAACACCTTTTTAATCGTATGTCTCATGGTGGTATAATAAAAAGTTTTTAAAAATTAAGATGTTCTTTATTCAAAAGAAACAAAAAGAGTAAGAGCACCAATTACAAAAAGGGACAGATAATAAGAATATTAAAAAAACAAACAATATCAATAAGGAAAATAAAACATATTTAGAATAAATGTCAAAATACACAATAAGCATTTTGCTGAAAAAGACACAAATCATTTATATAAAATATAAATTTAAATAATACCAAAATGAGGTCCCCTTATATTACTTGATTATGTCTGGTACTATACCAAAATTTAAGGTGACATTGTAACACAAAAAGCATTTTGTACATTGAAAGTAGAAACAAATATATAGAAATAGTTTTCAAATGGTTTTTAGCATCATAGCCTAAGGTTTACAAACTGACTCTATTCCTAAATTTATAAACAAAAGAAACTCTTGTCCAGGTATTCTAGAAAGTACATGCTTGAATGTGCATAGCAATATAACTCGAAATATAGAAAAAAAAACGCATGTAACACTTTACCCAAGGCTGTACAGTGTATACATAAAATTTATTACTGTAAGTGGCTAAGATAATTTAAATATGATAACTGTAAGCAATTGTGATGACTCTTAAGTCTATGCTATTAATTTTAAAGACTGAGAGATATTTTCAAAGAATCAGCTTTTGGTTTCGTTGATCTTCTGGATTGTTTTTTGACATTCTATCTCATTGGTTTCTGCTCTAAGTTTTATTATTTCTTTCTTTCTGCTTGGGTTGGGCTCCTTTTGTTGATCACGCTCTAAGATCTTAAGTTGTGAAGTCAGACTGTTTATGATGGCCTTTTCTTCTTTTCTGATAAATGCTTGAAGAGCTATGAACTGGCCTCTTAACACTGCTTTTGCTGTATCGCACAAGTTCTGGTAATTCGTGTCTTCAGTCTCATTTGTTTCCAGGAATCTTTGGATTTCCTCTTTGATTTCTTTTATGACTTGCTGGTTGTTCATCAGTGAGCTGTTTAGTTTCCAGGTACTTGGTATTGGTCTCTGTTTTTGTGTACAATTAACTTCTATTTTCAGTAAATTATGGTCTGAAAAAATAGTTGGCACAATTTCTATCTTCTTGATTTTATGGAGGTATGGAAAAGGAAAAGAGAGAACCCAAATAAATAGAATCAGAAATGAAAACGGGGACATCACAACAGAAACCACAGAAATTCAAAAGATCATCAGATATTACTATGAGAGCCTGTACGCCACGAAACAAGAGAACCTAGAAGAAATGGACAAATTCCTGAATTCCTATAGCTTCCCAAGTCCGCAATAAGAAGATTTGGAATACCTCAACAAACCTATCTCCATAGAGGAAATAGAATCGGTAATCAGAAGTCTCCCCCAAACACAAAAGCCCAGGTCCAGATGGATTCACCAGTGAATTCTACAAAACCTTTAAAGAGGACCTACTCCCAATTCTTTTTAAGCTCTTCTGGCAAGTGGAAGAAACAGAAACACTCCCAAATAACTTTTTACAAGGCACATAGCACCCTGATACCCAAAGCAGACAAAGATGCCACAAAAAAGGAAAACTACAGACCAATCTCCCTGATGAATACAGATGCTAAGATCTTCAACAAAATACTAGCAAATAGAATCCAAAGAGTCATCAAAAAGATTATACACCATGACCATGTGGAAATCATCCCGAGAATGCAAGGATGGTTCAACATCCGCAAGTCAATCAACATAATATATCATATCAACAAAAAGAAAAATAAAAAACATATGATCATATCAATAGATGCAGAGAAGGCATTTGACAAGATTCAACACCCATTCATGATAAAAGCTCTCCGAAAAATGGGGATTGAAGGAACCTTCCTCAAGATAATCCAGGCCATCTACTACAAGCCCACAGCGAGAATCATTCTCAATGGGGAAAACTGAAAGCCTTCCCATTAAGATCAGGGACAAGACAAGGCTGCCCACTCTCACCACTTCTATTCAATATAGTACTGGAAGTACTTGCCATAGCAATCAGGGAAGAAAAAGACATTAAGGGCATCCAGATAGGAAGGGAAGAAGCCAAGTTATCACTATTTGCAGATGACAGATATTATACCTGGAAAACCTGAAACTCTCTACCAAGAGGCTCCTAGAAATAATACATTCCTATAGTAGAGTAGCAGGGTACAAAATCAATACCCAAAAGTCAATGGCCTTCCTATATGCAAACAGCGAAAGAGAAGAAAGGGACATTAAAGAAACTATCCCATTCACAATTGCACCGCAGAAAATCAAATACCTAGGAATCAGTTTGACAAAGAATGTAAAGGATCTCTACAAAGAAAACTACAAAACATTACTTCAGGAAATAAAAAGAAGACCTGAGGAAATGGAGACACATTCCTTGCTCATGGATTGGAAGGATTAACATTATCAAAATGGTAATACTCCCTAGAGCTTTACACAGATTCAATATGGTCCCTATAAAGATACCCATGATATTCTTCAAAGAAATTGAACAAACACTCCTGAAATTTGTATGAAATAATAAACCCCCCCACGAATAGCTAAAGCCATCCTTGGGAAAAAGAAGATGGGAGGTCTCACTTTCCCCAACCTCAAGCTCTACTACAGAGCAGTTGTAATTAAGACAGTGTGGTATTGGTATAGAGACAGACCCGTAGACCTATGGAATAGAACTGAGTATCCTGAAACACATTCTTAAATATACAACCACTTAATCTTCGATAAAGGAGCAAAAAGTATTAAGTGGAGCAAAGAAAGCCTCTTCAACAAATGGTGCTGGGAAACCTGGGCAGCTACATGTAAAAAAATGAACTTAGATCTCCTTCTAACACCATGCACAAAAGTCAGATCAAAATGGATTCTAGATCTCAACATCAGACATGAATCTATAAGGTACATCGAAGAAAACATAGGAGAAATGCTCTACGACAATGAAACGAAAAGTATCTTTAAAGAGGACACACCACTGACCAAACAAATGGAAGCAGAGATAAACAAATGGGATTATGTAAAATTGAAAAGCTTCTGCACCTCAAAAGAAATGGTGACCAAGATACAAAGACAATCCACAGAGTGGGAAAGGATATTCACCCAATACCCATCTGACAAGGGGTTAATATCCAGGATATATCAGGCACTGGTAGCACTCCACAAGAAAAAAACAGCAAACCCCATCAAAAAATTGGGAGAAGAAATGAACAGAAGTTTCCAAAAAGAAGAAATTCGAATGGCCAAAAGGCATATGAAAAAGTGTTCTTCATCTTTAATCATCAGGGAGATGCAAATCAAAACAACAATGAGGTACCATCTCATACCACAGAGACTGGCACACATCCAAAAGAGCAAGAACAACTGGTGATGGCGTGGATGTGGGGGAAAAAAGACTCTGATCCACTGTTGGTGGGAGTGCCGACTGGTCCAGCCCTTTCGGGAAAACAATATGGGCCTTCCTCCGAAAACTAGATATTGAACTCCCATTTGATCCAGCAATAGCACTCCTGGGAATATACCCAAGAGACCGAAAAACACATAGCAGAAACACTATCTGTACTTCTTTATTCATCTCTGCGCTATTCACTATAGCTAGAATCTGGAAACAACCTAAATGCCCGAGAACAGAGGACTGGCTAAAGAAACTGTGGTTCATCTACACTATGGAATACTATGCGGCTGTCAGAAAAGATGAAATTATAAAATTTACCTGCAAATGGATGGACATTGAGACTATCATGCTGAGTGAAATTAGTCAGAAGGAAAAGGACAGATATAGAATGACAGCATTCATTAATAGGACATAAATAGATACCAGTGTTTTACTAAATGTGTGAAATGGTAATGGCAGATTAAAACTCACCATAGGATATAAATAGATACCAGTGTTTTACTAAATGTGTGAAATGGTAATGGCAGATTAAAACTCACCATTGAATATACACAAAGAGACTTAAGTGATAAACTCTAAATATCTGCAGGGCTAGCCACAATGTATAAAAGAAGAGGGAGAGAGATGCAGAAACAGAGAGAGAGAAAGAGAGGAAACGGGGGTACCTGCTATTGAGGCAGCCTGGGGGTGGGCGGGAGGGGGTGGGGTACATTGGTGGTGGAAATGGGGCACGGGTGGAGGGATGGGTGCTGGTACACTGTATTACCAAGAACCAATTATGTACACCTTTGTAATTGTATGTTTCTTGGTGGTATAATAAAAAATTTAAAAAATAGTATATCACCTCCATGGCAAAAAAAAAAAGACTGAGAGATAGTATAGGGGTTAAGGTTCTGGCCTTGCATGTGGTTGTTCCAAGTTTGATTCCTAGCACTGCCTTATAGTCCCCCAAGCCCAATCAGAAGTGATCACTGAGCACAGAGATAGGAGCAAGTGCCAAGCAAAGATGGGTGTGGCCTAAGGTTCCTCAAAATATTATAAAAACCACAATATCAAAACTATCTGAAGTATTAGAACCTTTAGTAGTGATATTAAAAGTGAAAACATTCATTGGGAGAAATTTAGATATTATAGCAATATAAAGATGGTGACAAGTGATTGATGAACACAAATTTGCAAAAGATTTTATCAGGTAAAGAAGATGAATAAATGGATGAAAAGAACAAATATTCAGATGTTTTTGATTGTGAGGGAATGGGGCTGGGCCATAGTCATGGTTCTCAGGTACTACTTTGGCTCCATTTTCAGGAGTCACTCCTGGAAGTGGTCAGGGTACCATGGGATAAAGTAGATCAAATCAGGGTCAGCTGCACACTACACAAGTGCTTTGACCCATGGACTTATCTCTCCAATCCAACAGAACATGTATGTATATGTATGTTAATTTATCTGAAGATTCACTTGTACTTACCAAATATAAGAAATTTTTGATACATAAATACATATATATATTACATAAGTGTTTATTATATTAGACCAACCATAAAATGAACAACATTCATATTTAATCCAATTCTGTATTTATGAGCTGAGGAAATTCTGAAGATTTTTAAAATATAATCAAGTAAGAAAGTACTGCACATTGGGGGTGGGAGCGATTTCACAGCTAGTAGGGCATTTCTCTTGCATACAGCCAACCAGGGTTCCATCTCCAGCATTCCCTATGGTCCTCCGAGCACCGCCAGGAGTAATGCCTGAGAGCAGAGTCAGAAGTAACCCTGAGCACTGCCAGGTGTGACACAAAAAAAAAAAGAAAGTACTGCACAACATTTCCACCATGAATTGACCCAGGATGATTGGTCAAATAGAATGAGGCAAAAACCAGTTTAATGAGTCTTTTCCACTTTTAGGTTACTGTTGTTGTGGTAAGGCAACAAAGCTTTTCTCTGAACTTCCTATCCATTTTAAATGCTTCAAAGTGTTTTCCTTTGAACTTAATATCCATTTCTATACATCCTTGAAGAGTTTTTTAAACAAGTTTTAAAACTTACCAGCATTGTTGAGCCAGTGTCAATGGGTTCACAGAAGGCAACAATCTGACACATGTTTAAGCATCTCCTGTAAACATTTCTTCCAATCAGAAGATCCTAACACTATATGTTCACCTATTTAACCCTGTTTCATTCAGGTATGCTAAGTGCTGATATGTGAAAAAAGAACAGAAGGAGTGGAGAAAATGTTGAGAAGTTTAAGAAAGCACACAACTTAGTAGAAAACAGCTACTGAGCTCTTAAAAAGCCATAATGAAAACCTGTTTACACTTTGGTCTTCTTTATCAAAATAAAATCCTTAAAAATAGAGACTTAACATTTTACAAATTAGATTTATAAAATCACTCAGTTTCCAAGGATGCCTAGGTCTCTGTATAGATTTATGCAATAAATAAATGAATACCTATTATGTTATCATTTAACATATGTCATTATTATATGTCACACACATCACACAATGGTTAACAAGTTATGAAAACAGGAATTTGACAGACTGACAAAATGCAAAGCTTCTTGGAAGTGAACTTGAAAAGATAATCTCTGAAGAGAGTCTATTTTTATAAACAATGCAAACACAATGTTCTCACAACTATTTGAGGCAGTAAAATGCTGTTATTCCTTAAGAAGAGCCTAGAGAATCTGTTTTCTCTGTAGGCTCTTCCTTTCCTAAAGTTCTATTTAATTAACCTGGCTATTGTTCCCACTCTCTTTTAGGATTTCATTCTGTATCACTCACGTACAGAAACTGTCACATTGCCCAGAACAGCTCCCAGTTCGGCTACTCTGTTTTGGCAATATTTCCTTTAGCTGACAAGAATCATCGCTTTAGACAGAACTTATTCAGCAGAGTACCATGGCAGCAGATGGTCAAATACATACACACATTCTAAAGGAAACGAAGGGGCTGGGATAGGTTGGTGAGAAGGCACCAAGGAGTCATCAGATAAAACTATTGAAGGGTAGAGCCCAAAATGATAATGGTGGTACCAACAGCAGTAAATTCACAAAAATGTAATTGTTAACGTGAATGTAAGTCACACAGCCAAAGGTGTTTATATACTATTACTGTGCCACCGTGACTAATTCCTATGACCTTCTAATGGATACTAAAACTAGGATATCTTACTTGTATAATGAAATAATTCAAAAGGATATTTTTTAGGTTAGATATTGTACTCCAACAGCAATTCTGTTAATAGGGAAATCTCAAATATTCTAAAGAAAGACAAACATTGGAAATATGAAACAAATCACCTGAGTGATTTTCTCTGGCTTACTCTTAATTTGTTCATAGCATGCAACCCTCAATTCTCTAGGATCATAGAGTCTACATTAATTATTTAAGTAGACACTTCATAAGGGAAAGAGTAATGAGAGGCAAGCAGCACATGAATTAAGAGTTTGGGTTATAAAGGCCTATTCAAACACACACAAAGCTAAAAAATACTTTTCAGAATAATGCAGATGAAATGTAGAAAAATTGAAAGAAAAAAGAGCTAAAAAGAAGTAACACATTATGAGATGTAGAACTTAAAAGGGACAAAATACTTAATAATTACATGTTTTTAAAATATATCAGTTTCAAACACAAACCCTTTAACTGTTTTGGTCCTTTGGTGTGAAAAGGTATGAACCTACACATAAAAAATTACAGTGACAGTTAAGTAATAAGTTTAATAAAAATGGAAATTATGACCTTAAAAATAGCCATGTTTCTTCCAAACAGGTCTAGTAACCTTACTGAATAGACACTAAATAGAGTGGAAAAGCCAGAGCAAAACTAATGTAGATCAGAATCAATTGTTTGTAAAGTAGCCTCAACTAGGTTTCCATTAAATTAACTTGAAATCACAATGAAATACCAAAAGTTTAAAAGATAAATTTCAATCTGAGGTGTGGAAGAAATATTTTAAATGGAAGGTAAAAAAAAACAATATCAATAATTATTGTAACCATGACACTTTGGTTTTACAGCTACCTAAGGGCCAATCAAACAAAAAAGAAGGGCTGAAGAGTTGAGAAAAAATTTCATAGCAAAACCCACGGTTTGGAAGGTGGTGGACTCACATCCTCAAAACAACCAAAAGCATCTCTATTTTCAGCCAGACAAAAGGGCTTTTAAGGAAAAAGGGAGAGAAAATGTGTCGCTGCAGACTAGTGAGAGTCAGGCTGAATAATAAAATCACCTCGTGGGCTGATTCCCTGAGGTACACTCCATCTTATCCATAAGCCTGAACAATATGTTAGCTAGGCTATAAGGGGGACTGGCCTTCCGGCCCAGTCGCCATGAGCCTATCACAGCCCACTTGGCCAGCAGTTCATCAATAAATGCTGGATTTTGAGGTGACTACAAGAGTAAGCACCCACGCGAGCCTGGCAAGCTATCCATGTCGATTTGATATGCCAGATACCAGTAACAACTAGACCTCATTCTCATGACCTGATGGAGTGGTTTGAGGCTCTTTATACCTGGAGCGCAGGTGCCCTGGGGCTCTACTTGCAGGACAGGACATATGAGATTACTGGTGCCCCGAGCAAATCGGAGAATGAAACAGTGATACAGTGATACAGATATGAACTGAAAATCAACTGTCCTTATATTTAGGCTTTTGGAGGAAAGATAAGAAGGATAAATTTCCTTACTTTTAAAATCTGAATCAAGAACACTCATCCTTGTCTAATACATATAGATATTTGACCCAGTTCAATACCACATTATTTTAATATTGTATATCTACAAGTTTATAAATTTAATTTAAATAGAAAAGAACATCTACTATAAATTACAAAAGGTTTGGGACCAGAGAGATAGTATAGTGTAGCAGTTAAGGCATTTGCCTTCCCTCCCGGGAGTGATCCCTATGTGTAGATCCAGCATTAAGTCCTGAACATCATCAAGTTTGTCCCCAAAATAGCAATAAAACATTGCCAAAGATCTGGAAAACAATTTTGACACAAACCAAAATGTCTTTATTATTTCAGTGTTGTTTTTAACTAGAGAATACTTGAGTGTAAATGTATATGGTTTAATTTGACAAAATTTTATGTCTCAAAGACCAGTGAAAAAAATTGTGAAATTAAAATGAATGGTTCCTAATATTTTACAATTAACAATATGACAGTGATACATATCTTACAAGTTAAATTTTATAATGAGAATAGAATATAATACTACTCACATCACTCAGTTTAGAAGAGCTAATAAAAATATAAAATGCAACTTTTCTTTTTATGCATTCATTCATAAAGGTTAATTATGAAGTCAAATCAAAACTTTCTTAACTTTTAATAGACTTAATTTTGAGTACTTGTAGGTTACAGGAAATGGAGCAGAAAAAAAATAAAGAGCTCTCCTATATATTCTTACCTCAAACAGTCTTGACCTCTATTTGTATAAAACTTTTTACTAGAGCGCTACCCTTAATAAAATTGGTGATTCTGCATTCACACAGAACTCTAATCCAAACTCCATAGTTGGCATTAGAAGTGTTTTCACTTAGTGTTTGGTGATTTGGAGAAACCTAACAAATGCATGGGTTTACCATAATGGTATCAAATGTGGGGGATAATAGGGGTTCCCAAAAAATATTGGGGTTGGCAGGGTCCCCTGGCATGTTTAGGGCAGCAAACTGTTCTCTCTGACCTATGGGCAAAGGACCACAGGCATTTTGGTAGTCAGGGCCTTTTACTTCAAGTCTGTTAGTTATATCCCCCAAATATAGAGTTTGGAGTTACAAAAGATGGCAGACTTTGGTCCTGAATCTAATAGAAGGTGTAAGAGTCCCTCCTTCCCGAGCAATCATTATGGGATCCTCCCCCAGAGATGGACTCCTGCCCTGGGGCTGTAGAACTCCCAGGACAGAGGATGAATCCCAGAGTGTTGTTTTCTCCCTTTCTTATGCTGTTAAAGAGTCATCTTAATAATATTTATAGTCATTTTGTATAAAAATTAAGAGATAAAGACATCTAACTATTTCCAGGAGTAAGCTTAAAGGGTGCTTCCTGGGGACATCTTGCTATATATTCCAGACTACAGTCCTCAGGCCAGGTTCATTTTATCCTGACCCTACAAGCATCTGAAATCAATCTTTGGGTCAGGACAGAGTTTGTTTCATGACTGTGCTCTTATTAAACTGCTTGTGACACTTAATCTGGCTCATGTTGAGGTCAGGGTAGCTTACACTGATTGTCCTGGGTCCATCTGAGTCCTGATACGGGGCCCTTCTTTTGGGGTTTAAGGAACTAGAATCAGTCTAAGGGCAATTGAACTTTTAAGTTAGTAAACATGAAAGATGCCCAGGAGTAAATATTTCAGAGTTAATTATCACCTATATTACAAATGCATAGCCTTAACTGTCTTCCTGTGTCAACAACAAAAGAATGTAGCTCTAACATAGGGATATGCAAAGGGCATACAGGAAAGAGTAAAGCAACATTTCACTTAGACCCAGGGCATAGGGCTGGCAAATAACTGCACTTGGTTTGGAAGACACATGCTGAGTAAGAGAGGAGGCTGTGAACAAAGGGTGATCCAACATCAATTAAGTCATCATTTCCTCTCTTTCTCCTCTGCGGACCCATGAAAATTTAATTGTTTCAGATGCATACAATCAGATTATATGTGTCTAGCCTTTTCAGATGAACTTCTTTCTATTAGTCATCGGCATTCAAGTCACAGGTACCTCATAATTTGACAACTCATATTTTTAACACTCAGTAATTTCTAGTGTCTAAGTGTGTTATGTTAATTCCTCCGTTATCTTAATGTATACAGGTTTACCTATACACATAAGTTTCCACTTCAAAAAGCATAATCACATTGTTAGAGAATATTAATTTTTGTAAGACTCTACAGAATTAGTTTCCAAATATTCAATTCTTTTTTCAGATAGCATCATAAGAATATCTTAAACACATTCATAGTCCATGAACAAATGCTAGCAATAAATAGAAAAAAGACTGTTCTAATATTATTTAATTTCATTAAACAATTCTTTTAATATAGATTTAGGATTAAAAACAACATAACACTTTTCCCAAGAATTAGCCATTTCAGAAAATGGGATAATTTCAAACCACTTACACTAAAGTCTAAATTATAAAATATGTCCCTTGTTAAAACTCTATAATTCAAGTATATTGAATTATATAATTCCAATCTATAATTCAAATTGACTTGTTTTTGCTGTGGGCTCACGTCTAGTGGGAATAAGGGGTTAATTCTAGAAATCCTTTCAGTAGCATTCATATAGCTTCAAGGATCAAACTAGGGTTTTAATTTTAGCTCTTTAGCCTCTCAAAACAATTACTAAGTACACATATCACACCTTTATAAACACTGTGAAGTTGTTAACTGTATTTCTACAAGTTAAGAAAAGTATGTTATGGGGCCGGAGCAATAGCACAGCAGGTAGGGCATTTGCCTTGCACGTGGATGACCTGGGTTCAATCTCCGGCATCCCATATGGTCCCCTGAGCACAGCCAGGAGTAATTTCTAAGTGTAAAGCCACGAGTAACCCATGACCATCACTGGGTTTGACCCCCAAAAATTATGCTACTATAATGGGAATTTATTTTGTTTCATATTACAGCTGATGGACTGAGATTTTGAAACTTGCTGGAACTCTATCTCAATTGTGAATTCATTTTTCATTTGGTTTTCATATAAAAATCCTACCTACATTACTGAATCGAGCATTATGAAAACAGTTATCATTGCTCCTTTACTTGCACATTGAACTCATTTCAATCCAAAAGGCTGGGCCACTTGGTATTTCCATGAGCACTCAGACCTGTATTTAATGCCATGAACAAAAGTCAGATCAAAATGAATGAAATACTTCAACATTAGACCTGAATCCATAAGGCACAGGGAGGGAAAAGTAGGCAAAACCTTCTACATCACTAAAGATAAAGTCATCTTTAACAACAAAACACCACTGACCGAACAAGTGGAAGCAAAGATAAACAAATTGACTATATTAAACTAAGAATCTTCTGCATCTCAAAGGAAACAGTACGCAAGATAGAAAGACAGTCCGTGTAATGGGAAAATTTATCACCAATACCATCTGATAAGAGTTAGTATCAAAGATATACAAGGGAACGGTATAATTTGACAAGAAACAAATACCCAATCCTATCTAAAAAGAGAGAGAAGAAATGAGCAGAAACATTTTCACAGAAGAAATCAAATGGCCAAAAGGCACATGAAAAGTGCTTTTCATAGCTAATGATCAGGAAGATGCAAATCAAAACTACCCAGAGATATCAATACCGTCTCATACTACAGAGTCTGGCACACATCTTTTTGTGTGTTTTAAAATGTTTTGCATATGCCAGTTTGTACAAGAGTAAATTATAGTTTTTGTGCATGTCAATTCCTCACTGCTATATGGAATTATCTCTACACTCAAAAATCTCTGAGATACTTGTGCAATAAACAGAGATAAATAAATAAAATATTTTGAAAGTTCTGACAATAAATTGTCAAGAGTCCAGAAAATATCAGTTACCTTTTGGTTCTCTTTATAAAGATGTTTAACTTTATGAGCAAATAACTGTTAGCATTTTATCAAGATCTAGCCATCAAACTTATTCTTCATATTTAAAGTTTTACAGTTTTCGAATAATTAGTTAAATGCATCAGCTTTTAGGAAACATTTTTAGACACAATGTGTACTGTTCTCAACAATATGATGTCATTCTTATAATAATTTAAGAATCATCGCATTCTTATTCCTTTTCTAATAAAATTTTGATACCCTGGAAGGTTGTTTTATGAATTCCATCTATGCTCTAACATCAATAGCTTTACTCACAAACCAACAGTTGTTATTTACTATTACTTTGAATAAACTGACTAAATTTTGAATACTCAGAAAGTAAATTAGAAATGGAAAGAAAACATTTACTCAAAAACATTTGTCCTAAGAGGCACACTACATGAAAACAAATTTTAAAACTGATTTTTGGAGAACTAGGAAATAATACAGCAGCTAGGCTTCATGACCAGCTTGGTCATGACCCAGGGTTGGTTCCTGGCACCCTATGATCTTTGGAGCATCACTGGGTGGAGCCCTGAAGGTCCCTGAGCACGACCCACTGTCCTGGGTAATCCCCAGCAGGGCAGAAGGAGAATCTCATCTGTCCTTGTGTCTTGGAATGAAGCCACTAGCCTGGTTGGTCAAAGAAACCAGGTGGGATCCTCGGACATCCTGAACATAATGTTCACTCATCCCCTCATTTTTGCCTTAAAAATGCAAAAAATTAGTGAATTTGTCAATCAATAAGGGAAGCATTGTTTTTGGCGAGAGCAATTTACTGGTAATGCCCCTGACTAAATCTGTAGAAATGATGTAAGCAGATAGTAAGGATGGAGTCCATGGCAATGGAATTTCTAGGATGTAACAGAACCAATAACTCCAAGGCTGCTAAAACTTCCTATTTCACAGAAATAGGAACTAAGGCATATAGAGCTTCATCTAGCTCTATAGATCCAGAGAAGGCTGCATTCCCTCCAGAGAAGTTCCAACAGGAACAAAGGATAGGAAAGGAATTCCAAAGAAGATGATCCACCACTCCTACCACCACCCCCTTGACAACACCTTAGCAAAGGACTCTTAGAAGATAGAAGCTCCATGTGGGGCTCAATTTGAGAAAATCCCTCTAATAGCCACCTTGAAAAAGGAAGGGGTCATGTATGTGCCCCAACCCATGTGCTGCTTTTGCCCAAGTGGCTGAGCACATGTGGTACCCAAGCACATGTGTTGCCATACTTCCTCTCTTGAGATGTGTACTCTCTCTCACTTTTTTTCCTCCTTACCTTCCTCAGATCCTCCAAGTAAAATCCATTTTTACGTAATTGTTCATCTTCTCCTGAAATTCTTCTTGAGAGAGGCAAAGACAAGTACCTGCAAGGCCTGGTTAAGACCCAGCCTTCCCAGCAGGTGCTGAGTCAGCAGAAAGTGACTGTCTTTCTCCTCCCTGCCTCCACATAAGCCAACTATGGGGCCACACCAACATCAGAAAGAAATAGTGTATTAAATCTTCACAGTAAAACAGGGGTCAAACCTCCCAAATAAACTTCAGTAAGTACTATATTTATATTTTAGGGTTATCAGTCATTGATGATTTGCCGTGCTGCATGAAAAAAAACATGACACTCTATAAGATGATTGCTGCAGAGAGAGAGAGAGAGAGAGAGAGAGAGAGAGAGAGAGAGAGAGAGAGAATGTCTGCCATATAGGCAGGAAGAAGGTCAGGAGGGAAATTGGAGATATTGTTGGTGGTAATGAAACTGGGGCTATTGATGGTCTCTCATGGTCACCCATGGCATATGTGAGGGGGTGAGGAGAGACACAGTAACTTTCTCCTGATCTGCCTCTACTGCCCTAGGACCCACTGGGCAGGTTAGGCCTTACCCAGGCCTTGCAGGCTCTTGTCTGCCTCTCTGAAGAAGAATTTCAGGAGATGAGCAGTGAAGTAAAAACAGATTGTATTTAGAGGATATGAGGAAGGGGAAGGAGGGAGAAAAAGTGAGAGAGAGTACACATCTCAAGAGAGGAGATACAGATGGCACATGTGTCTTGTATAATTTATTAGCCTGTGTGTATATGCACATGTATGTGTAGTCAACACATTTGCATAGATTTGAACATGGAAGAGATATGTACTTTATCTAGTTAAAAAGTATAAAATGTCAGGGCCAGAGTGATAGTCCAGCGGTAGGGCGTTTTCCTTGCACGCGGCTGGCCTGTGCTGACCCGGGTTCGATCCCCCGCATCCCATATGGTCCCCTGAGCACCTCCAGGAGTAATTCCTGAGTGCAGAGCCAGGAGTAACCCCCGAGCACTGCCAGGCATGACCCAAAAAAAAGCAAAAAAAAAGTATAAAATGACAGAACTTATTCTGGAGATTCATGACAAATATCTGTTTCTCTAGATACCATCATTTCAAAGTTCATAATGTTTATATTGGAGTAGCTCTTCCACTGAAATAACTTCTCAGAAATATTCTCTTATTTTCTCTGAAGCAGAAAGAATACAACTTATTGTGATTAAATTAATAAAAATTGAGACCTCATTTCTTAGAATTTTCAAAGAATCATTTGCCTCTTCTATACTATTAAAAATCTTGTCCTTTACTTCCAAATTTAAAGCTAAATAGATGTCCTTACCAATTTTAACCTTTGTGTATGTACATAAAGTATCCAAGATCAGTGATGCTTGTGTATGCATATTAGTTAGTGATATCAGTGAATGGTCTAGGGACAATGTGTGGAAAACAAAGAAGTTTCAAGAGAATTAGGCTGAAATGGGGTTTATTAGAAAGAAAGCATGCCTGGGCGGATCTCACAAGTCCCTAGGGAGGCTAATGAGAATTATGACCCCTCTGATTTTTAGGAGGGTTTATATTGAAATAAAGGATACCTAGGAAGGGGTTGGGTCTCTAACAACCAGTAAAGTAGTTAGTCTTTTGTTGTGGGTTCCAGAGATTCCAGAGATGAGAGATTCTATGGTTGGTAGTGCAACCCATATGCAGGCTTCATCTCTAGGTTGACCCAACATAAGAAGAAATTTCTGACATAATAGAACATATTAAGATTTAAAACTCATACCTAATAATTTATGAAATAAATCCTCAGCCATATTATGGTGAAGTATATGGTAGACTAAATATGGTGGAAATATTTATATATTTCTACATCACTGCTTTATTATCTCTCTTTATAACTAAATGTATATACTAATCAGACTTTTGAAAATGATTGAATCCTTTGAGGAATGAAGTAAGGATAGAAATAACTACCTAAGTTTCATAAGAATTAGCTGAATGAAGCAAGAATTAGCCAAATCTATTGAATCACAATTACAAGAAAGGGAACTTTAATCAATGGACAGGACTAGTTATATGTAGGCAGGCAGACAAAGAGGTCCCTGCCTGGCAGTGAACTGTGGCATTAGGCTGTCACTTTCGGAACCCTGAATGAAGACCCATTAAGATAAGATCCATTAACCAACAATAGACCCTGAGGTAGCTCGATCCACCTCCTTCTGCCCAGAACCACCCACCTCCCCATCAACCCTACATGGCCCAGCAGAAGATTCCAGATCATTCCAGCCCAAGATGATAAAATCCCCCTTTAGAAATCAGTTGGGGCTTACTCTCCACTTTTGGAGCAGCCCACCCGCTCTCTCCCTTGAGCATGTCACTCTCTCTTTCCCTCTTCCTTCCCTGTCCTAAAACCTCCATAATAAAATCTGTTTTTACTTCACTGCTGTCTACTCCTAAAAAATTCTTTTTCTGTGAGGAAGACAAGAACACTGAGGAAATCCTGAGTAAGGCCTAGGATTGACTTTCCTTTCCCGCAAAGAGCACTTCCTCACTCCAACCTGAGTCTGTGGCTCCCTGAGAAATCTCGTGTATTGGATATCAACTCCCATGCCTAGAGATCAAGCAGACATCTGGAATGGCTTGATGGCCATCTCATTGGACTGGTGGGGCTCAGGTCCACACTGTGCAGGGAGTCATTGCAGATTTTATCAGTCCTTAACCTACCCAGTTGGTCCTGGGCAGCAGAGGTGGCTGAGGAGAAAGAAACCATCTCTCTCCCTTCCTGCTTCAAAAAACCACCCCTGAGGCCCACCTACATCAGTTCCAGCTTACTCTCAAAATAATCATCCATCTCTTTAAACTAGGGATTATTTTATATTACAGTGATAAAATCTATTTTCAAACAAGTTTTGACTAGGTTTATAACTTATTTTTATCTAGCTTCTCATTATTTTGTTTCTATCTCACTTCTCAAAAAGTATATCAGAATACAACAGTATATCAGAATGCACGGTTACATTTGTTATTGTGTATTCTATGATGGCATTTGATGTGTGTGTGTGTGTGTGTGTGTGTGTGTGTGCATGCATGCGTGTGTTGAGAATCTCAAGAGTTTGATAAGTATGACCTGGACACTTGTGGAAACAAATCACTTTTCTCCATATGTATACTTACATGTGTTTGGTGTTTGAATCAAAATTATTGCATACGGCTGGAGCGATAGCACAGCATGTAGGGCATTTGCCTTGCACGCAGTCAACCACAGGTGAATCCCTGGCATCCTATATGGTTCCCAAGCACAACCAGGAGTAATTCCTGAGTGAAGAGCCAGGAGTAACCCCTGAGTATTGCCAGGTATGACCCCCTCAACAAAAAGGAAAAAGAATTATGGCATAAATATTCACCAAGATAATATGATTTTAGGGAATAATCATAAAAACTTGCCCCCCATACCCCAAAAAGATCCAAAATATCATCATTGACTGAATAGATGGTTGTCAATTCTTTGCTTTTAAAATTCAATACTGTGAACAAATTGATATAATGGAGCAATAAAACCCACAGAATGGAAGGATAGCTGCAAAATTTCCACAGTAATTAAAAATAATTGTAAAGATAACAACCAAGTACTAAACATTCACTCAAATCTTTCAGGGGCTATTTAATTCCGTCCACCAGGCAGTCTAATAAAAAGTATCATTATCATGTTTTTGATAATGATACTGAAAGCAGAGACATGACTGTATTTGTTAAAGTCATATAGCTAAGTAGAAGAGGTTAGATGAGAAACTAGGGAGGTTAAAAGAGATCTATCCTCTGAAAGTCACATTTAAGGTAATAACTTACGGTGTTCAGCAATTGCCATGATACCTTGAAACCAGAGGACTGACGGAGAGGTGTTGGATCAAATTGAAAACCATTAAGTGTCATCAGAACTATGAATACAAATTGAGTAAGCTGACTAAATAGACAATAATTTCAGTAAAAAAATTTCAATAAGATTTTTATGTCTGAAAAAATTAACCAGAAGTTCAACTATATCCTGGATGTCTTTAAGTATTTTATAATAGGCACTATATTTTCTCTGCTTAAGACAGTCCTAACTTTATATTTGCATTAAAATCACTTTTTAAATGTATTGAAAATGACCTTCTAAACTTCCAAATCTCATTAATGTGTCTCTATGATTTTCATTTTGTTTCCACATAATTTAATAAACCATTTTAGATAATTTGTGTATTAACTGACTACCATTATAAAAAGAAATAAGTATGAATATTTATTAACTGATGATAAAGCATTATTTTCTTAAACAAGAATTGATAGAGATGAGAGTCTTTCTTGGCAATTATTTCACAAGGAAAGGACTCAGAAGAACTATTCCAAAAAGGAATAATTTTAAATAGATGCCTCCTATTATTTAATATTAAGTATATTAATAATTTAATCTCTCATTATCTTGATGAGTAGTTTTCTCATATTTCATCACATTTGGTAGAACATGAATTTGCCACACTGACAGGCATTCTATGGGAGAAATATTGAGGCAGATACATGGACATCAGTGTATTTTTCCAGATGGACATTAAATACTCCTGCTGATGCCACAAGACATTGAATTTAGTACCCTTGGTAAATTTCATTAATTGTTTAAGGGGACTCAAATAACTAGGGAACAGCTGACTCTATACTTTTTATGGGGCTTTTTGGTTGCTTCCATTCAGCAGAAGTCTTTGGCATCTGCAGCTTAAGGAAGCGATTTCTGACCTCAACTTCCTTCAATAGATTGGGGATAACAATTGTTCAGGAGAAATTCTCTATGACACACTGGCAAGAATCAGTGGGGGAAATTCACATTTAAAGGAGGTTGCTCAAATCCAGTCTTTCTTGGCAATTATTTCACAAGGAAAGGACTCAGATGAGGAATCTGCCGTTGGTACTCATCAATACACTAGCTCAGCTGTTCACATGCTACCTGTCTGAATGCAAGGTGCCCTCCCAATGGAAAACCAGCAGGACAGTTCTACTGTTCAAGAAGGGAGACATTCACGACATCAGCAACTATCGCCCCATCTGCCTGTTGTCCGTCATCTACAAGCTGTTTACACGAGTCATCCTGAAGAGGATTAGCAGAACACTAGATGAAGGACAACCATGCGAGCAAGCAGGCTTCCGGAAAGGATTCAGCACAATCGACCATATTCACACAGTAACCAAGCTCATCGAGGTTTGTAGGGAGTACAAGATGCCACTCTGTCTCATGTTCATTGATTTACAGAAAGCCTTTGGTTCTGTGGAGACTGACGTAGTCATCGAAGCCCTAGCCAAACAGAGTGTTCAAACCCAATACATCAAGAGCTGTATTACGGATTCACCACCAGGATCTCACCATTCTACAAAGAAGTGATCATTAATGTGAAAAGAGGGGTTCTACAGGGTGATACCATTTCACCAAAACTCTTCAGCGCCACCCTCAAGAACATCATGCAACAATTAGAATGGGAAGGAATGGGAGTGAAGATAGATGGTTGGCAACTACACCACCTCTGCTTCGCTGATGACAACATTCTAATAACACCAAACATTAGCCAAGCGGCACAAATGCTGGCTGACTTCGACCGAGAATGTGGAAAGATAGGTCTACAGCTGAATCTAAAGAAAACTGTTTATGAAGACTGAACTAGTTTCAGAGACCCCATTCACTCTCAATGGAACAAACATCTCTGAATGCAGCAGTTATGTGTACCTAGGTCGAGAACTCACATGATGAACGACCTAAAACCTGAGCTTCACAGGAGGAAGAGAGCAGCATGGATGTCTTCAAAGGCATCAAAGAAATAGCTTTTTAGCCGAGGACAAAGAACCTCGGCTCCGGGCACATCTCTTTTTACTCCACCATTCTCCCTGCATTAACATACTCCTCAGAGACCTGGGCCCTATGTAAGCAGGGATGAGAATGCTATTCGGGTCTCCCAGAGAGGAATCGAAAGAGCTATGCTTGGAATATCATGCCTCACTCAAGTGAGAGAAGGAATCCCAAGTTCTGACCTCTGTCACTATTCCAGAATCAGGTATGCTGTCTTGTTTGCCAAGGCATCTAAAATCAGATGGGCTGGACATGCAATGCGATTTGGAGACAACCGCTGGACTAGAGCTGTTACCGACTGGATCCCACGGGATGTCAAACTATCACGTTGCCGCCCACCTACAATATGGTCAGACTTCCTTGTCAAAGACCCTGAAGGAACGGTTTGAGGCTCTTTATATTTTGAATCAACCAGATGCCATTGTGCTACATTGGCACGTGATAGGGTCCAATGGAAATGTTACTGGTGGCCGCTCGAGCAAATCAATGAATAACAGGATTCAAGTGATCAAGTGATCAAGTGCTCAAATCCTTAGGGCTTTGGCTCAGCTTAGCAATAAGGAAATGTTGCTATTCTCTTAGTCACCCCAGCTCTTCTGACACTAATTTCCCTAAGGTAATATGTCAGTTCCTACAAAAGATTGAAACAAAATAAATAATCGTGTTGTATTTGTTCGGGAGGGGGAGGCATATATCTCTGTTTGAATTCTTGTTTTCATATTCTTTGAATATCTAGAAGCCTAGATATCCTGGAACCTACAGTGCTTTTACTTTTAACTTTTTTCAGGTACTTACATACTGCTTCCTAAGTGACTGATAATTTACAGGCCCACCAATCCTGCCTGAGGATAACACGAACTGGATAACAGCCTAGCCTGAGTCATGGTAGACCACTTATATTTGAAAAGATATGAACACATAGACCTACAGTATTTCAAATGATCTCCTAAGTTAAAAAGAAATTTTTGCATGCAATGGGTATTTAACTATATCTCTTAGTCATTTGGGGGTTTGTGATCCAATCCTGTTGTCAGGGTTCATTTTCTTTGACACCTACCTCCAAGTTTACAGAAAATCCTCAAGTCTCGACATTGTGGGGAATGAGGCAGATAGTGCAGAGCTCTCTGAGTTCTGCCCACAAGTAGGGCTTGTGTAATACTTACAGTATGAGTTCACATAGTGATAGGTATTGAACCCAGGTCTCCTCCCTGAAGAACATCCACTCAGTGTTTTAAGCTATCATTCCAGCCCTGAATTTTTTTAAATTATATATATATATTTCCAAATATATGGTAAATTACAATTTAAAGTTTGTATGTAGACACCCAAAAAACCACACATATACACACATTTACTTTAACTTCTGATCTACTTTAACTTCTGGAATCTTGCTGAGTATGTGTCTACTATCTTATAAAATAACATTTCCTGATCAAATACTTAGTATATAAAGTCAAGGATGATCATGCTTTATTCACAATTTGTCAAATAATTTAACAAAGAAGAGCTCCTCAATTTTAACTCCCAAGTTTCATCCTCTGCAGAAAATAAGCATCTTTCTCCAAGATGCCTAGACAAATTCTTCATGATGATTCCTGAAATTATTACTCAAGAGCACAAATATACATGGTCAAAGGACAATTCTGGCCCTCTACTCTCATTTGATATATTAATTCTGGGGAGACAGTGAGAGAAGGAACAAGGGTCTTTATTTGACGTCATAAAGATGTATATTTGAGAAATAGTGATGTAATTTCATTACACTTATGCTGGAAACTATATATAGAATGCTGTGAAGCACAGGCAAATTCTCCAGAACAAGGCAACCAGTACTTACCAATAATCAACTGTATTCTTGGGCACTCACAAATCAGTCTGATGATAACCTGGTATAGTTTTCAGGTCACAAATTTGTTTCACAATCTCACACTTTTCTTACAGTAACAGTATGAATTTTATGAATATTGCTTTAGAAAACCACCATTTCAGGATAAAAAAAACTTCTCAAGTTACTTACCATGTTTAAATGAATGATTATGGGAATTGAGGGAATCACGGAAGAGACACTTACATGTATATGCACAGTGGATGACATCGACTTAGCAGTGCTCACAGGTGTTCAAAAGGATAGAGTAACCATATATTTGAGAGTGTGTTTCAGGAAATTCATTTCTATCCCATAGGACTACAGGTCTGTTTCTGTACCATTACCATGCCATTGGAAAACCAGCAAGACAGTTATACTGTTCAAGAAGGGAGACATCCACTACATTGGCAACTATCACCCCATCTGCCTGTTGTCTCTCATCTACAAGCTGTTCACTCGAGTCATCCTGAACAGGATTGGAAGAACATAAGATGAAGGGCAACCATGCCAGCAAGCTGGCTTCCAAAAAGGATTCAGCACAATCGACCATATCCACACATAAGCAAGCTCATTGAAGTGTGTAGGGAATTCAGGATGCCACTCTATCTCACATTCATTGATTTAAAGAAAGCCTGTGATTCTGTGGAGACTGAAGTGGTTATCGAAGACCTAGCCAAACAGGGCATTCAAATAGAATACATCAAGATCCTTCATGAGCTGTATTGTAGATTCACCACCAGAATCTCACCATTCTACAAAGAAGTGATCAACAATGTCAAAAGAGGGGTTCGGCAGCATGATACCATTTCACCAAAACTCTTCAGTGCCACCTTTGAGAACATCATTTGACAATTAGAATGGGAAGGAATGGGAGTGAAGACAGATGGCCAGAAACTAAACCACCTCAGCTTCACTGATGACACATTCTAATAACACCAAACATTAGCCAAGTGGCACAAATGCTGGCTGACTTCGACTGAGAATGTGAAAAGATAGGTCTACAGCTGAATCTCAGCAAAACTATGTTCATGAAAATGAACTAGTTCCAGAGGCCCCATTCACTCTCAATGGAACAAACATCTCTGAATGCAGCAGTTATATGCACCTAGGTCGAGAAGACAACATGATGAACAACCTAAAACCTGAGCTAAGCAGGGAGGAAAAGAGCAGCATGGAATGCCTTCAAAAGCATCAAAGAAATAGCTAAAAAGACAAAGAACCTCTGGCTCCAGGCACATCTCTTCAACTTCACCGTTCTCCCTGCATTAACATACGCCTCAGAGACCTGGGCCCTACGAAACAGGATGAGACTGCTATTCAGGTCTCCCAGAGAGAAATCGAAAGAGCTATGCTTGGAATATCACGCCTCACTCAAGTGAGAGAAGGAATCTGTACTTCTGACCTCCATCGCTATTCGAGAATCAGGGACGCTGTCTTGTTTGCCAAGGCATCGAAAATCAGATGGGCTGGACATATAATGCGATTTGGAGATGACCTCTGGACTAGAGCCGTTACCGACTGGATCCCACGGGATGTCAAAAGATCACATGGCTGCCCAACTACAAGATGGTTAGACTTTGTCAAGACTGAACAAACGGTTTGAGGCTCTTTGTATTCCTGAAGCAACCAGATACATTGGGCTACACTGGCACGTGATAGGGTCCAATGGAAATGTTACTGGCGCCCGCTCGAGCAAATTGATGAATAATGGGATATCAAGTGATCAAGGTCTGCAGGTCTGTTTTTGTACCAATACAATGCCATTTTAACTGCTACTTGTTTGTAGTGGAGTTTGAAATTGGGGAAAGTGATAACTAGCATCTTCTTTTTCCCAAGGATTGCTTTAGCTATTAGTGGTGGTTTATTATATCATACAAATTTTAGGAGTGCTTGGTCAATTTCTTTGAAGAATGTCATGAGTAACCTTATAGGGATCACATTGAATCTGTATAAAGCTCTAGGGAGTATTACCATTTTGAAATGTTAATTTTTCCAATCCATGAGCAAGAAATGTGTCTCCATTTCCTCAGGAACTCTTTTATTTCTTGAAGCAAAGTTTTGTAGCTTTCATTGTAGAGATCCTTTCAGTCTTAGTCAAACTGAGTCCTAGGTATTTGATTTTCTGTGGCGCAATTATGAATGGGATCATTTCTTTAATATCCCTTTCCTCTCTTTTGTTATTTGCAGACAGGAAAATCATTGATGTCTGGGTATTAATTTTTTACCCTGCCACTCTACTATACAAATCTATTACTTCTAAGAGTTTTTGGTAGAGAGTTTAGGGTTCTCTCCATATAAATAATATCATGTAATCTTCATATAGTGACAGATTAACATCTTTCTTTCCTATCTGGGTGCATTTGATGTCCTTATCTCCTCTCATTGCTACGGCAAGTGTTTCCAGTACTATATTGAATAGAAGTGAGAGAGTGGGCAGCCTTGTCTTGTCTGCGATCCTAGGGGGAAGGCTTTCAGTTTTTCCACATTGAGAATGATGTTCACTGTGGGATTATAGTAGATGGCTTTGATTATATTGAGGAAGGTTCCCTTAGTTCCCATTTTATGGACAGTTCTTATATTGAGGAAGCTTCCTTCAATGGCCATTTTATGGAGAGATTTTTATTATGAGCACAAAGAAAGCCTCTTCAACAAATGGTGCTAGGAAGACTGAGCAGTGACATGTGAAAATATGAACATAGACCTCCCTTCAACAAGATGCACAAAAGTCAGATCAAAAAGGATTAAAAAACTCAGCATCAGGTACATCGAAGAAAGCATAGGAAAAATGCGCTACAACATAGAAGCTAAGGTATTCAGGAGGAAATACCACTGACAAAACAAATGGAAGCAAAAATAAACAAATGGGATTATATAAAACTGAAAAGCTTCTGCTCTGCAAAAGAAACAGTCACTAGGATATCCCAAAGACTGGGAAAGAACATTTACTCAAAACCCATCTGATAAGGTGTTATTATCCATGATATTTGAGGCACTGGTAGAAATATAGAAAAAGAAAACAGTCAACCCCATCAAAAATGGGGAGAAGAAATGAACAGAAACTTCCAAAAAGAAGAAGTACAAATGGCCAAAAGCCATATGAAAAAGTTCTCTTCATCATTAGTCACCAGGGAGATTAAAATCAAAACAACAATTAGGTATCATTTCACACAATGGAGACTGGCACACATCCAAAAGAGCAAGAACAACCAGTGCTGGCATGGATGCAGGGAAAAGGGACTCTCATCCACTGTTGATGGGAATGCGGACTGGTCCAGCCCTTTTGGAAAACAATGCGGAAATTTCTCCCAAAACTAGCTATTGAGTTCCCATTCTACCCAGCAATACTACTCCTGGGAATATACCCTGGAGACCCTAAAACACAAGCAGAAACATTATCTGCACTTCTATGTTCATTGCATCTCTATTCACAATAGCCAGAATCTGGAAACAACCTAAGTGCCTGAGAACAGAAGACTAGATAAAGAAACTTTTGTACATCTACACAATTGTATACTATGCAGCTGTCAGAAATGACGAAGTCATTAAATTTCCTGTAAATGGATGGACAAGGAGATTATCATGCTGAGTGAAATTAGTCAGAAGGAAATGGACAGATATAGAATTATTGTGCATTTATTAATGTGATATAAATATATACTACGGTTCTACTAATTGTGGGAAATGGTAGTGCCAGACTAGAACTCATCATTGAATATATACAAAGAGACTTACATGATAAACACTAAATGTCTGTAGAGCAAGCCACAATGTTTAAGAGAAGAGAGAAGGAGAGAGATACAGAGAGAGACAGAGACAGAGAAAGGGAGAAAGAGAAATAAAGAAAAAGTAACTGCTATAAAAGCAGGCTAGGGGTGGTTTCATGGGAACGTGGGGACATGGTGGTGGATATGGACACCTGTGGAGGGACAGGTGCTGGAATACTATATGATTGAGACCCAATTATGAACATCTTTGTAATTGTATATCTCACTGTGATATAATAAAAAATAATAATAAATGGAAAGAGTGAAAGTATCAGTACTGTTAGCATGAGCCCAAACATGGAAATTATGTTGCCAAAGCTTCACCAGTTTTCAACAGAGGTCAAATAATCACTGTCACTGTATCACTGTCTTCCCGTTCACCATCGATTTGCTCGAGCGAGACCCAGTAACATCTCCATATATCTTGTCTCATGCTAGAAGAGCCCAAGGGCATCTGCTTGCTCCAGGAACATAAAGAGCCTCCCTCAATCCATTCTGGAATGAGGTCTATAATTGTTACTGGTATTTGGCATATCAAATACAACACGGGTAGCTTGCCAGGCTCTGCCATGCAGGTAGCATACTCTTGTAGTCATCTCTAAGTCCAGCATTTATTGATGAACCTCGCAGCCGAGCCTGGCTGTGATAGGCTGGTCTGCTGGGTGGAGTTCTGACGAGAGAGAAGTCCAGATGTGGAAAATGGAGGCCCTCATGGAGTGGGGGGTCGTCTGGCTTGTTGCAAGGCTCTGCTGGGTGGCAGGCCAGGGCTAGAATCTGCTAGCCCTCCTGGGCGCCTCGTGAGTGGCTGGGCACAGGGGAGCCAGTAGCAGCTCTGCCCCATGTCTGTGAGTATTTTAATAAGTTATCAAGATGAATAGATAAAACATCCTAACACTTTATAAATTTTAGCTTCAAATGTATATAAATACCTCAAAAGACAGCTTGTGTTTTTTTAACAAACCTAGGACATTTTGAAAATAGCACTTAGATTTAATTTTCACAGCAAATCAAGAAAATCTTAAAATATTTGTATTTGTGTAGACATACAGATAGTTAATAATTCTATCAGTTTTATAAATCATGTCAATTTGGTGAAACTAAAAACTACTCCAGTGTAAATGGACAATTATCTATTAATTATGATGATATAATAATGCATATATTAAAAGATATATTTACACTAACTTGTACATAATCAAGAGTAGTTCATGAATCTCAGGTTATGATTAAGGAAAAAATTGTCTGATTAGAAGTTGCCATTTGGAGCACAGAGTATTAAATTCCATATAACTAGAAAATCTATCCCCAATGGTCTTCTTCCCTATTACTTGAAAATTCAATCATTTCATTTTCATCTCACACTATTTTTTGGAGTGATTCTTAAAAATGTATAATATAATCAGGTAAAATAAATTTTAAATGAATGATGTTGATTAATATGGAGATAAATATTTAGAGAGCAATGTAAGTCTTATGTACTAAATCCACACAGAGAAATTAGTGTAAAATAGCGAGTAAACAAAAGAATCGTGTTTTTACTCTTATGTGCATTTAAAAGTTGATCAAACGGAGAGAAGAATGGGGTTGATAGGGGAGATGGTATGTGATATGGACTCTAGGGACAGAAGTGGAGGGATACTGTCACTCTGCTCCCAGTTGTGGTACAGTGACCAGTGTATGCCTAAGCATAAATATCAGCAGTATTCTAAATCCTCTTCTCTCAATATTAATGAAAGCAAGAGGTTGTCAAGATATTTGGCACTAAACTTTCTAATTATCAAGGTAGAAAAATATGACTAATCACAGTATTGTTTGTTGTTTTGGGACCCCGTCCGGTGGTGCTCGACATTGAGAGATCACTCTTGGCGGTGCTCAGCGGATCATATGGGCCCCAGGAATGAAACATGGGCTATCTCCATGCAAAACAATTACCCTATCTTCTTTACCATTTCTCCAGTTCCTATAGGATTCTCTACACAGGTAGAAGACATCAACTTTTTGATTTAATTTTCAATACTCATGAGAAATCTCTTACAACTCTTCAAAAAATTCATTCTGTGAAATATGGTGCTTTTTAAATAAATACAGGGACAAATTGTAATCAATTTAGGTATCAATTCAGAATCAACTTAGGTATCAATTCAGAATATAAACCATTTGGGGCTGTAGATAGTAGAGTAGGCAGAGTGCATACCTTGTATATGATGGACCCAGGTTTGATCCCCTTGTGGTCCCCATGTGGTCCCTGATCCCTTTCAGGAGTCTTCTCAGAGCCAGCAGAAATTCCTGAGCACTACTAGTTGTGGGTCCCCAAAATAACAAAACCCCAAAAAATAAAACAGAATATAAACCAGTAAGTAGCCAATACAGCACAGCATATATACTATATTGTATTGTATAAAAGCCAGTAATAAGTTTCTAGTGACATGACTTCACTTTGAGAAAAGTTGACTAGGCACAAAGAGCATAATTCCTCCACCTTAGCACTTCTAACCTTCTGAGTCTGAAAGTCATTTTCCCTGTCAACTATCATGTGCATTAGAAGATGTTTATCAGCATCTCTGGCCTCTGGCCTTCACAACTGGATGTCATTGGCCCTTGTGGAGGAAGGCAAAAATCACCCCTGATTAAGAAGCATAACTCCAGAGGAGAGACATGATTGCGCCAAATCCTCCATAAATAGTATTTGCTTCAGCAGAGGCTTTGGAAGCTATTGAGGGACTGTCAACTCAAGCTTATTCAGTCTGAGAAGAACCCAGAGTTCAGGCATTAGTCAGAGAGAACAGCATCAATTACTGCAGAGGGTTAGGCCTAAAAAATCAGCTGCACTGAGGTTGCCTAAGGAAGAACCACTTAGCAATTTGTCACAAATTCACTTTCTCTTCTTCCAAAGCAAACAATTAAAAGGTATTTGCAGTCTTCCTTGTGGAAAAGTCTGTAATGTGACAGAGTTCTGGCGATGGAACCTGAGCATAAGTGATGAGTGCCATTTCAGGACAACTTGTAAGAAGCTGATCTTCCCTACTTTTTCACCAGATCTCTAGAAGCAGAAAATAATGATAACCTTAGAGATGAGAAACCATAGGCTTAAGCAGCCTGAGTCCTTGACTGACAGGTGGGGCCAAACTAATTGTCAACCAGGAATATCAGTGATGGGCTTTGAGGTGAATGAGAAAGACATCCGTATTCAGTTTGAGTCTCTAAGCAATTAGAATCTATATTTAACAGCTCAATACATTTAGTCGCCTCTTCAATGCTGATATAACCAAATACATGCTTTTCATAGTGTTTTGTGGTTTGTTTTTATGTATTAGTTCAATCACACAGCTCTTTATACATAGTATCATGCAAAAATAAATTACATAAATAAGAATTTGTTCCCAAAAGGGTGGTTACTTTGAAATGCAGATAACAGAGTTGGACATTATAAGACATAAACAAAACAGAATATAGGGTAAGCAAAGAAAAATACATCAGCTTATTTGGTATAAGAATTCTAAGGAGATGAAGGGATGGGTGTTAGAACATTGTATGACTGAAATCCAAATATGAACACTTTTGTAACTGTATAGCTCATGGTGGTATAATAAAAAATTTTAAAAAGTAAAAAAAGAATTCTATGGAGAAAATTCAAAAGATAAATTTCATTATGGTTATTAATTTCCAGTCAAGTAGTATTAAAGGTAAAGCAGTTTTATTTGACTGTATGTCTTATCTTCTCAATGAAACATCTATAAACTGATCCCTATCAGTTACTTACTATAGTTTATTATTGATCAAGTATCAATTGCTACAGGTATCCTTATATTGTATTTTCAAGGAATATAATTTTCTTACATGTATGTATAAAGGACATACATATATGTATATATTTTTCACTGAAATTGATATAGGAAGAATAATAAAACTTAGATATTTAGGGGCCCAGAGAGATAGTCCAAAATCTAAGGTGCCTGAATTGACATGAGTGCCACTAAAAGTTATCCCTGAACACATAGCCAGGTTTAAGTTAGACCATGAACATCACGGGGCGTTATCCCTGAACACATAGCCAGGAGTAACCCATAGATGTTGCTAGGTGTGGAACCAAACTGAAAATAAACAACACTTACAGTTCTATAACATATTAGAAAATTAAAGAAAAAATATTTAAAATATATGGAGAATAAATAAAGATTAACGTAGGGGTAATTTAAAACATTTTGATAAATTGAATGTTCATTCTATCCAAAGTAAGGAATAGAAGAATAAATGTAGATAGTACAGTCTAATTAAAAGCACATTGGGATTCAATTAAATATCTACAGATTGAAAGAATTTCTTTAACTCATAAAATATGCCAGAACTTTCTCACATTAAAGGGTAAACAAATAAACAATAAAAATTTCAGTAAAGTAATCACTGATTTACAAAAATTTTTTATTAAGAATATCTATCAAAACTTGGAAAATATGGTTCTGTCAGTTTCATGAACACATTCAGTGTTATAGAGGAAAGAAATCTAAAATATGGCATTTGAAGGAAAAACTTTATTAAACATTTTAGATACTTTTAAATTTTTTCTATTCTGAAGAGCTTTCAAAAATAATAACAAATTGTGTAATCACTGTAGCCTTGAAGAAGGTAAATAAAGATTCTAAATAAGAGAATGAGGTCAGAGAAGCAATTTTAAAAAATGAAAAGAAGTTTAAGTGTTCGCAATTCTCAGTTGTTCGCTTTACCCCATGTCTGTTTTTTCATCTGTATATGGGGTCATTTAGGTTTCTTGGTATAAGATTGTTTTATATTGGGTGGGAAAATTGGAACCTCAGAATAATCAGCTAGAAATCAGCCTCATATGGTATCCTGCTCTTCCAAACACATTCTGGTCTTCACTAGCTCAGAGCTGGTTAAGAGATGGGCCAACCTGCCTCCTGACATTTGCTGAAACTTAACTATTGGGACCCAACCCTAATTCAGGTTTTAGTTCAGAGCTGAATCAAGATTTCCTTCGCCTGAAGGAAAAGAGCAGAAGGAGCATGGTGTCGCTTCCAATTCAGGGGCCTAAGAATTCAATGGGAGCCCTCTTCTGCCCCACAGATTGGAGAAGTGTTACTCCAGCCAACCTTATTGTTTATGGAGGCAGAGGATTCCCAGAGTCCTAGTTCACTCAGAACCAGAAGCAGGCCCATTGACTGCACCTCCAGCACGGCCTGCTCTGAGCTCAACCTACAGTGGCAGAGCTTCAAAGAACTCCCAGGTAATAAAAAAAATACGCTATTCTAAGCCACTCAATTCCAGGAGATTTGTTGCTTAACATATTTAGAAGATTAGTTAACAGAAACTTAAAGTGAGCCATAAAATGGCAAAAGATCATTAGTCTTTGTGTCAAAAAGTACAAACTGGAATGTTACCTCTGCCTCTTACTGATCGTATTCATTTCAGGAGATGATTAAACTCTGAGAGTTTGCTCCATGCTTCAATGACAATCACACAAAGCTGGTGTAGAGCTTCCTTCTTATGATAAGGTGCTTGATACTTCTAAAATGTCTAGGATCTTTGTAAATGTACTTAGGACTTCTGTACAAACAGCAGTATAACTGTGACTTACGTCAACTTCCTCATGCCTCTCACAACCAAAAATGCTCAGTACTTGTAGCTACCTATTGCTTCTGCCAGTCACAGAAACTTCAGAAAATCCAAACTTCAGAAAAATCACTCTGGCAAGAATGGCCAAGTAAGATCTCTGACTTATTTGTCACAATACCAAAAAATAAGTTTAAGCTTCCTTTCTGCCTTCCTGCCTTCCTCATTTCCATTTTTGGACCACACCCAACAGTGCCCAGGGCTTATTCCTGGCTCTGTGCTCAGGGATCATTCCTGACAGGGCTTCCAGGACTGTATAGGTGGCTAAGGACTGAAGTTAGGCAAGAGCCTTACCTATTGAACTATCACTCCAGACCCAAGCTTTTCTTTTTAACAAAACCTTATCACAACTTTATCACGTAGAAGTTATAGAATGCACCACAAAATACATTGCTCTTAGAAGGAAAAAAAAAGAAAATTAGAAACTGATAAGACTTGATTTCCAATTCAACTGATTGATTTTTGTTGACTCATTTACATCAATGCTTATGAAGCTAGCAATTTCCTCTAATATGACTGACCTTTGAACAAATTAGTGTTAGGGCACCAAGTGTTATTAGGCTGAATAGTCTGTATATCTGACTCTCCTAAAACTTCACTGCAAGTGTTCTACTGGGAACTGGCATTGTGGCCAAATTCAACAGATGTTTAAGTCCCTGAATCAGTCTTCTGTACCTGTCAGATTCAACACACTGATACTACATCTGAGAACATAAAACTCTTGATTAAAAAAATGCTGTTATATGAGGATCACTAAGGCAATTCTAACTAATGTCACTGAAGGATAAACTGTATAGCATTTATCTGTGACTTCAAAAAATCAGATGGAACACAAAAGTGATTGCAGTAATAGTGATTTAAAAAACAAGCAAACATATTTTATCCATATTATTTGCTTCATAGCAAATAACTTGGCTTTTTATGTGCAAGCAGAAGATTTAAAAGATTTAGATTTTTTTCAGTTGAGCCTGAAATAAAGTGCTCAACTATTGATAAAGGTCAATGAAAAAATACCATATTTTATTAGAAAAATGGAGTAGATGTTGTTTACTTTGATCACCATAAGTTTCTTAGTTTTCATTTCTTTTCTGCAGTCCAGGTAAGGCATTTAAATTAACTGAATAACTCTTAGACAGATATGAGTTGAATTTGATGGTATGTAGAGTGGTATGCAATAGTAATATTCAATTGTTTCTTATTAATATACCATCACACTCTTATAAACCTCAACTGGAGAAAAAATAGCAAACAAATTTCCCCAAACCACTATTATTTAAACTTGTTTGTTTTTTCATTTAACTGAGTTTGTTTCAGCCTTGCTTAGAAAAATACTTAGAAATGACACAGTCAAAATTCTTTTAGGGTACCTTTTAGGCCATTGTTTTTTCCTCTCCAAGCTAAAAATCCCATTTTTGTGCCTCTAATTTCTCACTAACAGGAACATATAATTTTCACATAGACCAGATGTTCTCTTTAGATTTCACTCCTCCAGATCAAGGGTAGAGAAACCCACAAGAGCACCCCTCAGCACTGTGAGTGTTAAATCTAACTCAACTCTACTTCCAATTCAGCTAAGTCTTTGAGAATACCTGAGTCTGATTTACACTCTAGAGATGGACTCTGAAACAGCTGTCAATTGTGACCACCACACAATGTTGCTTTGTTTCTTCCTTTGCTATTTCCCTATTACATGGCCACAGGATATCAACACTCCTTTATCCATCCAAATAGGAAGGAAGCACAAGTATTCAGGTGCTAAACAACTAAAAAGAAGAGAAGCTAATTCAGGATCATACCCAGCAAAAATATCTTTGGATTTTAAAGGGACAACCAGGATATTGTAAAAAACAAATTTATAAAAAATTGTTGTTAACTAATCTACAATAAAAGAATGACTGCTGTGACTTATAAAAACAGGATAGGTGAAAAGGTGGTTTTAAGTAACAACAGAACCAACACCCAACCACAGAGTCAACAACAATGAAATCAAGAGACCGAAACTTAACAACAAAACTTATAATGCTGTCAAGATGGTGGTGGGGGGAGGATGGTATATGGGAGGGAACCTGGGAACACCTGGGGTGGGGGGTGACTTGACACCTGAGGTGGAATCTGTGCTGAGATATTTTATGTCTAAAGCTAAACTATGAATATCTTTGTAATTTGCAGTGCTTTAAAAAAACATGGGGAAAACAGACAGGAATGATAAAACTAGGAAACTTTTCATTAGGAAGAAAAAAGACATGGAAAAATATAATATTTTGTACATATAATATAGAGACATAAAGTGTGGTCTATGTGGAGAAGCGAATTTGCCTTCTTTGAGCAGGAAAAACTGAGGCAATGTGGAGTGACATAAAACATAAAATCAAAAGAGCTATTGCGCTTTAGATAAACTAGAGCTACATACTTCTTGAAAATATAATTAATGAGTATACTTTTTCTGTAAGGAAATAATACCGTGTTCATCTTTATCATAGAATAGAACCTCTCAATCACTGTAAAGCAATTTTGCATTCAAGTAAACAGTTTTAACACTGTTAATCCAAATTAGTTTTTACCTTTAAAGTGTTTAGTTTATATTATATTGTGTTAGTACATTTAAGAAAATTTTTTTATTCAAAATGTCTACGACATATATTAGATTGTTTTAAGTTTATTGGTCTTAAGAGTTTATATACTATGATACCTATATAGTTCAACCAATTTATTAACACAACATTGGAATACATTTTCATTTTAAAATAAAGAATTCCTATATATCTACTTTAAAAATATAATGACCCGCATTAGCTAAATAAATTCATAAGTCACTCAGGGCTTGTTCCTTGGACCATGCTCAATTATCACCCTTGACGTACTCAGGGACCCATAAGTGATGTCACAGATGAAACCTCAGTCAGCCCTATGCAAGGAGAATGCCTAACCCCTACACCTGTATCCATGTATCTCAGAACCTAAAATTGATTGACTTTATATGAAAAGCGTTTGCTCTTCAAGTTTTTATTTTCCCCTTAACACTTATCTCGCCTGCTTTTCCCTTTTTCCTTGTTTGCTTCTGTTTTCTTGAAAATATTTCCCCACTTTTTCTCCTCTCATATATTTCTGAAAAATTGCAATTATAAATACATTGTCTCCTATATATAAATAATGAAAAAGAAGAAAGGGATATTAAGAAAACGATTCCATTAACAGTTGTGCCACAGAAAACCAAAAACATAGGAATCAGCTTAACTAGGAATGTAAAGGACCTGTACAAAGAAAACTACAAAAAATGCTGCCTCAAGAAATAAAGAGGACATGAGGAAATGGAGAAAAATTCCCTGCTCATGGATTGGGAGAATTAACATTGTCAAAGTGTTAATAGTCCCTAGAGCTTTATACAGATTCAATTTGGTCCCTATAAGGATACCCAAGACGTTATTCAAAGAAATTGACCAAACGCTCCAGAAATTTGTATGGAATAATAAACCCCCTACAATATCTAAAGCAATCCTTGGTAAAAAGGAAGATGGGCTGCATCACCTTTCCCAACTGCAAACTGTACTACAAGCAGTAGTAAATAAAACAGCATGGTATTAGAATAAAAACAGACCTTTAGACCTATGGAGTAGAGTTGAGTATCCTGACACTCATCCTCAAACACATGATAATTTAATCTTTGATGAAGGAGCAAAAAGTATGAAATGGAGCAAAGAAAGCCTCTTCAACAAGTGGTGCTAGGAAAACTGGACAGCTACATGTAAAAAAATGAATCTGGATCTGTGTCTATCACCATGCACAAAAGCCAGATCAAAACGGATTAAAGATCTACGATATCAGACCTGAATCCATAAAGTACATTGATGAAATCATAGTAAAAATCCTCTATGACATTGAAACTAAAGACATCTTCAAAGATGAAACACCACTAACAAAGCAACTAGAAGCAAGATAAGCATATGGGACTACATGAAACTAAAAAGCTTCTTCACCTCAAAAGAAACAGTGACCAAGATACAAAGACAGTCCACAGAATGGGAAAGAACTTTCACCCAATACTCATCTAATAAGGAATTAATATATAGGATATATCAGGCACTGGTTAAAAATTTTTATTTTTTGCTTTTTGGGTCACACCCGGCAATGCTATGGGGTTATTCCTGGCTCCTCGCTCAGGAATTACTCCTGGCAGTGCTCGAGGGACCATATGGGATACTGGGGATCAAACCTGGGTTGGCCAAATGCAAGGCAAATGCCCTACCCTCTGTGCTATCACTCCGCTCCCAACTTGTAGAACTTTACAAGAAGAAAATAGGCAACTTCATCAAAAAATGGGGAGAAGATAAACTTCCAAAAAGAAGAAATTCAAATAGCCAAAAGGCATAGGAAAAAAGTACTCATCACTAATCCTCAGGGAGATGCAGATCAAATCAACAATGAGATACCATCTCCCACCAGAGAGACTGGCACATATTCAGAAGAGCAAGAACAAGTGCTCACGTGGATGCGGGGGTAAAGGGACTCTTGTCCATTGTTGATGGGAATGTCGACTGGTACAGTCTTTTTGAAAATCAAATATGGACATTTCTCCAAAAACTAGAAATTGAGTTCCAATTTGAGCCTCTGGGAATATACCCTGGGAATATAGAACTCCTGGAAATATATCCCGGGAAGCCAAAAACACACAGCATGAACACCATCTGCACTTCTATGTTCATAGCATTACTATTCACAATAGCTAGAATCTGGAAACAATCAGAGCGCCCAAGAACAGACAACTAGATAAGGAAACTGAGGTATATCTACACAATGGAATACTATGCAGCTGTTAGGAAAAACAAAGTTATGAAATTTGTCTATACATGGATGGACATGGAGCAGATCATGCTGAGTGAAATTAGCCTGAGGAAAAGGATTGATATAGAGTGACTACATTTATTTGTAGGATATAAAAAATAGACTCACAGACATGGGGCAGAGCTACTACCAGCTCTCCCTGTGCCCAGCTGATCATGAGGAGCCCAGGAGGGATGGCGGGTACTAGCCCTGGCCTGCCTCCCCAGCAGAGCCTTGCAAGAAGCCAGACAATCCCCACCTCTGAGGGTCCCCATCTTCCACATGTGGACTCCCCTCTCATCAGAACTCCACCCAGCAGAAGAGCTGATCACAGCCCGGCTGATGGAGACCCACCCTGCAGCAGTATTTTTTCAAGTCCGGGCCAGGTATGCTGATCCAGAGACTCACAGACATGGGGCAGAGCTGCTACCGGTTCTCCCTGTGCCCAGCCAATCACGAGGCGCCCAAAAGGGATGGCAGGTTTTAGTCTTGGCCAGCCACCCCAGCAGAGCCTCACAAGAAGCCAGACGACCCCCACTCCATGAGGGCCACCATCTTCCACATCCGGACTCCCCTCTCATCAGAACACCACTCAGCAGAAGAGCTGATCACAGCCCCGCTTGCATGGCCACAAGTAGTCATGTGGTTCATCAATAAATGCTGGAGATCAGAGGTGACTACAAGAGTATGCCACCCACATGGCAGAGCCTGGCAAGCTACTCATGTAGTATTTGATATGCCAAATACCAATAACAATTATAGAACTCATTCCCATGACCTGATGGAATGGTTTGAGGCTCAGATTCCTGGAGCAAGCAGATGCCCTTGGGCTCTACTAGCATGAGACAGGACATATGGAGATATTACTCGTGCCTGCTTGATTAAATCGATGATGAATGGGAAGTAGATGTAATCTACTGCAAGAGTGGGGGAGTCAGAGGTTAGGTAAGACAGAAAAAAAAACAGAGTAGTAATAATTGCTGGAAATAATAATACCAACCTAGAACTGAGCATTGAGTGTAGGCAAAGGAATATACATGGTAAGCTCTAAATGTATGTATTGTAAGCCACAATGTGTAAGAGAACAGAGAGAAGCAGAGAGAGAGAGAGAGAGAGAGAGGCAAAGTGCCTGCCCTAGAGGTAGGCTGGCAGAGGGAGGAGGGAATTGGTGGTGGGAAATGGGCACTGGTAGATGGATGGGTGCTGCAACAGTGTATGACTGATACCCAAACATGAACATCTTTGTAAATGTTTTTTACAGTGGTATAACAAAAAACAAAAAAAAATAAAAACCAAACAAACAAAAAACTTGTTTCATTAAAAATAGAAAAAGCATGTTACTTGGAATTGTAACCAATTTTTAGGTATGATCTTTACTAATGAAAAAACCCATATACACTGCAATTGGTGTTTTCTGAAAGCTGTGGAAATAAAACCCTAAACAAATGTGTATAATGAAAAGCCAGGGAAATGCCACCTCTTATTCATACCTGAGTTGACACAATATTCTGATATTTGTCCAATGTCTCAGTGAACAAATCTGCATGTTTGAGGAGCTAGTGCTATAATACCATGACTATTGTAGAGCCAACAGGTAAGACCACATCCAAGGCCATAAAGAACAGTATAAACGAGCATCCTTAGGGAGCTGGAGGAGACAGCTCAGTTGTTTGCTATAGCTCTAGACCAAGGTAGCCAGACCCAAAAGTGCAAGACACGGGGCCACTGCACAGTAGCTGAGTAACAAACTCCCTGTGACTCTCACTAATAGCTGGAGTAAATGGTTGAAAGCCTGCCACTAAATCTATCAGGATCACCACCTGCTATTTTCCGAATGTGAAGGCAACTCTCTAATCTGAGTCTTTAAAAGGTCTTGAGGGCTGGTTTAGAAGGAATGAAGTAACATACATTCTATAAGTTAGACTCCAGACACCTGGAAAGTGTCTCTGGCAAAATATGAAGAACTCCCCATGCTAGCATTTTTGTTGCAAAGAGAGTCAATAAATCCTCAACTATAACCTTTCTGCTAATGTGTTGTTATAACCATCATCTATAATCTATGTTGATGATTTACAGTTATAGTTTACAATGCTGTTGCTACCTACCTCATTAAAAACAGATACCAATAGACAGTGTGTATTTAAACCTTGTCATTTGTGATGAATATTGTCTCAATACCCTGCTCTAGAACAGAGGGAAAATATCTAAAAACTCTTGTTTTTAAGATGCCACATCTATTTAGTACAATATGCCCAAGTGCTGTAAATCATGTTTTCAAATGCTCTTGTATCAAGGGGCCTGAAGCAAAGCAGTGAATTTACTCTGCAGAACTCAATTCTCTGACAGAAGTCTAAACAACATCTTAATGCTCAGAGATAAAACCTCACATGCTCAAGCTTTAATATTTGGTATTCAAGGCTCCCTTGTCTCTGAATAAATAAAATTCACAACTTATTTTATAAAAACAGCACATAGTTGCAAGAAATTCATTTTATATATTCACATTATCACCTTCTGGCCTAATCTTTGGTCTTTGTCAGTTAATTTTACCCATAGACTCTGCTATCAATCTGAAATCCTATTTTTATTTGATTCTAAACCACTGGTCACAGAGAATAATGGGAAAGGATAATGACTTCAATACTATCAATACCAAAAAATACCACTTCTTGATTTGTGCAACAGAGACTATTTACTTAAAAACAAAATTCATACTAAAAATAGATTAAAGATAGATTTACACTGAGGAAAGTTCACAGGCTCTGCTGTTATAGCAGTGTGTATATTTTTTCTCGCATATTTAAATCAACTTGAAACTAAGCCTATCTGTTAATAAAACAGAAACATTATGTTTTATCTTGACTGATATGTAGGTAGTACTGAAAATAAAATCCTGTTTGTGGTCTCATATCCGAGATGTACTGAGCTAATGTCTAACAAATGTTACTTATTTCTTTGCCTGGGTCAACTCTAGGTTGATGTGCCCATAGAAATTTGATATGTGTGCATCTCCATTGGCGTTTTGGTCTTATTTTGTTTCAGGCTCATACCCAGGTGTTTCAGGAAGCTAATCCTGGTCAGTGCCCAGGTAACTGTGGGGATGCGAGGAATCAAACTTGGGTCTCCTACATACAAAGAATGTGCCCCAGCCCTTTGAACAATCTCCCTGGCCCTCTGAATTTTTAAGTATGCATTTATTAAATATCATTTATATGTGTTTATTTGAATGTATAAAATATAAATAATCACAACTGAGGAAACAAATATACAAAACAAAAAGCTTCCTTATTACCTTGCAATTTGACTCCAGAGTCTCTAGCTAGAGAACACAAAAGCACTTACCCAAAAGAGGCAGATGCACTCCTATCTTCTCTGTAGTGCTATTGATGGTGCCCAATGTCAGATTGTGTATGAAGTGTTATTTACACTAGTATGTATAAACGTTGGATACTTTCAGGTTGTATATGATAAAATATCACATATGATGAAATCTTGAATTTTGATACAACAAGGATGAAGCTAGAAGGTATTTGGTAGTGAAATAAAAAGAAGAAACAAGGGAAAATTTGTCTTATGCATGGTTTATAAAGTAACAAAGCAAGGCGAGAGACAATGGCCTATAAACAAACCCTTGTATTCTCACCCCAGAACTATATGTAACAAGTGGGATTAGGAGGAAATGTCTATGGTCAGGCATTGAGGGATACAGTCACTTGAATGGTGTGTGGTTTGATAACAATGTACCTCAAAAACATATAAATGTTTACATCATTGTAAACAATGTTACCTCAGCAAATATTTTATATTATTTATGAATTAGAAAATTTTCTCTGTTAAGAATTGCATATATAGGTGTCATAACAAAATTCTCAAAAATCTTGCATTAAAAAAGGGTGAAATCCAGGGATATATAGTGTCCAGTAGGTGTGTATGGATCCATAGACTTTAAGAAATTTTACTGACATTTTCACTGTACTAAAAGTTGATACAGTGCCAGACATATCTATATATGTGTATATTCATATATCTATGTAGGCATATATAGATATTATATAAAACAAACCAACACCTGCCCCCTTTTGTTCTCTATTTATTTATTTGATTTTTAAGCACACCTAACAGTGTGCTTAGAGTTAACTCCTGGCATTGGGATTAGGGTTTACTACTGGTGGTGCTCAGGGGACCATATGTGGTACTGGTGTCAATTCAGTCTCATGCAAAGCACACACAAGAACAGCTGCAACATCTCTCCTGCACTTCCATTGTATTTTAAATCCATGCACTTCGCCTTAGTTTATGGTTGCTAGCACCCAAATCACCATCTTAGAATTGAAGAAATAGAATTTTCCAGATCAATCAGTGTATATCTTTAGAACAAATGTGCCACATATGATGAGGTTTTAAATGTAACCTCAATACTGACTTATTAAAGGTATCAAAAACTCAAAAAAGAATCCACAGGAAGAGTGGTTTGGAAATGTATCATAATAGTCACCATATTGCTGAGTAGAGCAGAAATGGAGGAAAGAGGACTTAGGCATAGAAAAAAATATCTAATAAAGTTAACCTTAATTCCTGTATTGTGAATGACAACTCTCTCAACTTTTGGATACTTTTAGTGCAATTAATATGAAGGATATTTTTCTATAAATATTAAGTATTAGATATTTTTATAAATAGCCTCAATAAAGCACAATGTTGAATACACCTTAAGAGTTATATGAAGCGTGATTGAGTTAGGGGGGTCATTAAGGGAAATGCTGAACTATTGAAACATGAGCATCTGAGAATTCTGAATACAGTGGAGTTCGCAAGATACAAGGAATCAAGTATTTTAACTCAACAATACTCAAACTTCAACCAGAGATAGAGATTAATTCTGGGACACACCCAAAGTAGTTTTCCCAAGCAAGGAATTCAACACCAAGTATAAACTCACAGCAGCAGCTATTTCACTGTACAGAAATACAAGACTGCTTCAGAATTCCTGGACATGATGACTTGCCTCAGAATCAGTTTGGCTAAAGCAAAACAAAGGGAAAAATTCTATTGCCTGATAAGTTAGAGCTTCAATTTGTTTTCACTTCTGTTATGGGCTAGAACACTTTGTATGCTTAAAAAACAACCGAATTGAATGGTTATATGAAACAAACACAAAGGATGGAAAAATTCAAACTATTTGTTCTATTTGGTAGTGTCCTGATAAAGTTGACAAATATATGAATTATATCCTAGAAATTGGTCCTTTTATTCTATCCTGAAATAATTCCCACAAATGAACTCTCAATGATCATGAGATGAGAAAAAAGTAAAAAAATCAGGGGCCAGAGGAACAGTTTAACAGGTAAGGGAGGTGTCTTGCACATGGCCAACCTGTGTTCTATCACATCATCACCTTTGGGTTTCTCAAAATTGCAGAGACAACAGTAAGTCCTGAGCACCACTGGATATGATTCCAAAACCAAAAGAAAAACAAAACCCACACCCACACAAAATATACATTAGACACTTTCATAGGAACTGGTAGAAAATGAAATGTCACTGTAAAAATGTCATTTAAATTCATTAAGCAAAATAATAAAAGATTAAGAATGCTTCAAGAGGGCCTGAACAATTGTGCATCTATAGAATGTTTGCTTTTCATGCAATTGATCTGGGTTCAATCCCTGGCACCTTGCATGGTCCCCTGAACGTCTCCAGGGGTGATCCCTGAGTGAAGAGCCTGTAGTAAGCCATGAACACCACTGGTACGGGCCCAAACACAAGTAACAAAAATTAAAAAAAATACTTCAATAACAATGGATCAAAAATCATCAGTACAGTTTGACTAAGGTATCTGAATAATTTTAAAAACTAAGCAATCATAAAAATTATAAACAATAAATAATTGTTAAAATGTTAAGGAGCTATGTATGTAGAGGAACAAAAAATATAATATTAAAACTAGTCAAGCATCAATTAAAAGAGGCAATATTAAATATTTTATTATATGCACAACAAGGTTTTGATAAAAATAATAAACCAATTATTTATCATTTTAATGTACAAAATATACTTCCAGTTACGGGTAGTATTTTGTATTTTATATTGATTTCAAGACTGTTAAGTATAAAAATGAGGTAATAAACACAAATTAAAACTAAGAAATTGAAATGAATCAAGAAAACCATCAGAATAGAAAAATTATTAAACACATTGTGATGAATAAGTCAGATAGATCACAAAATGATAGCTAGTCTGATAGAAGATTTAAAAAAAAACAGAAAGTCAAACTACCTACCTGAACACATCATTTGGCTTAGACGTATAATCCTAGAGAAGCAACAGTAGAGAAATAATTAAGTAACTATATTTTCAGAAGAATGTTGGGGACTTTATTATCATCATACCTTAATGAAGCAAAATTATAAATTTATATTTCAGGAGGAAGAAAGTAACAGAAAAAAGTACTGAGTTATAAGGAGAACATATTAATATAGGAATTTCACTTAGTATATTCAATCAAACTCTGTGAGACATTAAAATGCAAGAGAAAGTGAAAATAAACATTATTGAACATAACTCAAATATGGATATAAATAAGTTATTAAATCAAGTTATAGACAGAGAAGTGACCACTGTAACAATTATAGTTGGAAATCATCACTCTGGACCGAACCTGAGTGCTGAAAGGAGGTAAAGTGATATGTATGATTCCCTTTAAGTAAAAGTATTGTAAACCACAGTGCCTAAAAAGGAAAATAAGAAAAGGAGAAGAAAAGTATCTATCATACAGAAACAGTCTGTGGGGCTCCCGTTGGGAGAAACCTGGGTACTTTTGGTAGTAAGAAACTTTCACTGATGAAGAGATGGGTGTTGGAACACTGTATGAATAGAAACTCAGTCATTCACAATTTTATAACTGTCTATCTCACAATGATTAAATTAAAAATAAATAAATGAAGTAATAGCTTTCATAGGAATTTTGGAAAGGATGCAGATATATTGATCAAACTTAGATATAGTCACATGTCTAACTTTAAACATTAAGTCAAAATATATTCTAAAATGCCAAGAAAGTTAAAATAATAGACATAAATCATGATTTCTAAATAAATATTCAGGGATAAGTAGAGTGAGAAAATGATCAGAACACTTCCTGTCCTTAAACAACAACAACAAAATAGATAAAAGGTGATATGAACTATCCCGAGGAGCTGGTGAGATAATACAGAAGTTAAGGTGCAGTCCTTGCAGCAACAGATCCATGGAACCCCACAATTTCTTGAGGATCCCTGGGCCTGCCTTGAAGGCCATATATAATCTCCAGCATTGCACAGCCAGAGCGGTACTGCATTATCATACCATTGCACTGAACCAATGGCCAAAGTGGCAAAGAATAGCTAGAAGAATTCCTGGAAATCTTGAACACCACAGTGAAAGAACTCCTTCTAGCCCCCAAAGGGAAAAGCAGTTATAAAGTTGGCAATGGATACAAACAGGGATTGTTGCATTTTTGTTCTGAAGTTTTTAACCTTTCTTATAAGAATTCATGTCTTGTGATAGATATGCTTTTCAGTAGTTTCAAACTTATTCATAGAGCCACTTATTATTTTCAGGTACATGTTTGTAATATATCACAAAAACATAAAATTAGTTGTTTATATGTACATTCTGGTGGATTAGAAAAGTTTTTTCCCATTATTAGTTTTAAGAATACATTAAAATTTGTAGCCATATATTTTTTATAATTTATTACTGTAGCTGGTAATATTAGTCATACAGTAGCAAAGATATAAAAACTGCACAAACCAAAATGTCTAGCAAAGTGAACAAAAAGCTATTAAATAAATACATAATTAAATAGTGGTTACCTTAGTTAATATACAAACAATCTGAATAATATTTAAAACAATCTGTTTCTTAGGCTCAGATTTGAATGATGATTTTCATAATATATTTATTAAACATAGTCGACCCACCAGTTTAAACATATTTATAAACCCAGCTTATAAACTACACTGTGTAAAAATCAATAAATTGAAAAAAGTTTATTTATTTAAATATTATTCAAATCAGCATTATTAATATGTATGATATAATTGAGGGTGAAGATAGTAGTTACACATTATCTAGAACTCAATTTGGGCTCACTTGGTACTGGCTTATTTATTAATATATGTTTAGGCTACCTCTATGTATTTACTATTTTATTCACATTTCATAGATAAGGAAACACAGGTATAGTACTCACAAATACCCAAATGTCGCAGATATAAACTTTGAAAGTATGTAATCTGTCACTAATCTATACTGAAGCATATATAACTTATGCTTTCCAAACACACACAACACAAAGACAGAACAACAACTCATATTACATTTTCAGTTAATTGTTAATTTTAACAGATAAGTCACATTGTATAAAATAAATATATACTAGCAATTTTGGGGACGGCAATCAGAATATAATGTGGAAATAACGCTAACAGAGTCTGCATTAACTACTTCAGTAATGAAAATCCGAACACTTGTAGATACAGATGAATGATCCTTCTCATCCAAAAATCAAATTTTAGAATATGACAACATCTAATGAGGACAAACTCTTAGTCTTTGAAGGCAAAACAGAGTCTTTGAAGTGAAAACACTGATGGACAAATCAGGTACTGTTGGTGGTAGAGAAGGTGGAGAAACTTTGTTCATCAAAACAATGATGGTTAAAACTATTGTAACTATTTTCTAAAAAATATACTTACAATGTGAATAAAGTAAGTTGTACACCAAAAATAAGAGCATTGCTCATATTAAGCTAAGGACAATGAAGGAAAAATATACACACAAGGAAAACATCATATACTTGAGAAGTACAAGATGAATCATATTTCTCTCAATTAGTCCTATTCCAACCATAAGTGCCAGTTAGTAGTCAAAATCATCATCACCCGATTTCTAAGTAAACATATTATACTCTGAAATAATTGGAATGCAAATCCTCATGTATATAATGGCTTTGTAATTGTCCTAATTATTAAGTACTTGCTGGAAGTGACATCAGAATGAATGTTATACAGAAAAAAAGCCTCAGGAAATATTGTGAACAAATTCTTTCATATAACATTTGAAAATGCCCCTTTAACATATTAGCTTAATTATCATAAATTGCTTCATTATCATAAATTAGTCTCTATTCAAAGTACTTATGTTTTATTCTTTAGCCAAAATCTACATCTTACTAATTAATTTGGGTCAAAGATTCTGGAAAGGCTGATAATACTGGCTTCATCTCTATTTCCCCAGGAGACATAGTTATATCAATATATATATGTATATATATATATATATATATCACAATAGTTGCACCATATTTTATGCCTTTTTAATAGTTCTGCATTTTAGAGCATATAATTTTCTAAATAAAGATTTTACTTTACCTTGAAAAACAGGAGCAGATTTTGCAATTATCTTTGGAAGCAGTTTAAATGGATGACAAAAAAAAATCTAACAACCTAATCTATGCATCTTCTCTTATTGCCTTCCAGACTTGATGCTATTTTCTTTTCAGTATTAAGCTAAAAAAAAGAGTATAATAACTTTATACCATAGCATTTTGAACAATCATTTCACAAACATCAAACCCTGAAAAGTACTACATAGAAAGTAAAAGTAACCTGAGTTTGATTCTTGATACCATATATGGTTCCCTGATCTCCACCAGGAGTGATAGTGAGCACAGGTCTGTAGTAGTCCCTTATCACAACTGGGTGTGGACCAAACACACACACACACACACACACACACACACACACACACTTTAGGGTACGGGAGAGGTAGAACAATGGGTAGAGTGCTTGCCTGCCTTGTACAAGGTCAATTGGAATTCAATCACTGGTACTTTATAAGGTTTCTCATTTGCAGCCAGGAGTGAGTGAAAAGTCAGAAATAAGACCTGAATGTCACCAATTAGAGGCATAAATCCAAAAAAAGCTAAAGTTAAGCAAAATAAAATCTTTATTTATGACTTTTTGTCTTATTGTTAGATACAATAAAGTAGCTGCCTATTTTATTTCATTCCCATTATACTTTTATAGGAGCTATTTATAATGATTATGAAATTTCAATTTGCTTAATTAATAATTATAGATCATTTTTTCTATGTCATTAAGAAAACAATTTGTATGTCGGTTGACTTTCCCTAAAATGAAAACTGCAAGTAAGGAAATTCAGTTTTATGTAGCTATATTTCCTAAATGTTGTTTATGTATAAGAATAATCAATTCCACTACCTATGAGGGTGAATAAGAAAATGTTAGTTTATTTGACCTGTGTCCTGTTTTAGATTAGAATGGATGTCACTTGGGTATAATTTCATCACTGTCTTTTTCTCTTTTCTTGGCAGTACTAACTCTGATTTTGGTGGTTAGAATAAGATTCATTTGTCATAAATCACTGCTAATGGGCCTGTTATTGAGATCTCATATTTACTGAAAATGCCCTTTTAACAGGAAAAACAAATCCTCTGGCCATTCAGTTAAATTACTTGGCATCATTTTTATGCCTTTCTCTCCTTTCCAATAGCTTACTGCATATTTAAATACTCTCCATTCATCTGTTCTGTGCCACTTGGAAGAGAATAAAGCACTTTGGACATTCAAAGATATTTAGACCAATCACTCTAATTTTATTTGGAACATATTTTAAAATGTATAAATACAGAGCTTTTAGGTTTTTAGAAATCAACTGGAAAAATAATATTCATAATCATATCATATGATGATTTCTACTCTTATTAGAAGCTCTTCAAAACCTTTTAAAATCTGATCACACTTTAATTATAAATGCCCTCTTAAATTTCCATGGCACTTACCTTCATTCTAGAAATCAAGTTGAAAGATAAAAATAAAGGTTTATTATTCCTTTAAGATTAAATGAGTACCTTGAATAATATCAATATAGTTTTATAGTTTTAGCAGAATAGAACAGAATACCTCTGTTCAAAAGCACTTATGGATATTAGAAAACATCATTAAATCCTATTTGTGATACCTATTTGGAAGTAGCCATGGCTTTGACTTAAAATTGCCATGTCTTTTTAATTAAAAATTCTATGTTATCACAAAGTACACTTACTGAAAATTCACAAGCTTTACATTTATTGAAAATTAATGTGGTAATAGCAAAGAATATGTCAAGTTGAAGTTTCTACAATGATACACTGAACATAAAGTTGAATCTAGGAGGATATTCAAGATGGGTACATGATATTCACTTGATCACTTGATCACTTGAATCCCGTTATTCATCGATTTGCTCGAGCGGGCGCCAGTAACATTTCCATTGGACCCTATCACGTGCCAATGTAGCCCAATGGCATCTGGTTGATTCAGGACTACGAAGAGCCTCAAACCATTCCTTCAGTGCCTTTACAAGGAAGTCAGACCATCTTTAGACATCCTGTGGGATCCAGTCCGTAACGGCTCTAGTCCAGCGGTTGTCTCCAAATCGCATTACATGTCCAGCCCATCTGATTTTCGATGCCTTGGCAAACGAGACAGCGTCCCTGATTCTGGAATAGCTACTGAGGTCAGAACTCGGGATTCCTTCTCTCACTTGAGTGAGGCGTGAAATTCCAAGCATAGCTCTTTTGATTCCTCTCTGGGAGACCCGAATAGCATTCTCATCCTGCTTTCATAGGGCCCAGGTCACTGAGGCGTATATTAATGCAGGGAGAACGGTGGAGTCAAAGAGATGTGCCCGAGCCGGAGGTTCTTTGTCCTTTTAGCTATTTCTTCAATGCCTTTGAAGGCATTCCATGCCGCTCTCTTCCTTCTGAGCAGATAAGGTTTTAGGTCATTCATCATGTTGATTTCTCGACCTAGGTACACATAACTGCTGCATTCAGAGATGTTTGTTCCATTGAGAGTGAATGGAGTCTCTGAAACTAGTTCATTCTTCATAAACATAGTTTTCTTTTATATTCAGCTGTAGACCTATTTTTCCACATTCTCGGTCGAAGTCAGCCAGCATTTGTGCCGCTTGCCTAATGTTTGGTGTTATTAGAACGTTGTCATCAGCCAAGCAGAGGTGGTGTAGTTGCCGACCATCTATCTTCACTCCCATTCCTTCCCATTCTAATTGTCGCATGATGTTCTTGAGGGTGGCACTGAAGAGTTTTGGTGAAATGGTATCACCCTGTCGATCCCCTCTTTTCACATTAATGATCACTTCTTTGTAGAATGGTGAGATCCTGGTGGTGAATCCGTAACACAGCTCACGAAAGATCTTGATTTATTGGGTTTGAACACCCTGTTTGGCTAGGGCTTCGATGACTGCTTCAGTCTCCACAGAATCAAAGGCTTTCTGTAAATCAATGAAGGTGAGACAGAGCGGCATCTTGTACTCCCTACAAACCTCAATGAGCTTGGTTACTGTGTGGATATGGTCGATTGTGCTGAATCCTTTCCGGAAGCCTGCTTGCTCCATGGTTGTCCTTCATCTAGTGTTCTGCTAATCCTGTTAAGGATGACTCGTGTAAACAGCTTGTAGATGACAGACAACAGGCAGATGGGGCGATAGTTGCCTATGTCGTGAATGTCTCCCTTCTTGAACAGTAGTACTGTCCTGCTGGATTTCCATTGGGAGGGCACCTTGCATTCGGACAGGTAGCATGTGAAGAGCCGAGCTAGAGTATTGATGAGTACCGATGGCAGATTCTCAGGTGTTCTGGTCTGACTTTGTCTGTGCCTGGTGCTGTTCCCTTCTTTACCGACGAGATGGCATCTCAGATTTCAGAAGGGAGAACGTTGGGAATGACATATCCATCCTGTGGAATTTGGTATGTGGGCAGGTGGATATGACTATCAAAGAGATTTGAGTAGAAGTCCTGGATAATCTTCTCCATTGCCTTTCTGGAAGATGTGATAGATCCATCAGGGCATCGGAGGGCAGTCATCTTGGTCTTATAGTTGGCGAAGGACAGGCGGGCAGTCGCGAATGCTTTTCCCGGCTTCTGCTGCATCTTCCAGTATTTCTGCTCTTCTTTCTTTGAGGTCTTCTTTTATCACTTCTCTGCACGGTTTAGCAAGGGTTGGACATTAGCATTTGGTCTCCTGAGGCTCGCGCCTTTCCACATTGGCGAATGAGCACAAGAATTTCTGAAGACAAGCGTCCTTTTGTGTCTTTCTCTCTCACAGCATTCTTCGCACAATCATGGAGGTGCTGAACCAGTTGGTTGTATTCTTCATCAATGTTGTCAATGATGGTATCTTCCCATGTTGCTGCAATGGTGCCAAAGAGTTCCCAGTTGGTGGTTGTTCTGGGAGTTTTCTTCTTAAACTTTGCAGCCTTTTCTCCCTGTTGCAGGAAGTAGAATTTTGCACGAAGGAGACGGTGGTCCGATCCTGTTTGGAATTTGGGGACTACAGCAATATCGGTCAGACAATACCGTCGATTGAAGATGATGTGGTCAATTTCATTGTGGAACTGTCCGCCAGGAGATTCCCATGTCCAACGTTTCGCTTCAGCCTTCTGGAACTGTGAATTCCCATGAATGGTCTTGGTGGATATGATGAACTCAGATAGTCTCTCACCCTGTTAGTTCAATTCTAGGCCATGGGTCCCGATGTGGAGTTCTTCAGCTGATCTTCTTGGTCCTATCTTGGCATTAAAATAACAGACTATGATCTTGTAGAAGGTGTGATCTTTTTATAGAACTCCTCCAATTCCATGTAGAATTTCTCAATTTCATCTTCTTTGTATGTGGATGTTGGTGCGTAGACAATGAAGATAGAAATTGCTGGCAGTGAGCCACATCTCTTCAACTGTAATCATCCTATTCGGTTTGTTAGTCATTCAAATGAATCAATGTTGATGGCCATGTTTGTGTTGACAAGGACCCCAAGGCCACGGACACCCTCTTTCGTCACATGTTCCAAGGAACAATTCTTCTCCGGTGTCAAATACAGCATGATGAAACTGACGCCTCCTCGTCTCAGTTAGACCAATGATGTCATACTTAATCTTTTTTGCTTGCACCATCAGATCCTCAATATATGCTCCCCGATGCCAGTGTACGTGCATTGAAAGTACAGACAGTCATTTTAGTCCTTCTTCGTTTTGGCAGCCTAGGATGGCCATGAAATTTTATCAGGCACTGCTTGTTTGCCTTTCTTACTGCTGCCATATTAAGGTACACAGGTACACCCGTGTACATGATATGAACTGTCATGTACAGGATATGAACTGCCGGGTGTACACAGGTACACCCGGCAGAGCAGAAACCAGCTTTCCCGTTGAGCCCCCTGCATTCCATGGACCATGAGAGCAACTTCTGACCCGAGTCCACCATTCCGATGGAGCCTCGGAGGAACCCAGAGAAACCCCCACACCTTGCTGGCAGAGATCTTCACAATCCACACTCTGCAGCAGGTAAGAACTCCACCCAGCAGATTAATCCAGTCTCCAGCCCTCAGATTAATCCAGTCTCCAGCCTGGCTTGTCAGAAACCCAGCCTACAAGGATCCACCATGCAGAGACCCGCCCTTCAGAGGAGAGTATTTCAAGCCCAGGAATGCTTGAGCCTAAGACACAGGTACACCGGCTAGCAGAAACCAGCTTTCCCTGTTGCAGAAAAGCTGATTTCTGGTTTCTGCTCTGCCGGGTGTACCTGTACACTCCGCAGATAATATCATGTACATATTAATATGTACATGATATTAACTCAGAAATTCTGGCAACTCAAGTAGACGGTAGAAAAGAAAAAAAATAAAAGAAACTGAGTTTTGATAGTCAATTGAAATTTTAATAACTGACATTATTTATGAAGGCAAAACAGGTTTTATCTATCTGAAAATCCTCCTCTCTCTGAAAGTTTGAAGAGCTTATTCTGGAAGGAGATGGAAGCAAAATCTAAATAAACTATGAAATACAAATTAAAGTTTATGCTAATGTCAACCTCCCAAAGTTAATCTTACTATGTCTATGACCATATGAACTTGTAATGAAATATAAGCAAAAGTAATTATTCACAGATGTGTAAACATGTATGTTTACATACATATGTTTTAGAAAAAAATTCCCTTTAGTTATTTGGGAGGTGCAATTGAAACAATTGATACAGCTAAGCACTTGTTTGAAAAATTCAAAATAATTATCATGTTGAATTAAACATTTATTTTTCTAATTCCTGCCACGTTGACCCTAAAGTTAGTAGAAAAGGTATAGAAGCATAACACATAAAGCCAAAACATTTAAGAGAAAAAGAATATTTGAAAGAAAAAAAAATAATTCAACATATAATTGAAGGATACATATTTTTTGGAGGACTGTCACTGGTTTAAAATGTGGGTAAATTAGCAATTTATTTTACAGAGAGTACAATTGATATGGAAGATGTGGAATTGTAGAACTAAACTGAATTATAGGGATTAGTAATAGGTTGGGGAATCAAGTATGGATGCTCAGATCATCTGTTGCAGGGAATAAATAACCCTTTGCTATGTCTAAAACACACAGCAATCTGAATGAAATTCACTCGGTATAAACATGGCTGTCACCCGCATTAATTTTATTGACAAACCAAATAAAATGAGGTACTATTAATAACCCCAGATAACAAACACTAGAAGTTCCCAGAATTACTTAAACAACTTTTATTCTTATTGTCAAAGATCATCAAATAATGTAAGCACAAACATGGGTTTGAACCCATAAAGTTGTACACATGGTTCCTGCTCTAACCCAGGGCTGTTTAACCATTGGTTCATGGACAGTGCCTGAAAGTATAGATAGGTTGAAAACCATTGTTCCACTTACTTGTTATTACTGCTTGTCATTACTACTGGTCTGTGACTGCTATATAGGGGTTAGTCCACGGGGCAAAAGGATTGAGCAATTCTGGCCTATCAGTGTTTCTCAAACTTGTTCTAGTCGTGTCCAATAGACCCTAGTGTCTTGTGACTTACTACTTTCTTTCTCCATTTATATGATTTTTCACTGTGCCCCCCTGAATGGAATATGTGAGGGGTTCACAGTGAGGAACTCTCTGACTCCTATTTGAGAAATGCTGCTCTAAATCACCAGGTGAGATTTGATGCCTTTCATTGTTCAGCAGAAAAAAGATCCCAGACTTATTATTTACTGGAAAAATCTAAAGATTAGACATCAGGTGCAGTGTACATAGAGATAAGGGCTTTTGCTAGGGAAGGGCTCGGAGTACAATGTTTAAATACTAGAAGTAGAAGAGTCTATCAACTCCCTTATTGGCAAAGTGGGACTTGGACCAAAAGAAGAGGAGATAATGAAAGGTAAAACATTTAGGGAACATTCTGAAAGTAAAGTCCACAGGAAAAGTGATAGATTTGAAGGAACAAACAAACAAAATAATAAAGATAACTTCCTTTACTTAATGCTCAAACACTGAAATTGGGCCATTTAATAAAATTGAGAAATAGTTGTGGGAAAGTTTAGCTAGAATAGTTCAGTGAGTAGGGCATTTGCCTTGCATGCAGCCAACCATGGTTTGATCCCCGGCATTCCATATGGTCCCTTGAGGACCGCCAGGAGTAATTCCTGAGTGCAGAGCCAGGAGTAAACCCTGAGCATTGCCGGGTGTGACCAAAAAAAAAAAAAAAAGATTATTATTACATTTCCCAGAAGAGTGTATTTTTTCTTCCAGCATTATTGACAGTAATTTTTAACTTCATTAATTAAATATTGACATCCTTATATTTAATTGCCAAGAGTTCTTTCTTTTGCCAGTTATTTATTTTATATAACCTTCAGAAGTTTGAACATCTATGCATGATATCCTGCAAAGAAATTTTAAAAGTACTGTTTTAAGTGGTGGGGGAAACCATGAACAAAATTTTTCAGAATAATCTCTGCATTGAAGATAAATGGGGCTGTTCATTACCACGAATGAAGGTAATCCCCTCCATGTTCTCATTTTAGTGGTCTTAAAAAAATGAGAGCTAACAAAAAAAAACACTCCATCTTCCATAAGGAAACACACATACACTCACACACACACACACACACACACAAGTAGTATATTTACTGAATAACACAGTATTCCTCAATTCAAGACCAGATTCCTAGATTTCAAGTGTGTAATAAGTTAAAAACTAATAGATCACTTTCATTTGTCTATACAATCAATCTCCTGCAAAGAGAAGATATTTCTCATACCTTCAGAGACCAAACTGAATCTCTTTCAGAAGTATCACAGTGATCTGGGATCCTCAGGACAAGTTAACTCCCTTTGGGACTCTCAAGAAACCTAATTTTCCTTTGAAATGCTGATTATCTTAACTTTAGAGCATTATCAATTCAAAATTAAAGACCCTTATTCTAATCACAGAAGAAATTTCTAATCAACACCTCACTTCTTATGATGTAAAGTAATATAATTGGGAAGGAATTACTATCCAGGCATCCAGGTATAATTTTTTTTTAGTGAACATATTTTCTTAACATGAGAAACTCATCTTTAACCATCAGAAAAAAAGATGAATTCACCTCTTCCTTGCTAGATGAAATTTCTTCCTCCTCTTGATGCTCAGGTTGTAGTGCACAGATAATACTCTAGGTGTGACCTATTTTTCTTCTGAAATTAAGTATTTTCTTTACTAACCTCCCTGATGCTGCTTGGATGACTCACCCCACCCATGAGGTGGTTGAGGATGGTTGATGAAATTCTCTTCTGTCCCAGCACAGTTATAGTCAGTGAATAACTTGAGGCAAAAGACAACTTTGATGTTGTTTAGAAATATCTTTACCAAAACTGCATTATAATAAAGACAAATGATACAAAGGCCAATTTGTATCATTTAGAGCCAGGATACTGCTCAGTGGCAGAGAGCACATAACATATTGGGAGGTTTGGCTCAATGTCTGGCACTCTCCCCAATTCATTTACACTACTACGAGTAAAGGTTTCCAGCTTAAAAAGTGCAATTTATGTTTCTGGTGATTGCAGAAGATTCTCTTAAACTCTGGTGGTGTGAATATAAATAGCTAAAACACAATTTCAAAATCAATTTAGCATCACCTAAGAGCATTGAAGATGGGCACACATGATGACTCAATAATCCTATCGTAGAGACACTCTTGAAATGTGAATCAGGAGACCTGTATATGATGATTCTGAGCTGCAATGTTCCAGAACCACAAATAACTCAATTCCCCATAAACAGAGCACTGGTTGAAGAAATTGCTTAGAGGATTGCAGGTATATGAGTCACAGTTGGACCTATTAATATGGATATATCTCAAAAGCCTAACATTGATAGAATTCCCCATGCATGCTGATATTTGCAAAAAGAAACATGAACAATTATTATTAAGGGCACACCTGTATGTTATAAGCTCTCTCTCTCTCTCTCTCTCTCTCTCTCTATATATATATATATATATATATATATAATGTAAAGTAATATAATTGGAAAGGAATTACTATCCAGGCATCCAGGTATAATTTTTATACATATATATACATATATATGCCAAAGAATTAGAAAAGAACTCTAAAATATTTAGAACAATGGGTAGAGGGGAGGGAATATGGTTAATGAAGTTTTCTTTTTTGTTTTTGGGTCACATTTAGCCTAGTGACACTCTATGCTTACTTCTAGTGTAACCTGTGGGCTATGTGGTGCTAGGCATCAAACTGAGGACCTCCACCTGGAAAGTATGTGATACCATTTTTTTGAAATTTTTCCCAAGTCCTGAAGAGTTAAACTACTTTAATTTCTTTTCTTTTTAAAAAAAATTTAATTGAATCACTGAAATACAAAGTTATTCATGACTTTCAGTCCTACAGTGTCCAAGCACCCAGTCCTTGACCAGTGTCCATGTCCCTTCACCAATTCCCCAGTTTGCCTTCTGTGCCCCAGTCTGCCTCTAGGGAGACACTTTCCTTTTTTTCTTTTTTAGGCATAGTGATTTTCAATACTGTACTGAAAGGATATCATGCATTTCACTTTCCTCCTTCCTCACTAAGTTCTTGCTTCCAATTATCATTGTAATAGTGTTCACTTCTCTGACCTCTTTCTGATGCCATACAAACAAAAATAGATTTAAGACTTTTATATCAGAGCTGAATCCAAAGAGAGCATCAAAGGAAACATAAGCAGAACTCTCCATGACATTAGAATTAGAGGCATCTTTAAAGATGAAACATCACTGATCAAACAAGTGGAAGAAATCATAAATGGGACTAAATGAAATTCAGAAGCTTCTGCACCTTAAATGAAATGAGTGCAGGATACAAAAAAAAAACAGTTGCAAAAGGGAGAAATTTATTTGCCCACCACTCACCCAACTCATCCTATTAGTAGCCTGGTTAATCCTTTAAAACATTGGTAGAACTTTACAAGGAAAAACATCCACCCCAAACAAAATGGGGAGAAGGGATGTACAGAAACCTCCTCAAAGAAGAAATCTAAATTGTTGGGCTCTGAGCTGCTAGCCTTAGGGTCTAGCATTTTCCTGCCACAAGGCCCTAAGGGCTGGACCCAGAAATGTGTCCTGCCCAAATGGTTACACCCAAAACATCTGTGTTTATCCAAGCTAAGGGGAGGCAGAGTGTGCCTGGTCTTCTGACCTCTGATCATAGGGATATGTAAATAAATGATCCTTACCTAGCTAATGTTACCATGCAAATGCTAAATCTGTGATTGTCATTTGTTCCCCTGTTACAATGGCCCAGGAGCTTGCAATTGCCCTGTAATGTGTACTTGTACCCCCTCCGCCCAAATATTGTATAAAAGGCTTAAACTGTGTCCAGTAAATTGAGTACTGCTATCCAGAGCTCCCGCTGCATGGGTGTCATTCATTCATTCTTTTCTTTCCTTTCTCAGCAGTAGTAGAGGCAAGGCAGAGTTTCTCCCAAGTCCATCCCTCTCCTTTTTCTGCAGGGATGAAGTCCGGCAAGATCTAGGTCTTCCTCATTTGTGCCTGGGACTGCTGGCCAGGGCCCCAGACACTAAATGTCCTGAAGGCACATGTGAAACTGCTCTAAATCATAATCATCAGGGAAATGCAAATCAAGACAACAATGAGATACCACCTCACAACAAAGAGAATGGCCCCCATCTTTCCTTTCTTTTTTAAAATAAATTGTGGTGGTGGGGGCAGGAGTATGTTCGAATAGTATTTGGTGATGTTTGGGGGTCTACTCCTAGCTTTGTGCTTGGGGGATACCTAATGACATTGCATGGACAATCATGTGTTGCCAGGGATAGAGGCAAGCCTATCACCATACAGAACATAATGAGTCTGCAGCTCACTAAGTGTTCTCTCTGGCCCCTAGCTTATATTTCTTAAACTAATGTCAAATGCAGAGAACATTTTTACCTCTTCCTTTCCGGAAGCCTGCTTGTTCGCATGGTTGTCCTTCATCTAGTGTTCTGCTAATCCTGTTCAGGATGACTCGTGTAAACAGCTTGTAGATGACGGACAACAGGCAGATGGGGCCATAGTTGCCGATGTCGTGAATGTCTCCCTTCTTGAACTGTAGAACTCTCCTGCTGGTTTTCCATTGAGAGGGCACCTTGCATTTGGACAGGTAGCGTGTGAAGAGCCAAGCTAGTGTATTGATGAGTACCGACTGCAGATTGTTCAGGTGTTCGGGTCTGACTTTGTTTGGCCTGGTGCTGTTCGGTTCTTTACCGACAAGATGGCATGTTGGATTTCAGAAGGGAGAACGTTGGGAATGACATATCCATCCTGTGGAATTTGGTATGTGGGCGGGTGGATAAGGCTATCAAAGAGATTTGAGTAGAAATCATGGATAATCTTCTCCATTGCCTTTCTGGAATTTGTGATAATTCATCAGGGCATAGGAGGGCAGTCATCTTGGTGTTATAGTTAGCGAAGGACAGGCGGGCGGTGTGAATCATTTCCCGGCTTCTGCTGCATCTTCCAGTATTTCTGCTTTTCTTTCTTTGAGGTCTTCTTTTATCATTTCTCTGCACCATTTAGCAAGCTTGGATGTTAGCATTTGGTTTCCTGAGACTCGCGCCTTGCCACATTGGTGAATGAGCTCAAGAGTTTCCAAATATAAGCGTCCTTTTGTGTCTTTCTCTAGGCATTTTAGCACAATCATGGAGGTGCTGAACCAGTTGGTTGTATTCTTCATCGATGTCGTCAATGATGGTATCCTATTACCTTAACTTTAAACTTTAACTAAACATTGCAAAAACACAAAAGGTTAAATTTGGTCTATCAATGTTCTATATTCCCATAAATTTTAACCTCTACACCTGTAAACAAATAGAGCAGCAGCATCTCCAACTTTCATTTGCTTTCTGGTTGAGGGAAAAGATTCATCCATTCTTCCTGCAGTTATGTTTTGTGCTCGAAGCCTCGGTGGTAGTCAGAATAACACTAGAATAACCCCTTCACCACCAATAAAGAGTGGTTTTAATGTACATTTAAAACTCTCGAATGAGGGTTTTAAATTTTTATTTATTTATAAAATAAATAAAAATGTATTTGTTTATTCACCTAGGTGCTTATCTGCCAATGGTTACCCCAGCAGCTGAGATCATTGACATGCTCCTTTCAAATAAGAATATCTCATCTGCTGGCCTGGTGCCACCTCATACCCACACTCCTCACATGTATTATCACATATATATCTTCACCCCACTGTTCCTCTCTTTTCCCCTCCTTCCTGTCCCTCATCCCTCTCCTTTGAAAATGTTTACAAAGACCTTCTATATTAACCTCTTATCTCCATTTCAATGCCAACCAAACTTTTCAGTTCTTTTCTTTTTTCCTAAATTTTATTACACCACTTTTAGATATACAATTGCAAGATACTCATGTAGAGTTTTGGTTCTACAGTGTTCCAACACCCATCCCTCCACCCGAACCCATCTCCTATCACCAATATCCCCAACTCCCTCCCCCTCCCACACTTCAACTACTTGGCAGGTTCTGTATGTCTTTTCTCTCCTCTCTATCTCTCCCTCCTGCCAAACTTTCCTGCACATCGTAGAATGCAGTACATTAAAGGACATAACTGTTTCCACTAGTTTGATGGACCACGCCGCAAGCAGCCCCATGCGCCTTAGGGGCCTCATGGTCAGCATCAGGGCAGTGAAGGTGGCGGCTAGTGTGGTGGGCGAGTCTCATCCGGCTGCTTCCGGGACCCCCAGAGGTGATGGGCCCACCCCAAAACCCATCTGTCCTTCTGGGAGCCCCATGGTTAGCTGAGACTGGGGGAGAGCAGAGTTCCAGCTTCCCTAGCCACTTTTGAGACTGCATGCTATGGCTGGTCGCCCCAGGCCGGGGGGCCACCAGGCGACAACTGGAGGGGGAAGGGCGGACCCCTGACTCCATCTGACTAATTCCCAGTGATTCCCACTTCTGGGAGCTGCCTACCTGGGCTCGAACTCGTTATGCTGTTAATCTGATCTTGAGGTAGCATCCCAGCATCCGGACAGCAAAGGTGGTGGCTAGTGTGGTGGGCGAGTCTCATCCAGCTGCTTCAGAGACCCCCCAGAGGTGATGGGCCCACTCCCAAAAACGCATCTGTCCTCTTGGGAGCCAAAACTTTTCAGTTCTGACTCGAAAAACAAATCTTAACATTTTGAAGGTCTTTTTAAAATCAGTAGAATGAAGCTAGGAAAGCAAAAAAAAAGTCCCTCTGTATGGGGTGACATCTAAGGACCTCATCTGAGTCCCAGGTATTGCTCTCTGGGGTGTCTCAGACAATTAGTGACAGTTACCCTGTGCTCCCTGTTCACAGAATGGCTCCTACAGTAGCAAGCAGAAACTGGAGCAGATAATTACTAACAAGTTCAGGAAAAGTTCTGCAGATAAAAACTTTCATTTTTCAGGCAACATGCCAAACTCACACTTTGTTAGAATTACGAGTCCTGAAAAAATTGAACAGAAATTATTCACACATGGTAAGTGCCATCAGTAACACTGCCACTAGTGTTAGCTGTTAAGATATTAACCAGAGAGACACAGTGAGAGAAGAATGAGTGAGAGGGAATAAGCCTGAGAGAGCTCATATATTCAGACATCCATAAAAAAGTTGTGTTTACGCTTCTTTTATGTGCTGCTAGAGATCAAATCTGGGGACTGACAGACCCAAATTATGTGCTTTATTGATTAGATAAACTGCTAATAACAAAAAATAAGAAATTCTAGAGAAATGCTAGCATATCTATTCCCATATAAAAAATTACTTTACATTCATACTCTGTGAGAATACACTAGAAAAAACATAGTCCAAGATAAAAACAAATTTTATTACAACAATAAAATAGAAGTTAGTAAATTGTCATTTTTAATATTTTAAGTGTTGCAGTATTTGTCAGCTATTCAAAATTTTGTGAAATGAGCCAGAGCAATAATACAGTGAGTAGGATGCTTGCCCATACCCCACATGGTCCCCCAAACTCATCAAGAGTGATCCTTAAGGGCAAAGTCATAAGAAGCTTTGAGCACTACCAGGCATGACCTCCAAACAAAACAAATAACTAAGAAAAAAACAAAAACCATAAATAAAAATTTGGGAAAATATTATTTGCATATAATTATTTTTCTTTTCAGGAAATACATGTGTAGGTGTTTTCTTTTTGTTTGTTGTTGTTGTTGTTGTGGTGGTGGTGGTGGTGTTTGTTGTTGCTCTTTGCTTTTTGGGTAACACCTGGCAATGCACAGGTGTACTCCTGACTCTGGGCTCAAGAATTACTCCTGGCTGTGCTTGGGGGACCATATGGGATGCTGGGGATCCAACTCAAGTCTGCTGTTTGCAAGGCAAATGCCTTACCCAGTGTGCTATTGTTCCAGCCCAGTAGGTGCTTTCTTAGGTCAGGAAGAACCTGAATATTGCCAAGTATCCAGACTGGTGTAACTCTGAAAGTTATAAGCAAGTGTTTGGCAAAGATGATCTATTGTTCACAATCATATAAGGACATAATCAGGTGAAAAGAATCAGGGAGGTTATGAAAAAGTCTTCTGTTCGGGAGGAACAAAGAGAAATTACAGAGTTAAGGTGCTTTCTTTGCATGCTGCTGACCCATGTTCAACTCCAGCACCACATATGGCCCTCAGAATCCCACTTGGAGAAATCATTATACACAGCTGGTATAACTCACAAACAAACTATTTCTGTTTTTGTTTTGGCATCATACCACTGGTGCAGAGCCTGGAAGAGTCTGGCAAGCTACCCATGTCGTAATTGATATGCCAAATACCAGTAACAATTATAGACCTCATTCCCATGACCTGATGGAATGGTTTGAGGTTCTTTATGTTCCTGTAGCATAAGATGGTCTTAGGCTCTACTAGCATGAGACAAGACATATGGAGATGTTAATGGTGCCTGCTTGAGCAAATCTATGATGAACTGGAAGACAAATGATAGAAGTGAATTGATACTAGTGGTGCTCAGTCTAATCCTAGTTCTGAGCTCAGTGGTAGTTCCTGGACATGCTTGAAGGTCTATGTAGTTCTAGGGAACAAATCCAGGCCTCCTACATGCAAAAATACACTTGACTCATTGAAATACCTCTATCTAGTCCCATAAAGTGTTAATTTTAGGCAAAAAAAAAGAAACTACACAAGTGTTCCATTTTCATTAACTAAAATTTAAAGATTGGTTTCAGTTAGAAAACAACCTCTGTAAGAACAATTACAAAGGTAATGTAAATGTGAAATATTTTCACTTTTCTCCATTTTATTAATCAGTACATATTGAGATGGATCAAATGTAGCAAATATTGTACTGAGACTAATGCATTAGCAAAAGATAGACCAAATTACAGGAAGGACTGAGTTTTAGAAAGGCAGGTTCACATAGATGTCATCCTGGAATCCCAAGGTAGAATGTAGAAGGATATTCTTCTATGGAAATATTGAGACAGGGTGCTCCTTGCATTAATCCGACTGTTGGAGAAAGTACCTGATCAGTACCAATGCCTGATCTGTGAAACAGGTTTGCATGACTTGCACAGGAAAAAATTCCAGCATGAGTCAGTGAAATAAGGAACAGAAGGTCTTATTAAAGAATAAGCATGCATTTGAGAATCAGAGATCAAGGACAGGACATAAAAGGCATTTTGAAGTAAGAGTGACATTGTTTCTATCCCTGGGACCCCATATTGTCTCCTGAGTCCATTATGAATTGGAGGAGGTAGGGTTGGAAGAGGTAGAGAAGAAGGAGAAGAGAATTAATATGTATTTTCTGGACTCCAACCAATCTTAGGCTGTAATGGATCTCAGACTTCATCACTATAACTTAGTAAGGTATATAGGTACTTTGCCAAATGCACATTAAATTTCCAGTATATGTATATCTCAGAAAGATATGATCAAGGTGAATTGTGGATCAGGAGGTCTTGCCAAAGGTGGAAGCTACCACAAATGTGTGGGAGCAGAGGTTAGTTAAGACAGAGAAAGGAACAGTAGGACAATCATTGTCGAAAAGTCTATTACAATCCACATGTAAGAGAGGGAAGAGAGAGAGAGAGAGAGAGAGAGAGAGAGAGAAGAGATGGAAAACCTGCCACAGAGGCAGGCTAGGAGGAGGAGGGAGGGTATCAGGGACATTGGTGTTGGGAGGTGGGCACTGGTGGAGGGATGGGTGCTGGAACACTGTATGGCTGAAACCCAAACATGAGCATTTTTGTAATTGTCAAAAAATAAATAATAAGGGGCCGGAGCGATAGCCCAGCGGGTAGGGCGTTTGCCTTTCATGTGGCCAGCCCATACCGGCCCGGGTTCGATCCCGGGCATCCCAAATGGCCCCCGAGCACTGCCAGGAGTAATTCCTGAGTGCAGAGCCAGGAGAAACCCCTGAGCATTGCCGGGCATGACCCAAAAAGCAAATACTACTACTTCTACTACTTCTACTTCTACTACTACTACTACTACTACTACTACTACTACTACTACTACTACTACTACTACTAATAATAATAATAATAATAATAATAATAATGAATTTTAAAAAGAGATATGATCAGAGACAGTTGTTGACAAAAGATGGGACAGGGTGTTGACCGGTTATAGAAACAGATTACAAAGTTTCTACTCTTTATACAGAACAAGGATATCTTTTAAAGCAATGACAATGTCATAACTATTAAGTTTTGTGATGTCTGTAACAAGGGAAGACTTATTTTTCAGAAACAAAATTTTCTCATTCTTTGACCTTCTAGGTCAGTTCCCCATATTTACACTAGCTGTTCTCCCATCCCAGTACTCCAGATTGCAGAGGGGAAGATTTTGGAATCACAATCACTAATGCTTTCTGTGCTTGCAATGCTCAGTCACTGATGGTTAAACAAAGCTCAAAGTGATGGCAAAATAGTCAATGGAGAGGATATCCAAAACTTCACTTTGAAGCCAAAGGACTTTCAACCTGAGAAGTACCTTTGCCCTCTTGACCACATCTATTTGCTAGTACTGACATGTGGCATGCATCATTCCCAAAGTGCATTCTGCTTTTCATGTCTTGCACATGTCTGGACCCTCTCTGGTGAAGGTTCGTACTCTTAGTTCCCTCTGCCACTATAGCAGGTGCCCCAGAATGTGTGCTTTGCAGAGAATAACCCATCATCCTTCATTTCCAAATAACTGCATCAGAAGAAATGACATTGCTATGAGTCACTGAGATGGGTAGTTTGTTATTCAAGCTAAAGAAACAAAAACTATCCCGTGTCCCATTATACATTATAATAAGATTTTTAATTTCTTTCTTTCTTTCTTTCTTTCTTTCTTTCTTTCTTTCTTTCTTTCTTTCTTTTTTCTTTCTTTCTTTCTTTCTTTCTTTCTTTCTTTCTTTCTTTCTTTCTTTCTTTCTTTCTCTCTCTCTCTTTCTCTCTCTCTCTCTTTCTTTCTTTCTTTTTCTTTCTTTCTTTCTTTCTTTCTTTCTTTCTTTCTTTCTTTCTTTCTTTCTTTCTTTCTTTCTTTCTTTCTTTCTTTCTTTCTTTCTTTCTTTCTTTCTTTCTTTCTTTCTTTCTTTCTTTCTTTCTTTCTCTCTCTCTCTCTCTCTTTCTTTCTTTCTCTTTCTTTCTTTTTTCTTTCTTTCTTTTTCTTTCTTTCTTTCTCTTCCTTCCTTTCCCTTCCTTCCTTCCTTCCTTCTTTCCTCCCTTCCTTCCTTCCTTCCTTCCTTCCTTCCTTCCTTCCTTCCTTCCTTCCTTCCTTCCTTCCTTCCTTCCTGCCTGCCTTCCTTCCTTCCTTCCTTCCTTCCTTCCTTCCTTCCTTCCTCCCCAAGATTTTTACTTTCTGATTGGAGTCCCTGTATCTCAGAGCTGCACTGTGGCTATGAGGAACCACATACCATCTTTCCATCTAAGTATTCCCTCTGGGAATGGATGTGGCCCAAATGGTAGAACACATGCCTAGCATGTGATAGGTCCAAAGTTGTATATCTGGCACCACATATCCCCCCTTTCTGAGATATAGTGCTGGTGGTCCCTGAATACAACCCTATCTAGACAGTGGAATTCAAAACCACACCTTTGGAATGAGCACCACAGGAAATGGTTGTATCTTTGGCTTTAGGCTGAGTGTGACTCTTACATAAAATAAATTATAGATAAGATGGTTGTTCTCTTCTTGATAATGACTTCAAAAACAGTCTATCCATGTCTTTTGTAAAAACTTGTATGCTGATTAACATTTAAAAATGAATTAACTAATACTTCCATATATATTTAATTTTGAAGTAATAATCCAAGTACTTGCTATGAAATATGCATATGTACACATACACAAGATTAACAAGCAAAAGTTGTATATGGTAGATGTAAATATTCACCCTGGGACCATAACTCTGTACATTTAACTCCACTGTTTTCAATTTCTGCATGTTGAATATATTTTCAAAAGAAATAAAATATGCTTTTGATATAAAAGTATTATTTGTGTAATAAAGAGTAATAGAGTAACATTCATTTGACAACACTTTTAAAAATCACAATTGTCAAGAAAAAAAGTGCAATTCATTTTGGGTATTGATTTAACCACCAACTCAAAACATATTTTTAGTGTATGCATGGAAGTTGAAAAAGAAGAATCTGTCATCAAATTCATCAATTTCTTAGCACAGAATCAAGGTAAACAAGACAGCATTCACATTTTTATGTCTTCATGGAAAAATTAAGAAAAAAAAATTTTTTTAGTACAGAGATTGCACAGGGGTTTAAACATTAGCCTTGTATGTGACTGACTTCAATTTATTCCCTGGGACTGTAAATGGTTCTACAAGAACTACCAGTAGTCAGCCTTGAGCAGAGCTAGGAGTAAGCTCAGAGTCCTGTCAGGTGTGGTGCAAATCTCTCCAAATTTTTTACATTTTTTTTAATTTTAATTTTTATTGGTTTATATCAATTAATTAATTATTTAGTTAGTTTGTTTGCTTGTTTATTTATTTGCTTTTTTGAGTTACACCCAGCAATGTAAGTGATTACTCAAAACTATGAACTCAGGAATTAGTCCTATAAGTGTTCAGGGGACCATATGGAATGCCAGAGATTGAATCTGGATCAGCCACATACAAGACTAAGTCCTTTCCACTGACTATTGCTCAAGTCACAATTCTTACAATATTTAAATATTTTTTCTGAAGTTAACAGCTTAAATTCAAACTAAATTATTCTTTTTTCTATTCATAAAGAAAGACTCCATTCCCATGGGATCCGGGTCGGTAATGGCTCTAGTCCAGAGGTCATCTCTAAATCGCATTACATGTCTAGCCCATCTGATTTATGATGCTTTGGCAAACAAGACAGCGTCCCTGACTCTGGATCATCCACAGAGGTTGGAACTCTGGAATACTTAACTCACCTGAGTGAGGCCTGATATTCTAATTATAGCTCTTTCAACTCCTCTTTGGGAGATCCGAATAACATTCTCATTCTGCTTTCATAGGGCCCCAGGTCTCTGAGGCATATGTTAATGCAGGGGAGAATGGTGGAGTCAATGAGATGTGCCCAGAGCTCGAGGTTGTTTGACCTTTTAGCTATTTCGTCAATGACATTGAAGGTGTTCCGTGTTGCTCTCTTCCTCCCGCACAGCTCAGGTTTTAGGTCATTCATCATATTGAGTTCAAGACCTAGGTACATGTAACTGCTGCATTCAGAGATGTTTGTTCCATTGAGAATGAATGAGACCTCTAGAACTAGTTCATTTTTCATGAACATAGTTTTTGTTGAGATTCAGCTGTAGATCTATCTTTCCGCATTCTTGGTCAAAGTTAGCCAGCATTTGTGCCGCTTGGTTAATGTTTGGTGTTATTAGTGAAGTGGAGGTTGCTAGCGATGTCATGGTGGCTGATAACAATGTCATCAGTGAAATGGAGGCGGAGTAGTTGCTGATCTTCACTGCCATTCCTTTCCATTCTAATTGTTGCATGATTTTCTCGAGGATGGCACTGAAGAATTTTGGTGAAATGGTATCACCCTGCCGAACCCCTCTTTTGACGTCAAAGATGGCGTCCTTGTAGAATGGTGAGATCCTGGTAGTGAATCCGTAATACAGCTCATTAAGGATCTTGATGTATTGGGTTTGAACACCCTGTTTGGCTAGGGCTTTGATGACTGCTTCAGTCTCAACAGAATCAAAAGACTTTCTTTAAATCAATGAACATGAGACAGAGCAACATCTTGAGCCATTACTGACTGAGTCCTACAGGACGTCAAAGATCACATGGCCGCCCACCTAAGATGGTCGGACTTCTTATCAAGACCCTGAAAGAATGATTTGAGGCTCTTCATATTCCTGAAGCAAGCAGATGCCATTGGGCTACACTGGCACATGATAGGGTCAAATGGAAATATTCCTGTCACCCGCTTGAGCAAATAAAGGAATAACAGGATGACAAGTGATCAAGTGATCAAAGACTCTATTCATTTTAGAACATGTATTCCACAAAGGAAGAAACAGGGGTGGTAATCACACTGAAGTCACATCAAGCTCTTAATGAGTTCCTGACAGGCCAGAGTGATAGCCCAGCGGGGTACGGTGTTTGCCTTGCATGCTGCCAGCCTTGCCAGCTGGGTTCTATCCCTGGCATCCCATATGGTCCCCTGAGCACCACCAGGAGTAATTCCTGAATGCAGAGCCATTAGAAACCCCTGAGCATTGCCAGGTGTGACCCCAAAAAGGCAAAAAACATGAGTTCCTGAGTATTGTATAATTTTGACTTGTTTTGAGGCCACACCTGGCAATGCTCAAGGGCAATTTCTAGCATGGTTTGGGGGGACTATATGCAATACCAAAGAGCAAGCTGGTCAACTGCATGCAAGGCAAGTGTACTAGTGGCCTACTCAAATTCCTGAATATTTCTATCCCAGATAACTATCAAGTTGATTTCAGTCATGGTAGGTAGAAGATAAAGAAATGTGTAACTACCTGTTCAAATATTCTTTAAGTAGTTTCAATCAAGACCACTGCCATAGTCTTGGTTTTAAAAATAGTCACTGCACAATTAATTGGTTATAGGAAAATTTTATCATAATTAATAAAATTATTGACAGCATGGTTGTGTTTGGGTATATCCTAGAGAAAGCTGTTAAACTTCCTTTCTAAACGTCTAACATTAAGATTTTATGGCCTAATATTTAACTCTATTTCTATATATTATAAAAATATATGATTGTTGTAGAAGCAAAAGGATGCTTAGAGATGGTAGTACGATCATGTTTGGAATTTTGGGATGACAGCAACATCGATCAGGCAAAACTGTCGATTGAGCATGATGTGGTAAATTTCATTGCAGAACTGTCCACCAGGAGATTTCCATGTCCAACATTTCGATTCAGCCTTCTGGAACTGTGAGTTCCCATGAATGGTCTTGGTGGGCATGAGGAACTCAAATAGTCTCTCACCCTGTTCTTTCCATTCTAGGTCATGGATCCTGATGTGGAGTTCTTCGACCGATTTTCTCAGTCCTATCTTGGCATTAAAATCACCGACTATGATCTTGTAATAGTTGTGATCTTTTTTATAGAACTCCTCCAGTTCCATGTAGAATTTCTCAATTTCTTCTTCCTTGTATGTGGATGTTGGTGCATAGAAACGAAGATAGAAATTGCTGGCAGTGGGCCACATCTCTTCAAGTGTAATCGTCCTATCTGGTTTGTTAGGCATTCAAATGAATCGATGTTCACAGCCATGTTCGTGTTGACAAGGACACTGACACCACTGATGCCTCTTTCAGTGCATGTTCCTAGGAACAGTTCTCCAGTGTCAAAAATGGTGTAATATGATTGACGCCTCCTCATCTGGGTCATACCAATGATTTTGTACTTAATCTTTTGCAGTGCATCATCAGGTCCTCGATATATGCTTCTGATGCCAGTATATGTGCATTGAAAGTACAGTCATTTTTCGTCCTTTGTTTTGGCAGCCTAGTTTGGCCCTGAAATTTTATCAGGCACTTCTTGTTCGTCCTTCTTAATGCTGCTGTATTACGGGCTCTTTCAGGGTAGGGAAAATAAACATTGTTATTACTGGTTTTGGTGTATAGAGTATGCATCAGATAGCTTATCAGGCTCTGCCGTGAGGGTTGTATACTATAAGTAACTTGCTGGGCACTTTAAGGGGGTGGGTAGAATATTCATGGTAATTTGGAGATAAATAGTGCGGCCGCAGGGAGAGCTGCTATCTGCTCTGCCTGATGTATTTGCGTCTGTGGTTCAAGCATTCCTGGGCTTGAAATACTCTCCTCTGAAGGGTGGGTCTCTGAAGGGTGGGTGTCTGTAGTTTGGGTCTCTGACAACCGGGCTGGAGATTGGCTTAATCTCTTGGGTGACATCTGTGGAGTGTGGATGATGAAGGTTGCTGCCAGCATGGTGTGGGGGTTCCTCTGTGTTCTTCTGAGGCTTTATCAGGATGGTGGATTTGGGCCAGAGGTCACTCTCGTGGTCAAAGAGTGCAGGGGATTCAACAGGGAGAGTTAGTATCGGTTCTGCCTGGTGTATCTGTATCTGTGGTTCAAGCACTCCTGGACTTGAAATACTCTCCCCTGAAAGTTGGTTTTCTGAAGAGTGGGTCTCTGTAGGTTTGGTCTCAGACAAGCCTGAGAAGATTATCCATGACTTCTACTCAGATCTCTTTGATCACCATGTCCACCTGCCCACATACCAATTTCAGCAGATTGAATACGTCGTTCCCAATGTTCTCCCTTCTTTGAAATCTGACATGCCATTTCCTTGGTAAAGAAGTGAACAACACCAGGCCCAGACAAAGTCAGACCCGAACACCTGACGAATCTACTGTCAGTACTCATCAATACTTTGGCTTTTCACACTCTACCTGTCTGAATAAACGGTGCCCTCCCAATGGAAAACAAGCTGGGCAGTTCTACCTTTCAAGGAGGGAGACATTCGCAACATTGGCAACTATCGCCCCATCTGCCTGCTGTCCATCATCTACAAGCTGTTCACTCAAGTCATCCAGAACAGAATTGGCAGAACATTAGATAAAGGACAACCATGAGAGCAAGCTGGCTTCCAAAAGAATTCAGCATAATCGACCATATCCACATGGTAGCCAAGCTCATTGAGATTTGTAGGGAGTACAAGATGCCACTCTGTCTCATGTTCATTGATTTAAAGAAAGCCTTTGATTCTGTTGAGACCAAAGCGGTCATCAAAGCCCTAGCCAAAAAGAGCATTCAAACCCAATACATCAAGATCCTTCATGAGCTGTATTACGGATTTACCACCAGGATCGCACCATTTTACAAGGAAGTGATCGTCGATGTCAAAAGAGGGGTTCGGCAGGGTGATACCATTTCACCAAAATTCTTCAGCACCGCCCTCAAAAAACATCATGCAGACTAGAGCTGTAACCAACTGGATTCCACGAGAGGTCAAAAGATCATGTGGCCACCCACCTACAAGATGGTCAGACTTTTTTGTCAAGACCCTGAACAAATGGTTTGAGGCTCTTCATATTCCTAAAGCAACCAGATGCCATGAGCTACACTAGCATGTGATAGGGTCAAATGGAAATATACTGGCACCCGTTTGAGCAAATCGATGAATAACGGGATGTCAAGTGATCAAGTGATTAATGCTCTAGAGCAGCTCTTCTCTAATGTAGGACACAGATTCTTTCAATAGGACCACAAGTGAAAATTGCAAATGAGGAATAATGACTTGAGAGTGAGGAGTCAAAAGGTAAGATAAGGGGGCTGCAAGATAAAAATAAGGTCAAAAGGGACAACCATGGAAAAAAGACTGTAAAACACTGCTCTAGAGACTAGAGTGAATTACTAGTCGTCACCTTAATATCTGCCACAGCTTGGTTAGGTTTTGAAAGTTTTTCTCTATGTTTTCCAAAGGATTTGCAAGCAAATATACTATTACTTTCTGATAGTGCATGTAATCTCACTTTATACTCTATATTTTAGAAATCCAACAATTTTTCTTGCTTTATTTTCATAATATAAAAGTGGGAGTTTTGCATCCATTGTTAACAAACTTGAAATCAAGCTGTCAAATAAAAACTCTCAACCAGTTATTTTATCCTTTATGGCAAAATTGACTTTAGGCCAACTAGTCATGCAGTATAAAGGTTTGTGGTAAACAACTAAAGTGAATCTATAGAGTGTGTTCAAATGCAATTACAATTGATATTATAAAAACTTCCTTCAAAATGTTCTTAAGAAATGATGAAGTCTAAGCAAAATACTTGTAAGGCAAATCACTTACACTTATTATTATGTAAATCTTATTATTGTTATGGGAATATATGAAAAAGTGCTACTGGGCAGTGTTTCATATTTAAATAATTTGAATGACATCCTTGAGCAAATTTTCACAGGCTATGTATTTTTGCTGATCCCAGAGCTTTGTATTTTATAATTTAATTTTAAAATCTATCTCTTTAAGTGATAACTGATATATTTTTGTGAACCCCTAAAGCAAAATGAAAAAACTCAGATAAATTAAAAATCAAAATACTTTGTGATAATATATAACTTCTTTTTTTTTTGTTTTGGTGCCACATTTGTCTTTTTCAGAGCTTACTCCTGTCCCTGTGTTCAAGAATAACTCCTGGTGACAAGCCAGGGACCATTTACTGGGAGTATTTTTGCCTTGTAGTTCTGAAGATTTATCCCAGTTTACTTTGCTTAAGGAAAGTATCCTAACAACTAACTGTACTGTCTCTCTAGCCTAAAAAAAGGCAACTTTTAACAAAATTATAGCAAACAAATGGCAGTATTTAAATGGCAGTCACTCTATATTTCAAATATTTCACCCTTTAATTTCCAAAATATTAATGTTTACTTCTATGGTAGTGGTGGGGGTGGCGATTTTGGGCCACAACTGGTGGTGATCAGTCTTATTCCTAACACTGTACTCAGGGACATTTCCTGCAGTGCTTGGAGGATTATACTGGTGCCATAAACAGAACTTGAGTCAGCTTCTTGCAAGGCAAGAGCCCTACATGCTGAACTATCCCTGTAGCCCACCACTATGTTTGCTTTTCCGTTCTATTTTTCATGTAATCTATATTTCTTTAAATTTAGAGGGGTAATATGTTATCTAATGTTTGAAATCTGATGTTTATGTTATGAGACTTCATTTACTCTTATATTCACATAAGCAATGAGGAGTTTCAAAGTTATGTCTATTGACACAATAGATATCCTTTTGTTATATGTTATATATTTCTTTGATTGCATTAATTTTTATTGTTTTTCTCATTGAGCCAGATATTACATAATAAAATGGGCACGTGTTTCTGTCTTTACTTTCCAAATTTCTTTAAAATTTAAGTTCATTTGGTTTGGAAATAGTGATGCATGTGATACATAATATTTGCCATTTATTGTTGCCCTATACTTGTATCAAATGGACTGTAGAGCATAATTCAATCTTTTATTTTTGTTTTGAGGACACCAGTGGAGCTCTAGGTTTACTCCTGGCTCTTCTCTCAGAGATCACTGGCAGGTCTCAAAGGACCATACAGGGTTCTGCATGCAAGGAAAATGTCTTGTTCAGTGTACTATGTTCAGGCCCCCAGACATCATTCAATTATTTTTTTGCTTTTTTGGGTCACACCCAGCGAAGCTCAGTGGTTGCTCCTGGCTCTGTGCCCAAGAATTACTCCTGGTACTGTGTGGGGGACAATATGGGATGGCAGGGATCGGACCCAGGTTCACCACATGCAAGGGAAATGCTCTACCTGCTGGACTTTTGCTCCACTTCCATCATTCAATTTTCAAGCTGTTTAATATCTATATAGGTTTAGCAATGGAAATTATAGTTTCACAGTTCAAATTGGTTAGATGATGAATTTTTGTTTATTGTTTTAGTACCAAGATAACTTTAAATATGCACTATGATGGTGGATTTGCAAGATTTCTAGTTTATTCAGTTTGTGCTTTGTACATTTAAAAACTATTCTATGACAAACAGTAATAATTTGTATCTTTTTGAATACTGATTTTGTATAAATTTTGTATATGTTATGAACTCATTTCTGGTGATAACTTTTTGCTCTATATATTATTTTAATTGACAATAAAGCTGTAAACATTTTTATTGACTAATATTTTTTTGAGAAAGTTATTTCAATTTTCAAATCAAAAGTTACTCAGACAATGTTAATCAGAAACAATTGACATTATTCAAAATCTTGCAATGAGAGGGAAATGGTTAGAACTCAACCTGAACCCAAGTCTGCTGGAGTCAGAAAAGGCCATGCAGGCATAAGTGAGCTAAAGCAAGACACCTTACATATTTTTCCACTACAGTTCTCTTTTAACTTGTTGACAAATCAAACAAGTTCCTCCATGTTGTATCTTGCTGACAAGATACAACATGGAGGAACACTATCAGAAACATATAGGATTCATTAGAGGATGATACTGAATTAATTTTTGCTGTTTGCACATTCGAAACTTTAACTTTTGTCCAGATTTGCATGATTCTCACATTCAGTTACTAGCTCCTAGTTTAGAAGATGGAAGCTAAAGGAATAGCATGAAGCATATTAGGACTGTTAATCAGTCAGATGTGTCAACACACTAAGTAATTTCTATTTCTGCAAATATTATCTTCTGCAATGAGGTTGTTTATGTAGGCTTAGTGACAGGGATATGATTTCCTTGATGATTGTATTTCAAAAGGATAAATCTCAGGTGTCTAAGAAAGATATTTTGGGCTGTAAATCTCTTTTAAAAAAAACTTTATTTAAACACCATGATTTACAAAGCTGTTCACCATACAATTGTTTCAAGTATTCAATATTCCAACATTAGTCCCACCACAAATATGCCCTTACTGCTAGTTTCCCCTACCCACTTTCCATGCCTATTCCCTTAGCAGGCACTAATTATATTGCTTATTATAACATATATCTCATAATGGCATTACTAAAGTCATAACCTTTTAATTGAGCTGTTTACCTATGAACTGGACCATCTATTTTATTGCTTTCACTTACTGAACTTGTTATACATAGTGCGTGTCTATTCAATTTTTTAACAAAGCTGTTTATTATAATTTCTTATAAATACTCAATATTCAATCTCAATCCCAACACATTGCAACTTCCTACCACCATTATTTCCAATTTTCCAAACCACTGCTTAAGTCTGCCCCTCTAACAGACCCTCAATAATTTATTTTATATTGCTTATTATAGCTAATTTGCTAGAAATGAACAAGAAATGTTTTAAGGGAACACTTAGAGAAGATTGTTCAGTCTCACAATGAAATCATTGAGCCATTCAGACCTTTTATAAGAAATGCTGATATGTATAAGCCTTTTTAAAGAGATTTTTTTTTTTTGCTTTTTGGGTCACACTCGGCGATGCTCAGGGGTTACTCCTGGCTCTGCACTCAGGAATTACTCCTGGCGGTGCTCGGGGGACCATATGGGTTGCCGGGATCGAACCCAGGCTGGCACAGGCTGGGCTATCACTCCGGCCCCTTAAAGAGATTTTTATGAAGAACTCAACAGCCACCAAAAGAAACTGCCCAATCAATAACAGTAAAAAGTGCTGAACAGATATCTGAAAAATGCTCATCATCACTTATTCTCAGAGAAAAAAAATAAAAAGTTGTCCCCTCAAACCTGTGAGATGTCTTACATCAAAAAAAGCAGACATATATGCTGATGAGAATGTGGAGAAAAAGGAACTCTTGTTAGCTATGCATGGGGAAGTAAGCTTATTTGTCTTTGGGAACCAAATTTTTTGGAAAATGAAAAATGGATTCAAAATAGGTTTCAGCAATTCCATTCCTAAGTACTGACCCTCAAAGCACAAAATGAACTAATTTTTAACAAAAATATGTACATCTGTATTAACTGTAGCATTATTTATAATAGCCTAGATTTGAAAACAAACCCAGGACTCAATAACACATAACTACATAACAACCTATTTTCTTGTTGCTACTGAAACTCTTTCTCAAGTCTGGGGAGAGTAGGTGGGTAGGATGCTTTCCTGTACACTATCAATCCAGATTTGAGGTTTGATCCACATGTGGCCCCCAGAGCATCACCTTGAGCCCAGAGCCAGGATTAAGTCCTGACCACAGAGGCAAGAGTAATCCCTGAGAATTTTCAGGTTGTGCTTAAAATTTAAAAAAAAAAAATTCTTCTCAACCTCTCGTCCTATCTCTCCTTTGATTGGTCTCTTGAATGAAAGTGGATCTGGGCCATCAATGTTACAGTAGTATCAGAGTGAAACTCTATCTGGTTTTGATCCCAGCCAACTTGCTGAGTAGAGGGGTTTTGCATTTTTTATTTAACCTCTCGAGTCTTTACTTTATTTCTAACATGTCAATCATCATTATACTTACCTTACTTAATTATGAATCATGAACATAAACCTTAGAGTTTATGGTTTGGAGAATACTTTTAGTAACTAGACTTGGGTATTTAAAAACGTTGAGTTAAAATTTATGCAAACTACAAGTATAGTATCATAGTTAGAAAAAGAAAAACTTAAACTTTGTTTAATGCTCACTGAAAGTAAAATATGGTCTTCTTTTGACAAATACTCTTGCTATTTTATTATATCACATTATACTGCTTTGCAATTTTTTATTCATTTAAAGTATTTTCTATTATAGTTATGATTTTTTTCTATAGCTGCACTTCATTGAGAAAGGTTGGTAATTCCACATGGTGAGTGCATATTGTTCCTCTTTTGATTACTTTTTTAAAAATTTCCTACAGAACACATAGACTATGAGTACACTATTAGACCATCTATCAGTGTGACCCCTACAATTGAATTTAGATTCCAATTTAACAAAACATTCCCTGAAGACCAGCTTTCTTTCAAGCTCTGATGCTCTTGACATAAAATTTCAACAAAGATGAATAAGATGGCATTATCTATAAAAAAAGACTTATTTTCCTAGTGGGATAGCCATTAGCCTTTGCAGTTAGAAAATACATAATATAGGTTTTTTTCAACACCTTTAAATATAGTGGTACTAGAAAAGGGAGTTATGCTTCAGATATGCAAGGTATAATGAACCCAAATGCTTCAAGGTATACTGATAATACATTAATCAGGGTACTAACAAAATTACACTGTTGATTCAGTTTACATTGCACACTATGTACAGATGGCTTACCTATTTTATTAATGAGAAGAGTTTTGAGATAATATCTTGAACACATCTCAGATTATTTGACATTTGATTTATGTTAAGAGATGAAATTACAACATGACGACTGATTGAATAGTATATGTTAACTGTGCTGGTATTCATTCCCTGTCTCTTGTTCATGTGAAGGGAAATAAAGAGCTGTTTGTTTTTATCTTAAATACATTCATTTACATACAAAGTATATACTCTAACCAAGGAGTCCTTATTTTAAGACTATCTTCTTTCAGGAATTTAGAAATTATACATACATAATTAGTGCATTAACTGACTAATACCTTTAAGATAATCCTTTGTAGCTAGTTTAAAACTCCTAAAAATCTTTTGAAAGAAAAAAACCTTGAAGGGAAAACGATTCAACATCTCTTTTATTTTTTTTTTTTTTTTTTTTTTTGCTTTTTAGGTCACACCCGGCAATGCTCAGGTGTTTCTCCTGACTCTGCACTCAGGGATTACTCCTGGCGGTGCTCGGGGGCATATGGGATGCCAGGGATCGAACCCTGGCCGTCATGGGCCAGCCGCGTGCAAGGCAAACGCCCTACCAGCTGGGCTATCGCTCCGACCCCTCAACATCTCTTTTTAGAGGAAATATATCAGAGCAGCTAAAAGATCAATATTCTAACCAGAGTTTTGCAGCTTCTTTTTAAGGAACAGTAAATTGGTGCATGTACAATATTTTCTTTAAAAGTCCATTTCTGGGCCACAGACAGCTCAGCAAGCTGAGTACATACTTGGCATGTGAGTTTGATCCTGGAGCTTCCACATGATCCTGTGAGTACCAAGAGGATTAATCTTTGTGTTTAAAGATCACAGCAAGTAGCTACTGAGCATTGCTGGGTATGGCGCCGGGAGGGATGGCGGGTTCTAGCCCTGACCCGCCACCCCAGCAGAGCATCGCAACAAGCCAGACGACTCCCCACTCCATGAGGGCCTCCATTTTCCACATCCGGACTTCCCCCTAGTCAGAACTCCACCCAGCAGACCAGCCTATCACAGCCTGGCTCATGTGGCTGCAAGCTGCTGCACGGTTCATCAATAAATGTTGGATTTAGAAATGACTACAAGAGTATGCTACCCGCACGGCAGAGCCTGGCAAACTACCCGTGTCGTATTTGATATGCCAAATACCAGTAACAATTATAGACCTCATTCCCATTACCTGATGGAAAGGTTTGAGGCTCTTTATGTTCCTGAAGCAAGCAGGTGCCCTTGGGCTCTACTTGCATGAGACAAGACATATGGAGATGTTACTCGTGCCTGCTCAAGCAAATCGATGATGAACGTGAAGACAGTGATACAGTGATTACCACTTATTATTTTATATCTTAAGTATAACTAATTCTAAAGTTAGACCCTCATAGTTAAAATTGTGTTGTAATTTACCTATGGTGTGACTCTATCACTTAAGCTGTATGTCATCTTTAAAACAAAAGTCATTTTGTGTCAAAGAGATAGTGCAATGTGACAGAGAGATAGTACAAGGCAGAACACTTGTCTTGCAATTAGCTGATAGGAATTTAAATCCTGGCCCCTCAGTATGGTGCTCTGAGCACCACCAGGAATGATCCCTAAGAACAGAACCAGGAGTAAATTCTGAGCACTGTCAGGTACTGTCCCCGCAAACAACAAAAAGTTCTTTACTCTGTGCATTGATACTTAAAATTCTTTAAATTATGTCAGAATTTAGGTGTTATTCTATTAACCTAGAGTAACATTCTAATGACTCAAGTTAAGGAGTATTATATACTTCAATATTCTAGTTCCATTCTTAGTTTTTAAACTTGAATAAAGTGATGTCAAGCTCTCACTTTTCAGATTAGCAGGAAGTCTAGTATTTGTATCTTCACCCTATTGCAACAATTTTCCTGTCATCAATGATTCTTGGGATTTAACTCTATAGCAGAAACACATGATTCTTTCTCAAGACTAGAGGAGCATATTGTCTGCCATTCTTCTGTAACTGGTAACTAGTCCAATGGTGTTGTTAAATACTGTAGCAAGTACAGAGGTCTCCTCTGCAATCAAATATTACAGGTCAAATATAATAGCATTCAGTGCAACTTCTATCACTATATTATTACCTATTCTGGCAACTTCTACCTTTGAACATTAAATTTGAAAAATAACTTATATTTTCTGTTAAATAAGTTCCCATATCAGAGTACCTTAGCCAGCAGCACATACAGCTCCCTAAAAGCCATGAGTGACCCTAGAGCACAGAGTCAGAAGTAAGTTTTATGTGGCCCTCCTTCATTCCCAGAAAAAACAGAAAATAAAAAATAGTCAAGAGTTTCAGTGACTGATGAGATAGGACAGCAGTTAAGGCACTTATTTGCATTGCATGCAGCTGACCCAGTTTTGATCCCTGACACCCCATATGTCTTCCAAACTCTGCCAGGAGAGAACCCTGACACAGAGCCAGAAATATCCTGGCAATCATGGGTGTTGTCCATAAAACAAACAAAAATATTTTAGTTTTAGTCTGTGGCAGAAGATATAAATATTCCACACATCAAGCATTAGTATTTGAAATATTTAAAAATATATGCACATTAATTCCATAATTCTTCTTTAGAAGTTGATAACCTACTAGTTCAGGCAAAAATGAGGCACAATGCTCCAGTCTTTAGGATAGGAAAAGTTAGAATAATGTATAATGACAAACCTTATGTTCTTTTTACTTATCAGTTATCTTGAACACTTGCTATTAAATGGATTAATTAAACAACAGGACTTTTTAATCATCCCACTAATTTTAGTCAAGAATTTAATTTTAACGTCAGTTAAAGGTCTATAAAGATTAAATATGCTGTAATTTTGTATTTTTATGTTCTCCAGTATTGTGAAATATAATCTAATTTTATATTTCTAGATTGGCATTCATGAAGGCAGTAAAATACCTAAATAATTGAGGGTATGGTGTCTAGGAGGGTCTAGGTTTCACAATCAAATGCACAAATCTGCATTTCAATTCCAGTATTTTCTGACTAATGGTTGCTACACTGAGGCTTAAGTATCTTCTCTTCAAAACTCAAAAAATATCTATATACATTGAAAACATTTTGAAGAACATACCATTACCTGCTGGTAAATCTACATTTATCAATTACTATTTAAGCAATTTAAAAACACTCATTGAAATATTGCTTTATTTCTATCCAATAAATCAAAGGGAAGTACAGGTCTGAAGTACAGATCTCCTATTTTATGTCTTCCAAATCACTTTTCTAAAATTCATTGAATATTACTTAAGCCTTTAAAGATCTAAGCTGACAAACTTCTTCAGAGCACCTCTACGCATAGTTATTTCTTATTCTTGTAGATTGTGTTATGGCATATATTTCTTTTTTCTTATTCTACTGGATTATCTTATGGCATTATATTTTATTATATCTTACAAAAGAAAGAGAGATAAAACTGGAACTTTAAATAGATCTTAAATGAATCAAATCAGTGAATTCTGACACTGAGGATGTAACTGATAAATACAATGACCAAATGAATGGAAAACAGAGAGCTAGTGATCATATTTATTAGGAAATAAATAGTTGTTTCTCTCAGAGACCTAGGTTTAATCACTCCAATTAGCCAAAAATATTGTTGACTATAATTTGCATTCACTGATTTATATTTTTACATGCTGAGATAATATATATTCTCTTTACCATGTGGAGGAAATTCAGATTATTAGAGGTAAATCCCAACCAACCATATCTTAGTTATCTTCTTTTGATATACTATAGTCTTATTTGGAAATGTGTTATATAGTATCATATAAAATATTCCAAATAAAAGCCAAATAACATCTTAGAAATAAATGAGATATTCTCTTTATATGATAGATCCTCTTTTCAAATCCATAGATTAGACCACATATGCACTTTTAGAATGATGATTTAAAAAGATAAACCTCCACTCTATTAAGTGTTTATATTTACCTGTTCTTTTATAATAGAAGGCCATTTAAAAGGGCTTTGGGTGATAATCAGAAGAAAAAGTACAGAAAATGCAACTTCAAGAATCCTATAGGAATTTATTTGACATTTCCAGCTTTCAGGTAAGTGGAATACTTGTCTAAGTCATTTCCCACATTTTTTATCAAATTTATTACAACTCCTGAATTTTAGTTTTAAAATCTGAACATTGGTCTTCTTACTAAATCATCTTCAACTATACTTTTTAGTTTTTTAATCATCATTTCAACTTACTAAGCTATATTTTAATTCTGATTCTGTCTTCTAATGATTTATCATTCATTTTCTAAAATTAGATCACTACATTTTATTTTTAATCAAGGTGATGATCAAAGATTTAACCTTGAAGAAAACTACAAAGCATTTTTATCAGAGTTTTTAATGAACAGCAGAGTAAGATTAAATATCATATTTAGAGGACTCAAATGTGAGCAGAAAATAGGCTCTGGCATAGAAATGATAATAAAATATTTTTATCTTGAAAGATTTCAGAGTAAAAAAAGCCTAGAATATAATTACATATGAAAGTCTAATTGTTATTAGTAGAAACTGACCAATTATAGAAAATCAAATAATATATAGTGAAAACTGAGCCTTCTATAGAATATAATATTTAATAGGAAGACTACAGAATAAAGAGTTATAAGAATTAACATAAGTTTGTCATCATGTTAAGTGCTTAATTCTAGGCACTAAACCATACATATCAAATGCAAATTTCTGGCTCAATACTTGATGAGAATTGGCTTATGTTAGGGTAAAGATAGAATATAAAATATACATAGAAACTATATTTAAAAATCTGATATATGTTATTTACATTGGCTAAGATACATAAATAGCCTAAATGCTCTAGAATAGATAAATGGATAAAGAAGTGGTATGTAACACTATATAATACTGCTCAGCTCTTAGAAAAAAATGAAATCTTGCCACTTGCTATGATTGATAAAACTGTAGGTCATGGTGCTAAGCAAAATAAATCAGAAGGAAAAAGACAAACACCAGGTGATCTTACTCATACATAGCGCATTTGTAAAAAAGAGTATAGATAATGTTCTGTGAATGTAAGTCATTAGATTTTATAACAGAAAAGAGTTTCAAGGCTAGTAATTTTTCTGGATGAATTCAGTGAATGGTGATAAAAAGATATTGGCACATTGATGATGATTGTGGAGTGGTAATAATGACACCCTAAAAGACATAAACATTTACATTTTTATAATCAAATGTTTCTTCAATTAAAATATAAATTAAAATGGTGGAAGTAATCTAAATATCTGTCTGTAGATGAATGAATAAACTTGGAATATCCATGAAATGGAATAATATTTCATAATTAATAAGTGAAATAACAAAAAAAAAAAAAAAAGCTCACTTGACTAAGAAAATTCTGTCAGATATTAAACCAATGGAAAGTAACTCTATAGTTTAGACGTGGTTAAGAAAGCAGAAAAAAAGCATTCTCTTTCTCCAGTACCAAGATCAAAATTGAAAAAAGCAAATTGTGCTTACCATACAAACTACTGTAAATATATATCTTGGCAAGTAAAAATAAACCCTATGTAATTGGGTTGGGTAGCAGAAGAACAGGCAAAGTTTGTAAAAATTCACATATTTATGGAATGGAAAAATAAAAATACGAAACATTGACAAGCGCAGGAATGCTTGAGCCTAAGACACAGGTACACCGGGCAGAGCAGAAACCAGCTTTCCCTGTTGAATCCCCTGCATTCCATGGACCACGAGAGGAACTTCCGAACCCGAGTCCACCATCCCGATGGAGCCTCGGAGGAGCCCAGAGAAACCCCCCACACCTTGCCTGGCAGTGATCTTCACAATCCACACTCTCAGCAGGTAAGATCTCCACCCAGAAGACTAATCCAGTCTCCAGCGCCCAGATTAATCCAGTCACCAGCCTGGCTTCTCAGAAACCCAGCCTACAAGGACCCACCACGCAGAGACCCGCCCTTCAGAGGAGAGTATTTCAAGCCAAGGAATGCTTGAGCCTAAGACACAGGTACACCCAGCAGAGCAGAAACCAGCTTTCCCCATTGCGCACGGCCGATTAACCTACAAATTACCATAACTATTCAACCCACCCCTCTGAGAGAGCCCCACAAAGTAATGAGAATATAGCCCCCCCATGGCAGAGCCTGGCAAGCTGTCTGATGCATGTTCGATATGCCAAATCCAGTAACAGAAATGTTTATTTTCCTGACCCTGAAAGAGCCCTTAATACGGCAGCAGTAAGAAAGGCAAACAAGCAGTGCCTGATAAAATTTTATGGCCATCCTAGGCTTCCAAAACGAAGAAGGACTAAAATGACTGTCTGTACTTTCAATGCACGTACACTGGCATCGGAAGCATATATTGAGGATCTGATGCTGCAAGCGCAAAAGTTCAAGTAAGTATGACATCATTGGTCTGTCTGAGACGAGGAGGCGTCAGTTGCATCATGCTGTATTTGACACCGGAGAAGAAATGTTCCTTGGAACATGCGACAAAAGAGGCATCAGTGGCGTTGGTGTCCTTGTCAACACGAACATGGCCCTAAACATTGATTCATTTGAATGCCTAACAAACCGAATAGGACGATTACACTTGAAGAGATGTGGCCCACTGCCAGCAATTTCTATCTTCATTGTCTACGCACCAACATCCAAATACAAAGAAGATGAAATTGAGAAATTCTACATGGAATTGGAGGAGTTCTATAAAAAAAGATCACACCTTCTAGAAGATCATAGTCTGTGATTTTAATGCCAAGATAGGACCAAGAAGATCGGCTGAAGAACTGCACATCGGGACCCATGGCCTAGAATGGAACAAACAGGGTAAGAGACTATCTGAGTTCATCATGTCCACCAAGATCATTCATGGGAACTCACAGTTCCAGAAAGCTGAAGCAAAATGTTGGACATGGGAATCTCCTGGCGGACAGTTCCACAAATGAAACTGACCACATCATCTTCAAACGAGGGTTTTGTCTGACCAATGTAGCTGTCATCCCCAAATTCCAAACAGGATCGGACCACCGTCTCCTTCGTGCAAAATTCTACTTCCTGCAACGGGCAGAAAAGGCTGCAAAGTTTAAGAAGAGAACTCCCAAAACGACCACCAACTGGGAACTCTTTCGCACCATTGCAACAACATAGGAGGATACCATCATTGACGACATCGATGAAGAATACAACCGACTGGTTCAGCACCTCCATGATTGTGCGAAGAATGCCGAGAGAGAGAAAGACACAAAAGGACGCCTGTCTTCAGAAACTCTCGAGCTCATTCGCCAATGTGGCAAGGCGGGAGCCTCAGGAGACCAAATGCTAACGTCCAAGCTTGCTAAACAGTGCAGAGAAGCGATAAAAGATGACCTCAAAGACAGAAGAGCAGAAATACTGGAAGATGAAGCAGAAGCCAGGAAAAGCATTCGCACTGCCCGCCTGTCCTTTGCCAACTATAAGACCAAGATGACTGGCCTCCGATGCCCTGATGGATCTATCACATCTTCCAGAAAAGCAATGGAGAAGATTATCCATGACTTCTACTCAAATCTCTTTGATAGCCACATCCACCTGCCCACATACCAAACTCCACAGGATGGATATGTCATTCCCAACATTCTCCCTTCTGAAATCCGACATGCCATCTAGTCGGTAAAAAGGGAACAGCACCAGGCCCAGACAAAGTCAGACCCGAACACCTGAAGAATCTGCCGTCGGTACTCATCAATACACTAGCTCGGCTCTTCACACGCTACCTGTCCAAATGCAAGGTGCCCTCCCAATGGAAAACCAGCAGGACAGTTCTACTGTTCAAGAAGGGAGACATTCATGACATCGGCAACTATCGCCCCATCTGCCTGTTGTCTGCCATCTACAAGCTGTTTACAGGAGTCATCCTGAACAGGATTGGCAGAACACTAGATGAAGGACTACCATGCGAGCAAGCAGGCTTCCGGAAAGGATTCAGCACAATCGACCATATCCACACGGTAACCAAGCTCATTGAGGTTTGTAGGGAGTACAAGATGTCGCTCTGTCTCACATTCATTGATTTACAGAAAGCCTTTGATTCTGTGGAGACTGAAGCAGTCATCGAAGCCCTAGCCAAACAGGGTGTTCAAACCCAATACATCAAGATCCTTCGTGAGCTGTATTACGGATTCACCACCAGGATCTCGCCATTCTACAAAGAAGTGATCATTAATGTGAAAAAAGGGGTTCGACAGGGTGATACCATTTCACCAAAACTCTTCAGCGCCAACCTCGAGAACATCATGCAACAATTAGAATGGGAAGAAATGGGAGTGAAGATAGATGGTCGGCAACTACACCACCTCCGCTTTGCTGATGACATTGTTGTAATAACACCAAACATTAGCCAAGCGGCACAAATGCTGGCTGATTTCGACCGAGAATGTGGAAAGATAGGTCTACAGCTGAATCTAAAAGAAAACTATGTTCATGAAGAATGAACTAGTTCCAGAGGCCCCATTCACTCTCAATGGAACAAACATCTCTGAATGCAGCAGTTATGTGTACCTAGGTCGAGAAATCAACATGATGAACGACCTAAAACCTGATCTGCGCAGGAGGAAGAGAGCGGCATGGAATGCCTTCAAAGGCATTGAAGAAATAGCTAAAAGGACAAAGAACCTCCGGCTCCGGGCACATCTCTTTGACTCCACCATTCTCCCTGCATTAACATATGCCTCAGAGACCTGGGCCCTACGAAAGCAGGATGAGAATGCTATTCGGGTCTCCCAGAGAGGAATTGAAAGAGCTATGCTTGGAATATCATGCCTCACTCAAGTGAGAGAAGGAATCCCGGAGTTCTGACCTCCATCGCTATTGCAGAATCAGGGATGCTGTCTCGTTTGCCAAGGCACCGAAAATCAGATGGGCTGGACATGTAATGCGATTTGGAGACAACCGCTGGACTAGAGCCATTACCGACTGGATCCCACGGAATGTCAAAAGATCACGTGGCTGTCCACCTACAAGATGGTCAGACTTCCTTGTAAAGACCCTGATGGAACAGTTTGAGGCTCTTCATCTTCCTGAATCAACCAGATGCCATTGGGCTACATTGGCACGTGATAGGGTCCAATGGAAATGTTACTGGCGCCCGCTCGAGCAAATTGATGAATAACGGGATTCAAGTGATCAAGTGATCAAGTGAACATTGACAAATGCAGTTGAAAGTAATTTAGCATTGGTAATCTGTGAAGGCTGGTCATAGTCTATTCTGTTTATTTGCATTGTTTCTAAAGTAGCTTTCACATTGGTAGTGATGGGAGTGACTACTCCTTGTGCTGTTTGATCTTATAGTTTCAACTCCATGTTATTTTCAGGGGATCCTGTAGGGGAGGGGAGTGCCAAAGATTGAACTCAGGGTCTGCCACTCTTCTGGCATGTGTTCTACCACCTGAGCATTTTCCCAGTTCTATCATTCATTTTCATGAGTGGCTCTTTTAGGATGCCATATTGGTTAAGATTAAGTTTCCTTTTCCTAATTTGAATAAAATGGTTTCTACATCTTTATTTGAGAAATTTAAAGTATAATTCCTTTTTATATACCATATTATCCATTATTGAAGTCTTGTATAGAAATTTTGTTTCATTTTTGAAAATGTAAGCCCTTCTTGGTACCTATAACATTTTAAAGTAAACTGAAAAATTTTAAATTCATCTTTTTATCAGTTTATGTTACCAATCATTCTCTCAACCTTCAACTTTATTTTGTTTAACATCTTAGAACCAAAAATTTAACAGAGTGGACAATATTTCAGTGTGACAATATTTCAGTGTAGACAATATTTCAGTGTAGACAATATTTCAGAGTGGACATTTGACCGGAGAAGTCCATTTTTATCTATAGATGTAATATTCATCATTGTCTCACATAAGCCGCTCTTATTCAAACTTTCATTTTTTATGTGGGTGATAGTAAAAATGTGCTTTTATAAAATCTGTCAAATTTTTTTCTGACTTTTATAACTGGATTCTCTCCTAAATATATAAGGTGCTGAAATAATATAGTGTATTAAAGTATCCCAAAAAATGTAAATCACTGTAAACCCTAAATCAAATGCCACAGTCTTGTGTTCAAAGCCAACGTTGAGGCCCTGCACATAAACTGATTTAAGCAGTGTGGAGAGATGAAGTGCTGTCTGTGGGAATGCAGCCTGTAAATATGCAGCTGTCTACTTCCCACAGGACAAGGGACTATTTATGCCAGGCAAGTACTGCATTAATTCTACTGTCTTTGCATCTCCTGGGAGGTAACTGGAAAACTACCACATTTTAAAAAATCACGTCTGTATTCCCTCTGATCCACAGTCTTTCTGTTCACAGAAAATTTTTTTTCAGACTGTCAAATTTAAAACAACAAGACTATAAGATATCCAAGGCTTGTTTTAGTTTTCCTCCTGGAGATAAAAACACAAGCTTCTTTTTTTCTCCTCAAAATGTTAGTTTCAAAAGGTATGCTATGCCTCTTATACAACCCACTTTAATAGGATCTTCTTCAAACAGTATTTAAATGTATTTCACACTTTCTACGTTTCTGAATTTTTACTCTTGCAATATCCAATCTGAAGTCCCATTCTGTTTCATAGCAGACTACTTTGTCCAAAATGTAATCCATATATTATTACAGCACCATGGTTCTGTCGTATGACCCCCTGGTCCTATATATAATTTGATCTTTCTGTCCTTTGTACCTTAGTCATACTTGTACAATATTTTCCACCTCAAACTTTATAGTAGTAGAATTTTGTTTAGAGATTCATAAAACCATACAAACATACCAAAGACAAATGTCTTCGTTGGGGCCAAAGCACAGTGGCTAGTACAATGGATAGTATGGTTGCCTTGCACTGGCCCAACCACCACACATAGTCCTCTGAGGTGTACCAGCAGAGATCCCTGAGAACAGTCAGGAGTAAACCCTGAACACTGCCAGGTGTAGCTCCACCAAACAGCAACAACAAAGCCAAAACTAGAAATAGTATGTCTCTGTAGAGAAATTGTTCAACAAGGCAAATTGAAAACATAAACCAATGTACCTCACTTTTTAATGTTTATAAGTACGATTCACCAATGTAACCGTTTGTCTTATGAAGGAAGATTTTTAATCTATGGGATTTAGTAACAGATACTTCTTAAACTTTGTTATAGCAGTGCTGGCAACAATAGGGATTATTTGTAGTTCCTGACAAACTATATTCAAGAAATAGTGGATGAAATTACTTATAACTTTAAAGATATTTTTTTGACAGATGGCAGGATTCAGAGTACTAAGAAAGCATATAAGAAAATTCCTTGAGTAAATACTGTATTGTATTATTTCTAAAAATAATTTTACAACAAGGGTCACAAGACCCAATGAGAGAGTATATGATACATTAGGGTTTCACTGTATATGAAAAGCTGAAGGTGAAAACTCCAGAAATTAAGTTGTCATGAAAAGGAGTGTTGTTAAAGTTGATTCCTGTTGTAGAGAAATGACAGACACGTCTAAGAATGAGCTCTCAGTTGGGACTGGAGATCCCTGAGAGAGTGGAACAATTCATGGAAATAAAGCTCGTAGAGCTGTATTCAGGCACATTCTGTAGGTGTGGGCCCCAGTAACTGAAACTCCCTGAAACTGCCTCCAATGGCTCACTGACCTGGTTCTTTTCAATAAGAAACTTGCCATGCACTGTTGAGCATGTCACCCTCTCCACCTGTCCTCACAAGATACATTTCAGGCAGTTATCCTTCCAAATGCAATCAAATTTATTTCCCCTCCATTTAATAACTCCAGAAATTAAGTTATTTAGTTATTTCCATTCAATAACTAAATTCCTCGAATCAGTAGGACAGTATGGAGGATATAGAACTGCAATGAATGATTTGATGAATAAATTATGAGTGTAACTGCATTTGCCTTTCTTTGTTCTCTACCTGCCTCTCAAGTCTGCTGTTTTTTTAGGTGGGTGATTCTTGCTGCAAGTTCCACAATAGTTAAACTAAAATGGTCAGTTACATTAGTTTATATCTATGAAACAAAAATATATGATTGAGAAAAGATAAAAATTATTTCCAAAGCAATTTTGCTATTCTTCGAAATGTATTCTGACTTGAACAGAGATCAGATATAAACTACCTAAGACAGTCTGAATATGGCAGGTGCCATGCTCATTTAAAGAATTACTAATTTTTGATTGCATGGGTTTATAACCTCAATATCAGCAAAATAATATCATTCACATCTAAAAATGCTATCGCCTAAAAGGACTATGTCCATTCAGACAGGTGAGTCTTTTATGAGCTGCTTTATATTTTTTTTGAATGTTTTCCCATCCCATCTTCTGTGTTGGGTGAAAAGGACACTTCCACTTAACATATTTGCATTATTACATTTTCTAAAAGGTAACCAAACTTATTTAGTTAAGAACTGAGTTAACCATAAAGTTCTGAGTTAAAAGCTGAATTAACTGTAAAGTTATCCATCTTATCCTTGAAGGTCATATTTCAATAGATTTCAATCTAAGAATCATATTAGCATCATTGATCACTTGACATTCCATTATTCTTTGATTTGCTCAAATGGGCACCAGTAACATTTCCATTTGACCCTATCATGTGCCAGTGTAGCTCAATGGCATCTGGTTGCTTCAGGAATACGAAGAGCCTCAAACGTTTCTTTTCAGGGTCTTGATGAAGCAGTCTGACCATATTGTAGGTGGGCGGCCACGTGACCTTTTGATATCTCGTGGGATCCAGGCAGTAACGGCTCTAGTCCAGCAGTTGTCTCCAAATTGCATTACATGTCCAGCCCATCTGATTTTCGATGCATGGCAAACGAGACAGTGTCCCTGACTCTGGAACAGCGACAGAAGTTGGAACTCCGGATTCCTTCTCTCACTTGAGAGAGGGGTGATATTCCAAGCACAGCTCTTTCGATTCCTCTTTGGGAGATCTGAATAGCATTCTCATCCTCCTTTGTAAGGCCCAGGTCTCTGAGACATATGTTAATGCAGGGAGAACGGTGGAGTTGAAGAGATGTGCCTGGAGTCGGAGGTTCTTTGTCCTTTTTAGCTATTTCTTCGATGCCTTTGAAAGCATTCCATGCAGCTCTCTTCCTTCTATGCAGCTCAGGTTTTAGGTCATTCATCATGTTGACTTCTCGACCTAGGTACACATAACTGCTGCATTCAGAGATGTTTGTTCCATTGAGAGTGAATGGGGCCTCTGGAACTAGCTCATTTTTCATGAACATAGTTTTGTTGAGATTCAGCTGTTGAGATTCCATGAATTTGGGAGTGAGTCCATTTATCTTTGTGAAATTATTATTTTACTTTTTTAAATACTTTAATATCATGTGCAACTTCTATGAAAACAAGCAGCCCAATTACATTTAATGGATTACATTAATCTTAGCAGCATTTTAGATATGTTTCCAATCTTTTAATTTTTTTTTCTTTTTTTTTTATTTTTGGGTCACACCGGCGGCGCATGGGTACCCTGGCTCTGCACTCAGGAATACTCTGCGGGCTCGGGGACCATATGGGATGCCGGGACGAACCCAGGCCGGCACAGGCCGGCACAGCGCAAGGCAAACGCCCTACCGCTGGGCTATTGCTCCGCCCCATCCAATCTTTTAAATTTTTGTATCATAAAAACAGTACTGCTAATTTGTATAGTCTCATAATACTAATTAATCAGAGGGCTAGGATTATACTAATAATCACTGTCACTGTTTTCCGTTCGTCATCAATTTGCTTGAGAGGGCACCAGTAACATCTCCATATGTCCTGTCTCATGCTAGTAGAGCCCAAGGGCATCTACTTGCTCCAGGAACATAAAGAGCCTCAAACCATTATATTAGGCCATGGGAATGAGGTCTATAATTGTTCCTGGTATTTGGCATATCAAGTATGACACGGGTAGCTTGTCAGGCTAGCCGTGCGGGTGGCATACTTTTGCAGTCGCCTCTAAATACAGCATTTATTGATGAACTGGTGGCCACGAGTTGGGCTGTGATAGGCTCTTCTGCTGGGTGGAGTTCTGATGAGAGGAAAGTCCGGAAGTGGAAAATGGCGGCCCTCATGAAGTGGGGGGTCATCTGGCTTGTTGCGAGGCTCTGCTGGGGTGGCGGGCCACTTATATATAGGTGATATAGGTGAACAGAATGACAAATATGTATGGTAATATAAATGTGCATTTAGTGTATACTTTTTATGACTATATAACATGAAATGATTCTGAAAGGACATAAATAAGTATATATAATATTACACATATATTATTTTAGAATTTTCCCATGAATTATTGCTCTTCCCTTTATGTTACTTCCAATTGTATTTTTGTTTTAAAACAATGACTTTTATAACTTGATTTATTTATAGTGTTTCAATTTCAATAGAAGAAAACTACTATTGTGGCCCCCATACAATTTTAAATGTTCATTACTGAACTTGTGTCATTATTTGAGGTTGATTACTTTTAAACATTACTTTGTTAAATAACTAATCAGACTTAATTTTAAAGTTTAAAACATTTTAATTAAAATTACAATATTTAAAAATACAATTTTAAAGTTATAAATTATAAAAATTATATTTTTATGATTTTTCAATGATTTGTTCAAAACAGATCATTTTAACAACATAAGAGACACTTTTGAAGAATACAGAAAGAATACTAACAAATTTAGACTACTAAGCAATGCAATTTCTCAGAACACATCAAATATTGTTTTTAGTAGTTTCCATATCCACCCTATATCAATTTATTTTAATTCTTTATTTTGAATTTATCTAATATGACTAATAAGTTCATAATTATTTCACTGATATAAATAAGCAAGAGACCCCAAAGATAAAGATATATACATTGATATCCTCTAGACATCGTTCAACAAATTCAACAAGAAAGATTTCTGTAGTTTCTGAATAGGAGAATAGGACAGCACAAACATGAAGTCCAAGGAAGAGAAGTAAGCAAGATAATGAAGCCATCAAATACAGAAACTGGGAATAGTTGATGTGAAGAAACAAAAGTTAGCAGAGTAATCACTTGATCACTTGAATCCCGTTATTCATCGATTTGCTCGAGCAGGCGCCAGTAACATTTCCATTGGACCCTATCATGTGCCAATGTAGCCCAATGGCATCTGGTTGATTCAGGAATATGAAGAGCCTCAAACCATTCCTTCAGGGTCTTGACAAGGAAGTCTGACCATCTTGTAGGTGGGGGCCACGTGATCTTTTGACATCCCGTGGGATCCAGTCGGTAATGGCTCTAGTCCAGCGGTTGTCTCCAAATCGCATTACATGTCCAGCCCATCTGATTTTCGATGCCTTGGCAAATGAGACAAAAGTCCCGGATTCTGGAATAGCGACGGAGGTCAGAACTCCGATTCCTTCTCTCACTTGAGTGAGGCGTGACATTCCACGCATAGCTCTTTCGATTCCTCAATGGGAGACCAGAATAGCATTCTCATCCTGCTTTCGTAGGGCCCAGGTCTCTGAGGTGTATGTTAATGCAGGGAGAATGGTGGAGTCAAAGAGATGTGCCAGGAGCCGGAGGTTCTTTGTCCTTTTAGCTATTTCTTCAATGCCTTTGAAGGCATTCCATGCCGCTCTCTTCCTCCTCTTGACTTATTTATAGTGTTTCAATTTCAATAGAAGAAAACTACTACTGTGGCCCCATACAACTTTAAATGTTCATTACTGAAATTGTGTCATTACCTTGAGAGGTAGACACAGGTACACCTGGCAGAGCAGAATCCTGCTTTCCCTGTTGAACCCCCTGCATTCTATGGACCACGAGAGCAACTTCCTACCTGAGTCCACCATCCTGATGGAGCCTCGGAGGAACCCAGAGAAACCCCCCACACCTTGCTGGCAGCGATCTTCACAATCCACACTCTGCAGCAGGTAAGATCTCCACCCAAAGATTAATCCAGTCTCCAGCCCGAAGATTAATCCAGTCTCCAGCCTGGCTTGTCAGAAACCCGGCCTACAAGGACCCACCACGCAGAGACCCGCCCTTCAGAGGAGAGTATTTCAAGCCAGGGAATGCTTGAGCCTAAGACACAGGTACACCCAGCAGAGCAGAAACCAGCTTTCCCCATTGCGCGACGCGATTTACCTCCAAATTACCATAAATATTCTACCCACCCCTCAGAGAGAGCCCCACAAAGTAATGAGAATATAGCGCCCGCATGGCAGAGCCTGGCAAGCGTCCGATGGTGTTCGATATGCCAAATCCAGTAACAGAAATGTTTATTTTCCTGATCCCGAAAGAGCCCTTAATATGGCAGCAGTAAGAAAGGCAAACAAGCAGTGCCTGATAAAATTCCATGGCCATCCTAGGCTGCCAAAACGAAGAAGGACTAAAATGACTGTCTGTACTTTCAATGCACGTACGCTGGCATCGGAAGCATATATTGAGGATCTGATGCTGCAAGCGCAAAAGATCAAGTAAGTATGTAACATCATTGGTCTGACTGAGATGAGGAGGCGTCAGTTGCATCATGCTGTATTTGACAGCTGGAGAAGAATTGTTCCTTGGAACATGCGACAAAAGAGGCATCAGTGGCGTTGGTGTCCTTGTCAACCCGAACATGGCCCTAAACATTGATTCATTTGAATGCCTAACAAACCGAATAGGATGATTACACTTGAAGAGATGTGGCCCACTGCCAGCAATTTCTATCTTCATTGTCTACGCACCAACATCCACATACAAAGAAGATGAAATTGAGAAATTCTACATGGAATTGGAGGAGTTCTATAAAAAAGATCACACCTTCTAGAAGATCATAGTCAGTGATTTTAATGCCAAGATAGGACCAAGAAGATTGGCTGAAGAACTGAACATCGGGACCCATGGCCTAGAATGGAACGAACAGGGTGAGAGACTATCTGAGTTCATCATGTCCACCAAGACCATTCATGGGAACTCACAGTTCCAGAAAGCTGAAGCGAAACGTTGGACATGGGAATCTCCTGGCGGACAGTTCCACAATGAAACTGGCCACATCACCTTCAATCGACGGTTTGGTCTGACCGATGTAGCTGTCGTCCCAAAATTCCAAACAGGATCGGACCACCGTCTCCTTCATGCAATATTCTACTTCCCGCAATGGGGAGTAAAGGCTGCAAAGTTTAAGAATAGAACTCCACCAACTGGGAACTCTTTGGCATCATTGCAGCAACATGGGAAGATACCATCATTGACGACATGGATGAAGGATAAAACCGACTGGTTCAGAACCTCCATGATTGTGCGAAGAATGCTGAGAGAGAGAAAAGACACAAAAGGACGCTTGTCTTCAGAAACTCTTGAGCTCATTCGCCAACATGGCAAGGCGCGAGCCTCAGGAGACCAAATGCTAACGTCCAAGCTTGCTAAACAGTGCAGAGAAGCGATAAAAGAAGACCTCAAAGACAGAAGAGCAGAAATACTGGAAGATGCAGCAGAAGCCGGGAAAAGCATTTGCACTGCCCGCCTGTCCTTCACCAACTATAAGACCAAGATGACTGCCCTCCGACGCCCTGATGGATATATCACATCTTCCAGAAAGGCAATGGAGAAGATTATCCAGGACTTCTACTCAAATCTCTTTGATAGCCACATCCACCTGCCCACATACCAAATTCCACAGGATGGATATGTCATTCCCAACGTTCTCCCTTCTGAAATCCAACATGCCATCTCGTCGGTAAAGAAGGGAACAGCACCAGGCCCAGACAAAGTCAGACCCGAACAACTGAAGAATCTGCCGTCGGTACTCATCAATACACTAGCTCGGCTCTTCACACGCTACCTGTCTGAATGCAAGGTGCCCTCCCAATGGAAAACCAGCAGGACAGTCCTAGTGTTCAAGAAGGGAGACATTCACGACATTGGCAACCATTGCCCCATCTGCCTGTTGTCTGTAATCTATAAGCTGTTTACACGAGTCATCCTGAACAGGATTGGCAGAACACTAGATGAAGGACAACCATGCGAGCAAGCAGGCTTCCGGAAAGGATTCAGCACAATCGACCATATCCACACAGAAACCAAGCTCATTGAGGTTTGTAGGGAGTACAAGATGCCGCTCTGTCTCACATTCATTGATTTACAGAAAGCCTTTGATTCTGTGGAGACTGAAGCAGTCATCGAAGCCCTAGCCAAACAGGGTGTTCAAACCCAATACATCAAGATCCTTCGTGAGCTGTATTACGGATTCACCACCAGGATCTCACCATTCTACAAAGAAGTGATCATTAATGTGAAAAGAGGGGTTCGACAGGGTGATACCATTTCACCAAAACTCTTCAGCGCCACCCTCGAGAACATCATGCGACAATTAGAATGGGAAGGAATGGGAGTGAAGATAGATGGTCGGCAACTACACCACCTCTGCTTCGCTGATGACATCGTTCTAATAACACCAAACATTAGCCAAGCGGCACAAATGCTGGCTGACTTCGACCGAGAATGTGGAAAGATAGGTCTACAGCTGAATCTAAAGAAAACAATGTTCATGAAGAATGAACTAGTTCCTGAGGCCCCATTCACTCTCAATGGAACAAACATCTCTGAATGCAGCAGTTATGTGTACCTAGGTCGAGAAATCAACATGATGAACGACCTAAAACCTAGCAGAGTAATAAGAAAGCAAATTGAGTTTATTTTGTTTTGCCTTGCATTTGTATGGTCAAACCTTGACTGTATTTATAAAGAGTTATATAACTTACTATTTAGGAAATTGTTGACTTATAAGGCCTGAAATAAGGGAAGCTATCAATAAAATAGTCTTAAATGAGGAGATAAACAGAGATTACTTTCAAAGGAATAAGTATGGCGTAGAAAATTATATTTGGTGTCAGAAAATGTATTGGATTCTAGTAGATCTTTTCTGTTTTTCACTATATAGTAGGGGATAAAACAAGAACTAAAAGCAGATATTAAGGTGAATTGACTATTCAGGGAATATTGATATTTTCAACTTCCAAAATAGAAATAGTATGTGTCCATATATTATGATGTAGTTGAACAGTCTTCAAAATGATGAAACATTTAAATTAGCCATTCAAAGTTCGTGACAGTGATACAATTTAGGGGAATCTAATCTTATATTTATTGGTGTCTTATTTCTAACAATGCTCCCCGTCAAATAACACCAGAAAATAGACAGCAGGCTTATTATCAGTGAGAAGATAATTTAATTACTCCAAGGGCTAGAAAAGGAGAACTGTTCAACTGGAATACACAGGAAAACTACTTAGATATAATTTTTTGAAGGTGAAGTAGTTCAAATGTCCCCCAAAATCACTCTCTATTGTGATAAGGAATACAGATTCATATTAGAAATAATGTGTTGGAAGAAAAAGATCTTCATAGATAACAATTTTATCTGCTTTATTTAGAAAGTGGGATGTAAATACTTAGAATGTGTACTCATAGAAGGATGACTAATCTAATAACATCTTTTGCTAAGCATTAAATCAAATAAAGATTTTGATTGACACATGGGAATAAGTTAGATTTTACCAGGATATTAAGACATAAAATAAATGAACAAGGAATAAATACATCTTCTACATAGTTTACCAAATAAAGAAAAAGGGCATACTCTTTAGAGTTTTAAATAAACTTGTCCTAAAATACTTAGCGTCTAGAAAATAAACTATTTCTTTAGCTAAAAACATATTTGTGAAAAACAGTTAAACACAATTTAATAATACACTTTATAAATATGCTAAAATATGGAAATTTTCTACATTAAGCCTATAAAAGCATAAGAATGGAAATCATGAACACAACCAAAAATCAGCATGGATTACATTGGTATTCTCCATGATAATTAAAGTATCCTTTTTAAGTTTCCTTAATAGCTCTAGTTCAAACTAAAGTTTGAGATTCTAAATTTTAAAATGAATTAATTTTTTCCTATTTGAATAGTTAACTGCATCTATTATATTTGGATAGATTCTATTTAAGATCTATGATATCTCTAAAAATTTTATTATTATCTAATATAGACTTTTTATAATAACTAATAAATTATTATACACATGACATTGCAATTACATTTAAAGTATTGTTATTACTTATGTCTTAATGATTGCTTTTCAGTAGCTATATCTAGCTTTAAAATGACAATGATAAGAGTCAACACTTGCTTCAAGGCAGAAAATTCTAGGACTTTCATCATAACTATGCTATTTAATACTATTTAGGACTACCAATATAGGCCTATCAGGCTTTGCTATCATTTACTTCTATTAATAATTTGAGATTTTAAAAATGTTCTTTTCCAGTCAACATTTTATATTAAACTTATAAATAAGAAAATAAACCATAAGCAGTGAGATATAAAATAAACAAATAAGTATTTAGATACAACCCTTTTTAAATTCAGTGCTCTAAGAAATTTTACTTTTAATTTTCTTTTGAAGGTTTTAATTTGAAGGTTGGATAAGGGTTAGACAGACTATTTTTGTGAAACAAGATAGATTTTACTAAAACTTAATTATAAAAATGTGAGGGGAGAGAAAGTGTGTTCTCAAGAGAGAACACAGGCTACTCCAGAGCAGAAATCAGCAATTAAAGTTCTTCAGTCCTCCTGCCAGGTCACCCTCAAAGAGGACCTTCTTTGTTTATCTCACTCCTCCTTTTGGTAACTGCAGCGCCACTGAGAGAAAGCAGAAATAAAGTTCCATTCTTTTTTATTGTTGCTTATTTTTTTTTGCAACACCTGGTGGTGCTCAGCGCTTACTCCTGACTCTGCACTCAGGAATCACATTGGTTGGTGTACAGGGGCCAAATGAAGTATCAGAGATCAAATCCAGGCTAGCTGCCTGGGGAGCATGTACTATCACTCCAGTCCATAAAGTTCAGTTTTTATCAGCTACACAAAGATAATTCAGGATCCTTTAAATACTTGCTACTGTTGCCCAAGGAAAACAGAAAATTCTACAATCTGCAATTGCCATTAGCAGAGTAGGTCTAATTCCTTGTTTTCTGTCAGATCCCTTTATCCTGTTCATTGCAATAACTTTAATAAACCAGTCCTTAACATACAGGCTCAAATGATATAGAAATAACCCTTACATATAAGCTCAGACAAATGGGTTTAGAACTTTTGGTATATCTACAATAAAATAATATGTAATCATAGAAAAGAGTAAAGAAATCACGTAGTTCAAGACAACTTGCATGGAGCAGTAGAACTGTACGTTGAGTGAAATAAATTAGAGGTTGAAAGACAGACTCCTGGTGACCTCACTCATTTGGGGTGCATAAGAAACAGAAGATGAATAAAGATAATGTCAATAGATAACAAACTCTGGACACTGAGAGACTGAGAACAGCAGATTGGGGAAGTAGGTGAGTTGGAGATGACACAGGGACAAGGGTGAGATATCTTGGGGTAAGGTGAGGTAACTACACACACTAAGACTGTTAATGCCAACACTATTGTAAACACTTAACTTAAACAATAATACATTTAAAAATATTTACAAATATCAGCAGCAACACAAGTCTCAGTTATTTTCTTTTCTTACATTTACATGACTAAAGATTCATCTTAAATTCATTGAAGCCATCTTTGAAGGTAAATTTCTCTCACCTGCATTTCACCTGGAGTGTGGCACTTCATGTACCCATTAGGAAATACTCTGACACTAATGGGAGAAGAAAGCTGTGGGTCCCTGCTCAACTGCTCTCTAGCTGTCATTACTGTTCTCACCTTTTCACAAGAGACATTTTACAGAACATGGTACCAGTGATAGACTTTCTGGAAAGTATCTGGAAAGGTGATTTCTAATAGACAACATAAGTATGCTTTTTATGCTATAGCTTATTTTCGAGAGTACGCTATAAAATGACATAGCTTTGTTTTACTCACATTCCAGATTAAGGAGCCACAGACCCAGGCAAAAAAAAAAAAAAAAAAAAAAAACAGCCCAGCACAACCCAGCACAACTTGTAACAGTCTGGAAAGTCAGAGCTTAGTGGAAAAATAAGAAGCAAATTGTGAAAAGAAAAAAGTGAAGAGGGTGGTTCATATATATATTAATTAGCAATAACCAGAGAAATTGTGATGTTATCTTTTTGTAAAAGATTTCCAGGGACCCTAGCAGTTGAACTGAGTGGTTATTGTTACTGAATTTCCTATGGAAGTGTAAAAACCTCAGACAACAAAACAGAAGCAATGTCGTGGCTAAACAGCTGTCTTTTAATGGTGAATTCCCCACCTCACAAGCAGAACTGGTTCCTAAATGTCTAGGAAGATACTAGTTTTGTACCATGTTAGAACAGTTTGTGTAGTGAGAAAGGATAATAAAGGAAGAGGTGGGCTAGGAGTTCCTTGAAAATGCACTCTCCAGAGTAGGCCATAAAAGTACCCAGTCCTCTAAATCTCACCCAGCAAGAAAAATATGAAGTTTCTCTCACCTGCATTTCTATGTAGACAGCTCAGGTCAAATACCAAACATTCATAACTGTAAAGTAGTGCACAATGCAGCAATACCTTCTATTCCAGGACAGGGAGTTAAACCAAGAACTCCGACAACTCTCATTTCCAGCAGCTATCTCCAGGTCCATCTTCTGTTACTGTCAACTGATAAAAACAGAACATTTTGGAAAGATATTGATCATTATCATATATATAGCTAATTATATATGATATATATCTGATACACACATATATACATATATATAATAGAATTATTTTTATTTATTTGGTCTTTGGGATTCCCAAGAAGAGTTCAGTTGGTCCAGGGGTCCTCCCAATGATATATTTGATATATTTTGTTCTTTTGTTGTATCATATCTGGCAGTACTTAGGGATCACTCCTACTAGGATTTGGGGAACCATAGGGAGTACTTGGGATCAAACTTGGGTCAGCTGCCTGCAAGGCCAGGATGTTACTTGATGTACTGTCTCTCTGGCCCCTCTGAGTGATTTATTTTTGAATCTCCAAGGGTCACACCCAGTAGCACTGAGGATAGAGTCTACCTTGCAAGTCAAGTGCCTTAATCCCTGTATTATTTCTCCAGCTTCTGCATCAATTAACTTAATCATACTCCCTCAGATGATTTCATGGTCTGTAACTCTCTACCATCTGATTATCCTAAGGAAACCATTGTTAAATAGCCATCATTATTTATGTTAATAACCATCATTATTTATGTTAAACCATTGGGCTATGGTAAACACTATTTAATGAGTGATTGGAATAGATAGATATATAGATAGACAGACAGGCAGACAGACAGATAGACAGACAGACAGACAGAGAGAGACATATAGATAGACAGACAGACAGGTAGATAGATGATAGATAGATAGATAGATAGATAGATAGATAGATAGATAGATAGATAGATAGATAGATAGATAGATAGATAGATAGATAGATAGATAGATAGATAGATAGATAGATAGATAGATAGATAGATAGATAGATAGATAGATAGATAGATAGATAGATAGATAGATAGATAGATAGATAGATAGATAGATAGATAGAGAGAGAGAGATAGACAGACAGACAGACTCTATATTAGGAAGTGTCGGGAAATCAGAGTACTGGTATCACAAAATGGTAACTCAGAGTATTAGAAGTGTTTCCTCCAAAAGACACACCAGAGATCAAATTTTCCCTGAACCTTCAGGCTAAGCTTTGGAAAGGACTTGTTTATCTAGATTCAAAGTTGAATTTGTCTTGAAAGAATTCAAAATCATGTAGTCTAAGTTTACTGAAATTTGTGTTTCTGACAGTCTTTGAGAAGATAGAGGACACTTGGTAAGATATTTCTAATTTTGGTAAGTGTACGAATCATTTTGTCTGCTTTTCTAGGACAAACTTCATACCATGCAGAGCAATTCCAGTAGCAAGGCAGATCATCTGTCCAGAGATAGCCATTAAATTCACAGACCAAATCTGAGAAACATTTGTAAGTATTTAGCCACTTCTGAATAGCTTTCACAGTTAGCTAAATCATTTTCTCCAAGTGGTAATTGTTTCAATGTCCCAAGACATTAAAAGCTATTAAAGTCTAATGACCCAAGTCTTGTTTTTCCTATAAAGGTGGAAACTTTTTTTGATGCTCTAGCTTTTTCTTTATTAGTGTTAACTAGCTACTAGGTTTTATAAAATACACACTTGTATGTATGCAAAGATCACAAATCAAATTAAATTCAGTCAAATTGATGGTTTGAGAAAGTTTTATTTTGAGTTAATTATTGACTTTACAGAAATTATTTATATATTCCCAAATAATCAGTTTTGTTTTCAAATAAAAGAAATGAAAGTATCACCAAGTGACATGAAAACCCAAGTGTTGGCTGTGCTGTTTTTATAGTTTATTTTACTACTACAATTAGCAATCTGTATATCTCTAGAGAATTTTAGCCTTTATTGGGTAAAAACCTTTGTCAGGAATACAATGAAAGATTTATTTACTAATACCATTCTATGATTTTTTGAAGCAATGATCTCTGATCTAAGGTTACAATTATGGTCCATATTTTCTTAGCTGTAATTTGTGCTGTTATGTAACATTATTATTTATTCTCTGAACAAATATTGTAAATTGTCGGGGATGCCGCCAGGGTCCCCAACAGTACCGGGAAGCTAGTTTCCTTCTACCTCCAAAGTCGGCGGGGAATGGCTGAAAACTCAGAAATCCGGCAAGGTTTTAAAATGCTTTACTTATTACAGGTTCAGGCATACAAATCTGCAATAAAAAAAAAAGCCTTCTGCTTAGGATTCCCGGCTAGAACCCCAGCCATGTGTAGGCCAAGATGGCGACCACCACGTGTTAAGGCTCTGTAAAGAGGAGACAAAGACAAGACTTCCAAGAAGAGTGCAAGCCCCAAAAAAGAGCCCAAAAAAGAGAGAGAGACAGAGAGGAAGCAGCCTAGTTTTATACCCCTGCAACTCAGACCTCCCACTATTATGGGAAGCAGGGAGGGTCAAATGCCCTCAGGTAATTTCTCCCAGCACCTCACCTAAGCCCTATTATATGCTAATGTCTTGAGCCAAGATGAGCCTGAAAATGCCTTTATAAGGTAGAGAAGGGGGTTTCTGAGATGGCATGCCTCTGTACCAAAGACTATACTAATGCCAGTTAAATGGGGCTGGAGTGATAGCCCAGCGGTAGGGCATTTGCCTTGCATGCGGCTGGCCTTTGCCGACCTGGGTTCAATTCCCTGACATCCCATATGGTCCCCCAAGCACTGCCAGGAGTGATTCCTGAGTGCAGAGCCAGGAGAAACCCCTGAGCATCGCTGGGTGTGACCCTAAAAGCAAAAAAAAAAAAAAAATTCCTCCAAGCCTTCACAAGAGTCTCATCTACTTCAAGGTAGTTTTGTATTTTAGTTGCCTTTAACTTATCAGGGAGCCATGCTTGCTTGCTTGGAGGCAAACAGCATTTCTCTCTGGTCTAATCACTTAGAGATCCAACGTGGCCAGGCAAATATGCTGGTAAGATCCAGCTAGTCCTACAATGATTGTGGAAGCATGAGAGAATATTTATACCAGCCAAAACAGAATACATGGTCAGATAAACTGCCACATTTAAACTACCCCCTATCTACAAAGTGACCTGCAGGAGGCAATCCAGGGCAGATGCAGAAGCTTTTAGGCTTTTAGGTGTCCTGCAGCAGTAAATGGTACTTGGACACACACAAAATTTTAAAGAATACATAATTAAATATTATATGTATGGGGAAATATATTTTGGAAATTATAACTACCCTAGAAATACATTTTTATGCTTTTTCACACTGGTTATTCCATACACCATCAATTCTAGTGTTATATAAGTCAAAAAGAAAATCCACTAAAGAATTATCAAACTAATATTTTATATACTTAAAAACTTTTATTATAGTCTAGGTAACATGGCTACACCAGTTAGTGTATGGTATTGATGTACAAAGCCACTTCTCCCCCACCACCATCAAAGTGACTGTCAATCTCCACTACTGTACCTATGTCACTTATGGTAAAATCTATTTTCTGTTCTACCTTTCCACCAACCTTTTCTAGTAAGTGTTGTAATCCAAATCAAATGGTTTGTTATTGTTCTATATCATTATCTTCTTTTATCTCTACAGCACAAATGAGTGAGTTTGAATAGTATATTGATATGATTAGAAATAAATAAATAAATTTATCACTAATATTCTGCCCCTCGAGGTGTTGTAGGTATGACTGTGGTGCCTGGCTGAATCAGCAGGTGGCAGACAGGAGACAGGCTTGTCTACACCCAGGGCTCTGCCCTGTGGGCCCTAGGTAGTTGATTGTCTGGCACAGAAAAAAGACTAGACCCCCTGGTATGAACCCAGAGCCACAGGCAGAGCCTGCCAAGCTACCGGTGGTGTATTCTATAAGCCAAAAACAATAACAATAATGGAACTCATTCCCAACAAATGGAGATTTACTGGTGCCTGCTCCAGCAAATTGATGAACAACAGGAAGACAAGTAATACAAGTGATCACTAATATACTTTAAAACTGGCTTTTGGCCCTGTCATAGTTTCACTATAGTAAAAAAAAACTGGTTTAACTACTATCAGGGTATGCTTCTGTGTGCCCCAACAAAGTTCGGGAGCAGGGTGTAGGAATCCCCTTCTGCCTAGGGTATCAGCGGCTGGTGGAAGGAGAAAGACGTGAGAATCCAGTAAATTTTCAAGAGATTTTATTTACACAGATTCTGGCATACAAATCAGCAATAGGAAAACTATGAATTTAGGGTTCCCAGCTGCGCCCTGGACACAGGTAGGCCAAAATGACTGGCACTATGCGTTAAGGCCAAACAGGGAAGAGAACAGAGAGAAGGAGAGGAGAGCAAAAGAAGCCAAAATGGTAAAAAAAAAAGTTCCTACTCCTTTCTCCTAACTTATTTTATAGACAGAAGCCTGCGCCAAAATCTTCCAGCCCAGCCCCCTCTTGGGCTGGGCTATCTAAAGATGAAGCCAGGCAATTGAACCTGTTGAATTGTAGATCTTCAGGTGGGCTCAAGCTCAAGCTTCACAAAAGCCAGAGTTGGCTCCCTGAGGTAAAATCTCCCTAGCAGATTGGGGGAGGGGATGCATCTCTGAACCAGAAAGCAATTCATAATGTAATTTGTATGAAATGGCATTAATACCTTTTGCCATGAATATATAGCTAGTAGATCCCAGACTCTGGATTCCACTAAGGTCCAAGATCCATCAGAATAATTCACTTTGGTATTACCTTTAGAATCAGAAACACGCCAGTTTGCACGGAGGTGCACTGGCATGTCTCTTTGAACTAGGAGAACTGATTACATTATTGTTGATCCAATGTGGCCAAGTACTCTTGGAATATCTCCTTGTATGTCCTACACAGGGACCCATGGGAACATAGTATTGAACTGGGGCAAGTGAAATTCATGATAAAAATGTTTATGCCATATCACTTGTATCACTTGTGTCACTTGTCTTCCCATTGTTCATCAGTAACTTCTTCATTCAGAGGTCCGTTATTGTTACGGTGTCCCTGGAATTATGCCACATAAAATTATTAAATCAATCCAGTTCGGCCCTAGCTCCCATTGTGTCTGCTCCAGAGAATCCCTAAAGGCAGAAATCAGCTAAGTATAGCTGGAGCCTAAGGCTCAATAGGGCTTGTTACCCAACAGACTACAATATAGTCAAAAGACAGTTTTGACTGTTTGTCTGCAATTGACTTTGATAAAATAATCAGGAAAAATAAGAAAAAATTATTCATATTTTAATATGTTAGTTGTTTAAATTCTCACAAGTAAGGTGAGTGAGATGAATTAAAATATTATACAGTCTAAAGACACCAGACACCCAGTTGTGGTCAGAGTAAAGAAAAGACAAAGAACAAATTACATGTTTAATTTAAATTATACAGTATATTTAAAAAATAATTTTGCGGGAAAAGGGGACTCTCATACATTGTTGGTGGGAATGTCGACTTGTACAACCTTTCTGGAAAACAATATGGACATTCCTCCAAAGACTAGAAATTGAGCTCCCATTTGACCCAGACATACCACTCCTGGGAATATACCCTGGGAAGCCAAAAACACACAGCAGAAACACAATCCGCACTTTTATTTTCATAGCAGCACTATTCACAATAGCCAGAACCTGGAAACAACCAGTATGCCCGAGAACTGATGACTGGATAAAGAAACTGTGGTACATCTACACAATGGAATACTACGCAGCTGTCAGGAAAAATAAAGTTATGAAATTTGCCTATAAATGGATGGACATGGAAAGAATCATGTTGAGTGAAACTAGTCAGAAGGAAAGAGAGAGGCATAGAATGACTGCATTTATTTGCATGACATAAATATACCAGGTGATCTTACCAAAAGTGGAAATTGCCACAAGCGTGGGAGTCAGAGGTTAGGTAAGATAGAGAAGGGAACATGTGTGAATAAATGTCAAAAGGTCTGATACCAACATAGAACTGAGCATTAAATACAGACAAAAAAAAATGCAAATGATGGCTTCTAAATGTACGTAGTGCAACCCACAATGTGTGGGAAAAGGAGGGGAGAGAGAGAGAGGGAGAGAGAGAGGAGATAAAGAACCTGCCATTTAGGCAGGACATGGGAGGGGGAGGGAATTGGGGACATGGGTGGTGGGTGATGGGCACTGGTGGAGGGAGGGGTGCTGGAACACTGCGTGACCGAAACCTCCAAGCGTGAACAACGTTGTAATTGTATATCTCACGGTAGTATAATAAAATGTTAAAAATAAATAAATAAATTAAAAAAATAATAATTTTGTGTAAATTTCAGAGTAATTACTACAAAGAATCAGGTTAATTATAAATGTTAAGATTTTTACTGTAGTTTTCTTAATTATTAATTGTAGAACTAGAGTATAAAGAATATACCTTTCAGTAAAATTGATTTTTAATCATTTTATTTATTCAACAAATATTTACTTATTTTTTCATTAAGTTGTAGTCATCATATTAATTATTGAGTATATGTGAAGAAATCAGAAGAAAATAGTCATTTAAACTAATAACTGACAAATCCATTATAATAATGACATAATTAAATATAACAGAATTTTAGGTAATTCTAGACCTACTTAATTTTCAGCTAGTGGTGGGAAAAACACTGCATTGTCTGACAGAATAAATAAAATAGGAGTTAATGCAATTTTATTCTTTTATTGAAAATTCATAGTGAAGTGTGCAATATTGCTTTTATTTCTTGTTACTGGTTCTCCTTGACATAATCAGAAACAATTAACTATTGTCAAGTTTAGCAACTTCAGTTTTAAAGAGTCTAATAAAGTTAGATTTACTTCCAGTGCCACATTTATTAAACAGTCTGAACATTTGTAAGATATGGAACTAATATTAGGTTCATGTTAAAATTTAATCTCAACCACTGTCAGTTTTCACAGTATGAATATCTCCTAGCTGGATGTGTCAAAATACCAGCGAGAGAGGGACGTTTCTGAGATACAATGTGGAGACATCACATATAGCAGAGAATGAAACTCAGTTAATGAACATTGACTCCCAAATTAAAAAAAAATCTCAATGCCTCAGTGAAAAATCTCACTGCTCTGCTAAAATTTTCTAGTAGGAAATTATGACACTTCTTACAACTGAGAAAATAACTAGTTTTCAAAAAAACCTCAAAATCCCTAGTCATTGAAGCATTTTATCACTCTCTTTTAGGCTCATACTCACCTACATGCAACATGGGATATTGAAATATGCCATGGTAATCAGAACTATAATAGCCTAAATTTCCCTTGTCAGATAGTAATGTAATCACAGTCTTTTTCTTTTCTCTCTCTCGGTTTTCATGACGCATCCAGTGATACTCCAGGCTTATTCCCGGATCTGCACTTAAGTAGAACTCTGAGGGATCCCAGAAACCACATATGATGCAGAGGATTGACTCCAGCTTGGCAGTGTGTGAAGCAAGTGCCTTACCTACCTCTGTAGCCCAACATAATGTTCTTTTAATGCTCACAAAGTAACAATCTCTCTTTGATTTTATAATCCAGAAAACACAACCTGTTACTAACTATTATATATATATATGTGTGTATATAGATATATTTTCCCATATCTGTAACAGAAAAAGTATAAATATATTTGTAAATTTTACTAGACATGTATATAACATATACATGTATATAATATACAAATATACAAAACATATTTATGTCTATTTTATAGACATAAATATATAAAATATATTATATAAAGTAAATATATATCACTGTCTTCCTGTTCATCATCGATTTGCTTGAGCAGGCACCAGTAACATCTCCATATGTCCTGTCTCATGCAAGTAGAGCCCAAGAGCAGCTGTTTGCTCAAGGAACATAAAGAGCTTCAAACCATTCCATCAAGTCATGGGAATGAGGTCTATAATTGTTACTGGTATTTGGCATATCAAATATGACATGGGTAGCTTGCCAGGCTCTGCTGTAGGGTAGCATACTCTTGTAGTCATCTCTAAATACAGCATTTATTGATGAACCGCACAGCCACTTACGGCTGAGCGATCCGGGCTGTGATAGGCTGGTCTGCTGGGTGGAGTTCTGACGAGGGGGGAAGTCCGAATGTGGAAAATGGAGGCCCTCATGGAGTGGAGGGTCGTCTGGTTTGTTGCGAGGCTCTGTGGGGTGGTGGACCAGCACTAGAACCCTCCATCCCTCCTGGGTGCCTCATGAGAGGCTGGGCACAAGGAGAGCCAGTAGCAGCTCTGCCCCATGTCTGTGAAAATCTAGAAACAAAGCTATAGAACAGGAAAACAAGAAATCTCGTGATATATTAACTGAGATTAGTGGATGACGGTGATTGTTTTCCTTTTTTTTTCCTATTTTTCCAGTCATTTTCTATCATTTCATGATTTTGCTATAGAAATCCTATAATTTTTAGAACAAAATTATACAATCTAAGATTATTTTATTTTTAAAGGCTCTTATAGTCAATTTTGAAAAGTTTTCAAAAGCATGCTATGTTAAAATATTATAGTGTAAAAAAAATAATACTGTTTTCCATTGTCAAATATTAGTTCTAAAGATTTTGCTTCCACTCAATAAATTTGTTGAAATTCTACTCTGTAGAGGGAATAGGACTGTGAGTGATGACAAGCCTCTAAAGACTTCACTCAGAATGCGCTCACAGGATCCCCTTCTCTCCCCATCTTTCTCTCTTTTTTTCTTTCTCTCCTCTCCCTCCCTATTGGCACTGTAGAAGGGTTACAGAGAACACATGGGAAAAGGAAACCATCTACAACTTAACAATTGGCTGTGGAAAAGATCCTGCATCCATTTTTATCATGAACTTGAAGTTTCCAGAATTGTGAGAATATAAATCTCTATTGTTTAAGCCTCTCAGTCTATGGTATTTTGGTAGGTCAGAACAAACAGATGAAAACATCATACGTCATTGATTTTCATGTGCACCTCTAACTCAGAGGTACACTTAACCAGGCACTGATGCTTATCCTTTCTCCTTGCTCATCTGTGTTTTTTTTGCTCTACATTTCTACCCTGTTCTTACATGTAGAAATGTAGAGTTAGAGGGATGTCAATGTTTCTGAGAAGCTTGAAAACCAACAGAGACTGAAACTGTCACCTCAGGACCTGTGCAAGCATGTGACTCCTCCTCTCAGGTAGGACGGCAGTGGGGGGTTGTGGCTTCCTGGGCAGAATCTTCCCTTCTATATTGCACTGACCCAGATATTGGCCTTTTATATTGTACTCTCACAAGGGCAGCCTAGATACCTTAAGTAACACTAGGCCTGAAGTCCATTCAACATACCCCCAAACTCACAAAAACAAGAGTGAACACAGAATCAATCCAATCCCATTCTAAAAGTGACAGTAAATTCAGGCCTTGAATTAGTTCATTTCCTTGAATTAGTTCATGTCGTTGAATTAGTGCTAAAGACCCATATAAGTCACAAGGTCCACACCAAAGAGAAAAAGAAATATTCTTGAATGGGAAAGAGGAGAGCACCATCTATTGAACATCCCCAAAGTCCTACCTTTGGGGTCCACAAAAAAAACTACAAAACACTATTTCAAGAAATTAAAAAGGATATGAGGAAATGGAGACACATCCCCTGCTCTTGAATTGGGAGAATTATCATTGTCAAAATGGCAATAACCCAAAGCATTATACATATTCAATGTGGTATCTAGGTCAATGTGGTATCTAGGTATCTAAAGATACCCATGGCATTTTTCAAAGAAATTGATCAAATGGTTCTAAAATGTATATACAGCTATACCCCCCCAACCCCACCCCCACAAACAGCTAAAACAATTCTTGCGGAAAAAAAGGTATGGGAGGCATCACCCTCCCCAACTTCAAACTGTACTACAAAGTGGTAGTAATTAAAATAGCACGGTATTGGAATAAAAACAGACCTGTAAACTATGGAATAGAGTTGAATATCCTGACAGACACCCCCAATATATGATTATTTAGTCTTTGATAAAGGAGCAAAAGCTATGAAATGAAGAAGGAAATCTTCTTTAACAAGTAGTTCCTGGAAAACTGGGCACTGCATGAAAAATTATGAACTCAGAACTCTTTCTAATGACCACAAAACTCAGTTTAAAATGAATTAAACATCTCAACATCAGACCTGAATCCATAGGTGCACTGAAGAAAGCATAGACAAAATCCTCCATGATATTGAAGCAAAAGGCATTTTCAAAGATGAAACACCACAGACCAAACTAGTGGAAGCAAAGATGAACAAATGAAACTACATGAAACTAAGAAGCTTCTGCATGTCAAAAGAAAGAGTCATCAAGATACAAAATTAGCCCACAGACTGGAAAAGAATATTTACCCAAATCACCACCTGATAACGGGCTAATATACAAGATATATAAAGCTCTGGTAGAACTTTATGTTAAAAAAAATTACCCCAGGGCCAGAGCAATAGTCCAGCTGGGTAAGGCATTTGCCTTGCACATGGCCGGCCTGTGCCGGCCAGAGTTCAATTCCGGCATCCCATATGGTCCCCGAGCACCGCCAGGAGTAATTCCTGAGTGCAGAGCCAGGAGAAACCCTGAGCAATGCTGGGTGTGACCCAAAAAAGCAAAAAAAAAAAATTACCCCATATAAAATGGGGAGATGAACTGAACAGAAACTTCCAAAAAAGAAGAAATTCAAATGGCCAAAGGCATATGAAAAAAAAATGCTCTTTATCACAAATCACTGGGGGTGGGGATGAAAAACAAATCAAAACAACAATGAGGTATCATCTAACACACAGAGACTGGAACACATCCAAAGGAGCAAGAACACCCATTGCTGGCACGGATGCAGGGAGAAAAGGACTCTCCTTCATTGTTGGTGGCAATACCGACTGTTCCATCCTTTATGGAAAACAATATGGACATTCCTCCAAAAACTAGAAATTGAACTCCCATTTGACCAACAAATACCACACCTGGGAATGTGACCCGGGGCCCCCAAAACACACTGCAATTCTGTGTTCATTGCAGCGTCATTCACAATAGCCAGAATCTGGTAACAACCTGATTGCCCAAGTACAGATGACTGGATAAAGAAAATATGGTACATCTATGCAATGAAAAATTATGCTTCTGGCAGGAAAAATGAAGTCATGAAATTTGCCTATAAATGGATGGACATGGAGAGTATCATCCTAGGGAAAATGAGTCAGAAGAAGAACAGGTACAGAATGACTGTATTCATTTGTGACATATTAAAAAAAATGTATGAGATTAATATCCAAGGCCAGGCAAAACTGGGGCCAGTAGGACCTGTCACTCGCAATCTACCGCAAGGATGTGTGTGTGTGTGTGTGTGTGTGTGTGTGTGTGTGTGTGTGTAGAGGTGGGGGCAGAGGATAGGCAAGATTGAGAAGGGACCAGTTTGCCAATAATAGTGGAAATGTTAATGCTATTCTAGAACTGAGTATTGAAAGTAGGAAAAGAAATATACATGATAACTCTTGAGTGACTGTATGTAAACAACAATGCACAGAAAGAGAGAGAGATTAAAAAGAGAGAGACAAAGACAGAGAGAGACAGAGAGAGAATGCCTTCGATAGAGGCAGGTTGCATGGGACTGAAACAGGGGACAATGGTGTTGGGAATGTGCACTGGTGGAAGGATGGGTGTTGGAACACTGTATGACTGAAACCCAATCATGAACATCTTTGTAATGATCTATCCCATGGTGATTTAAAAAAAAAAGAACATAGATGTTGTGATTTAAAACTTCAATTTACAGATGGACTGACCATTCCCCACTTAGCCCTTCTTATCTCTCTTCCAATCTACATTTCTTTGTTCCTGCCTCAGGAGTGGCCCTCTGTTGACAACTACACACACACACACACACACACACACACACACACACCCGAGGAAAATAAAAGAAAAATTAAGACTTTTTAAAAAACCCTTTTGATTTGCTTTGGCAAGGGCATTAGCTCTCAATTAGCAGTCTAAAGGATTAGAGGAGAAAAATCAAAGCTCAGATCCTAATCCCTCAACCCGGTCCTACAAGGCAGCTGCTCCAGACTCTTCTGCCAAACCCCACATACAGCACAAACACACCCTTTCCAACTCCTTCTACCTTTATGGAAAGCAGCAGCATCCACTGTTGTTGTTAATCCTGAGCTTGAAGCTTGATCTTGTCCTGTTGGTTTCCATGAATTTATATACATTTCTTTCATGCCAGTTTCCCCTTCTTTCTTACATATTTTTCCCTTGCTGGAAAACAGATAGGGAAGATGAAATCTGTAAATTCTAGAAAGAGGAAAGTACAAAATCTAATTATCTTTAGCACATTATCACTTATGTATGGTCTTACAAAAGCAAGGTACTGCATGATAGCTGTCATCTTACTGCCAGATCAAAAAATAAATCCCAGAATTCTGAGAAGAACATCCAAGTGCATTGAATTCGTTCAAATTCATTAAGGTTTTAAGCAAGAAGAAAAGACAAGAACTAGGAGCATAGTTGATCTGTGTTTCTTACAATAACTGAGAGACTCATATAATATTCTTTGCCATGTATCTTCCTAGGTACATAAACTGCAGAAACTACTGCAATGACATGGATTAGCAACAGCCTTCTCTGGATAAACCTTTTCCAAATCTGTAATCTTCAATTGAGCAATACAGCAATAAGATTAGCTCCAATGCCTCCAAGTTTTTGAAAAATTAAATAATGTAAACACTGCTACCCTAGACCCTCAACCCTTAAAGAAACACATGGGAGGAAGAGAAGAGTAATGTGCAAAGTATATCTGAGTATACCAGAGTAGGGTAAGAGTTTAAAGGCTGCATCTAGTACATGAAGATGACAAATGTTTTAGGTTTAGTATTTAATGGACTCTTATTGAGCAGGAGATGAGACGTGGAGCCCCAGGTTACTTTAAATCTCTATTCATGGAAGAGGTAGTCAATCAGAACAGATAACTGGGATGATTGGGGTTGGAATTTGGGAGCATATAAAAGGTAGCCTTCACCCCCATCTTGTCCGTCCACTCCCTGAGAAGCACTGTCCGGACTCCTCTCTCAGGTAGGACTATGATCAGTACAGGCAAATCTCATAGACCCAAACAGGGGTAGAATACAGAGCACAGGTGTCTCACCACGGATACATAGCTATGGCTGGGGACTAGGACAGCTAGGACAGGACAACAGAAACTGTAGGATACAGCTGGGAGGCACAGTGACAGGTACAGTGCACAGTGGTGTCACACAGTTGAATGTGGCTGTGGCTGGAGACTGAGAAAAGTGTACACACGGCAGAGACAGCAGGGCAGGATAGGACTTGGTCATTGTACACAGGAGGCAAGTAGACTTGTTTGGGACAAAACAGGAAAATTGTTCATGGAGCAAGCAGCAGAGATAGAACCAGTGACTTTGTTCACTGGAGGCAAGTAGACAGCATAGGACAGGATAGGGAAGTTATTCACTGGCCTGAGCAGTGTCAGACAGAGGATCTAGTTATTGTCAAAGGTTAAAGAGAGACCTGGACATCTGGGTAGGGACCCAGACCCCGGGACCCATCTGCCTTTATCGATCTGTATAATAAACTCTAACACTTTCACCTACCAAGTTTTGTATGCAAATTGTTCATACAATTCTCAAGTACTGACCAGCCAGCACAGGAATATCCACTTTTGTGCTAACGTTATCTCAAATCCAAATGATTAGGGCTACCAAACTTCAAATTCCTGCTGAAGAGTAAATATCTGCGAAACAGTGTGAGACCTGCAGGAGTGAAACCACAATAGTTATGAAGAAGTTTGCTGTGTTGAGCCAATACCATATTGGCTGCCGGAGCTGTCCTACATTATTGCTGAAAATCACACATGAACCCTGTGCACAGCAATTTCACTACTTTCTATCAAATCCTGGTCAATTAACTTTAAGCCAACAAGTATTAGCTCAAATATCCAACCAAATTTCTAGTAATTAACAATGTAACTTTAAAAGCCATTCTCATCATTATAAAGGCAGAAAGAACCTTTCCATTTTTTAACAGACTTAAATTATTTTCATAAGAGTAAACACATTACACATAGTAACTATTATTTCCATTATTTAAAGACTGTTAGACTACATTTAAAATATATTAAAAATTCCATCTGATAGTTTGTTTTTCTTGAGAATAAAGGTAATAAACCCCAGGCCTTTTATCCCTGTTTGAGCTTCAGGTTTTCCTATGAAATTCTTTGTATCCTGCTGGTCTTTTATATACCCTCTCTTGGGAGGAATGTTATGTCAGTGCTCTGCCAGTCCAGGAATGGCTAATTCAAGTAAACATCAGGAAAATATGGCATTTTAGTGGAAAGAAGAGTAAAGGCTATTAAAATGTGGGGGGCTATTGAGTGTTTTTCTTTCATTTCTATAAATGTATAATTCAGTAAAGAATAAGATGTTGTATTTCTATTCACCAATTCAGAGTTTAAGATCAGGGGCCAAGAGTTCTTTAATCAATACCAGATGTGAGGAATAATAGTAAGAATATAGAAAAAGGAGTTTTGAATCACACAATGCTATCATTATAAAATAAACAGAAGTATTTTCTGTTACACTGGTGCAAAAGGAAGAATATCATCTCCCTAAAATTACATAAAGAAATTTCATTAAGAATCATCTAAACTCATCACAATTTAAAAATGTCTGGGTAATGTACAGGTAGACAATTTTCACAGCATTAGAATAAAAGATAAGACCCACAGAAGATGAATGAGTTTCAATAGATGACACATTTTTGTTTTCTCTTGACTCTGTCACCAATATTTAAAGTTTTCCTTATTGTTTAGCATATTGGGCACACCCAGAGGTGCTCAGGAGCTTCAGACTCCTGGCTCTGTGATCTATAATGAACTCCGATGGTGCTTAAGCGGTCATGTATATGCAGGGATCAAAAAATTGGTCAAGTAAGCAAGTGACTTAAATCCTGTACTTTCCAGCCCTAAGTCCATACATATTTTGACAAAACATTGCTGTTTGATTTGTTTAGGAACTTAAATTTGACAGAACTCTAGTCAAGGAGGTCACTATGTAACTTTTTTCCTCCTTCATATAAAAGGAGGAAAATATAAAAATTTCTTTACAAAATACTAATGTCCTATATTTTCCAGATAAATTTTTAAGCACAGTATTTCTTCTCCATTCTAATGCCACTTTTAAATCTAACAAATCTCGAACTTTGTTAAGACTGTTCAGTTTATGATTTTTGTCATTATATTTTATCAGTTTTGCTATGATTTACTCTAAGATGGGAGAAAATTAAATATTTGTGTACTGATCTGCTAGAAAGCAGGAAGTCAATTATAATGTGATTTTTACTGAAATTCATGTATCTCTTCCTTTTCTCACACTATTTGTCTTACTGTTCACAGAGTCTTGCTCAAGGGGTTTTCAATAAACAACTGAGGGTCCTTAGTTTATAATGAATTTTTTGAATCTCACCCTATTTAGGCACTATCTCACTTTTCTTGATTGAACATAGATATATTTGGGGTTCTTTACTCTTAAAATAAAACAGAAAGACAATTCCTACATGGACTGCATAAACAAGAAGAGAAGAATTTATATTCATAATAAATTAATATACTATACCACCAGCGCATAAACATGACATATGTTTATGAAGAATGAACTAGTTCCAGAGGCCCCATTCACTCTCAATGGAACAAACATCTCTGAATGCAGCAGTTATGTGTACCTAGGTAGAGAAATCAACATGATGAACGACCTAAAACCTGAGTTGCGCAGGAGGAAGAGAGCAGCATGGAATGCCTTCAAAGGCATTGAAGAAATAGCTAAAAGGACAAAGAACCTCCGGCTCTGGGCACATCTCTTTGACTCCACCATTCTCCCTGCATTAACATAAGCCTCAGAGACCTGGGCCCTACGAAAGCAGGATGAGAATGCTATTCGGGTCTCCCAGAGAGGAATCGAAAGAGCTTATGCTTGGAATATCACACCTCACTCAAGTGAGAGAAGGAATCCGGAGACCTGACCTCCGTCGCTATTCCAGAATCAGGGACGCTGTCTCGTTTGCCAAGGCATCGAAAATCAGATGGGCTGGGCATGTAATGCGATTTGGAGACAACTGCTGGACTAGAGTCATTACCGACTGGATTCCACGGGATGTCAAAAGATCACATGACTGCCCACCTACAAGATGGTCAGACTTCCTTGTCAAGACCCTGAAGGAACGATTTGAGGTTCTTCATCTTCCTGAATCAACCAGATGCCATTGGGCTACATTGCCACATGATAGGATCCAATGGAAATGTTACTGGCGCCCGCTCGAGCTAATTGATGAAAATGGGATTCAAGTGATCAAGTGAATAAATTAATATGATGAATGCTTAAGCATATCTGTAGTCAAATATTTATTTACCATGTATATTTAATACAGAATTAGAATAAATTCCTTGATAGTAGAATTGCATCATACATCTTAAGATAGAGTTTATCTCAGACCACTAATATATAAGGACAGAGTGAAAATATATGTTAGACAATTTGTTGCTCTAGTTCGCTGGACAGAAGCCTGTACCATTACCGACTGGATCCCTCAGGATATCAAAAGATCACATGGCAACCCACCTACAAGATGGTCAGACTTCTTCGTCAAGACCCTGAACAAACAGTTTGAGGCTCTTTGTATTCCTGAAGCAACCAGATGCCGCCGCAGACATGGGGCAGAGCTGCTACTGGCTCTCCCCGTGACCAGCCGCTCACGAGGCGCCCGGGAGGGATGGTGGGTTCTAGCCCTGGCCCACCACCTCAGCAGAGCCTCGCAACAAGCCAGACGACCCCCACTCCATGAGGGCCTCCATTTTCCACATCCGGGCTTCTCTCTTGTCAGACCTCCACCCAGCAAACCAGCCTATCAGCGCCCGACTTGCGTGGCCGCTATGGGCCGCGGTTCATCAATAAATGCTGAACTTAGAGATGCCTACAAGAATATGCTACCTGCACAGCAGAGCCTGGCAAGCTACCCGTGTTGTATTTGATATATATGCCAAATACCAGTAACAATTATAGACCTCATTCCGGAATGGATTGAGGCTCTTTATGTTCCTGGAGCAAGCAGATGCCTTGGGCTCTACTAGCATGAGACAGGACTTATGGAGATGTTACTGGGGCCCGCTCGAGCAAATCGATGATGAACGGGAAGACAGTGACAGTGACAGTGAACCAGATGCCATTGGGCTACACTGGCACGTGATAGGGTCAAATGGAAATGTACTGGTACCCGCTTGAGCAAGTCGACGAATAACGGGATGTCAAGTGATCAAGTTACTTTGTTGTAAATAATATTTTCTATATAGTTAAAATAATAGGAACAAGGACTATTGTATTGATGTAGGCAGGCAGTCACGGGGTCCCCAAGGCAATGAAGTTTCACCCTAAGGTGGTCCAGATTCACTTGTTTCAAAACTGGAACCAAGACTTGATAGGACCCTCAGTAGACCTTGAGGATTCTGGATCAACCTGTCTCCGCCCAGCCCCTAATCTAGTTACATTCCAGGACAGAAGACCCAGCAGAAACAGAGGTCTAGAAAAGGAGATTTTCAAATAGAACGCTCCCAATATCTACTTCCCTTGGCAACAAGCCTAGCAACAGACCTTAACTTAGGTTGAAGCCCCATATGGGAGTAGCTTGGGAAGAAATCTATAAAAGTCGTCCTGACCAAAGGACTGCACACATATGCTGCCTGTGCCCATGTGCTGCTTAAGACCACGTGGCCGAGCACATGTGGTGCTCGAGCATGTGTCGCCAGCATCTCCCTCTTGAGATGTGTACTGTCTCTCTCACTTTCCCTCCTCCTTCCCCTTCCTAAAACCTTCATAATAAAATCTGTTTTGCTTCACTGCTTGTCTACTCCTGAAAATTCTTTTTCTGCGAGGAAGACAAGAACCCTGAGGAAACCCTGCACAAAGCCTAGGACTGACTTGCCTTTTATCAGTTCTTAGCCTGCCCAGCGGGTCCTGAGGGGAAAAGGCAGCTGGGGAGAAAGTGATCATCTCTCTCTCCTTCCTGCCTCATATAAGCCACCAGTGAGGCCCACCTACATCAGTATGATATATTAGCATAGTTAGTCTTGAAAAATGTAACTGGTAATAGATATCTGAATTTTTTATCATTTTGTGATAATTTGCTTTGTATTATATTTGTTATTTTCCTTCTCTGAAATGATAGCAATAAAATAATTTTAATTGTATATGAAACAATTATCATAGCTGAGTTCACTATTTATTCTCTGACAGCTCCATCTGTTTAAATATTTTTGTAGGTGGTAGGTCACATCTGATTGCTCAGAGTTTACTCGTAGCTCTGTGCTCAGCATCACTCCTTACAGAGTCTGAGGAGCCATATGCAGTGCTGAGGATTAAACCAAGTTAGCTACATCAAGACAATGGCCTTACCCCTCAGACCCTGTGTGTTTATTTTAAGTCATAGCATGAGCTATAGGTCTGAAAAATTTCAAAAGAGAAAGGAGAGAGCTTTTGACAAACCCTTCCTTAGGAAGAAGGTCACTTTTTGCTCTTTAATTGGAGAAGTAAAGGCACACAAGTACTTGAACAGAGATGACTAGCATTTGGGGAGAGGGAAGGAGATGGCTGTGAAATGTCTGTCCTAGAGTCCACTTCCAGGAACATCTGCTGGTTTAGCTGTAGGAAACCAGTAGTTAGCATCCTATGTTGCTCCTTCAGAGAAGCCTCTGGTCAGACAGCCATGGCAACACATGAGGAGCTTCTCAAAGGTATCAATGATCACAGGCAACATGAATACACAACTGCCCAGTCAGGACAACTTTAGAGAGTTACATTGGCTGTAGGACTGTGCTGGTAGAAGCAGGCAACCACATCAAAGCTCTCCCTCTTTCTTACACTCTTTTGCTCTCTGAATTCCTTATGAATTGATTGGCATTCTAGAAGCTCTGTGCTGGGTCTGGGAAATAGGTAAACTCAGAGTCTGTTTCAGAGTCTGTGTCCAAGGAAACTGAAATTGAGTTCGAAAAAACCAGAATGACAAAAAAAAAATCAACCCCATTTAAAAAGACACCTAATGTGTTTTTATAATGAAATATATTTTTACTTCTTAAAATGATATAAATAATTAGTATGGACGACCAAGAGGTACCGTACAGTAGGTACGGTGTTTGAGTTGCATGCAGCAAAACCAGGTTTGATTCCTGACATCCCATATGGTCCCCCAAGCACATCCAGAACTAATTTCTGAGCAAAGAGCCAGGAGTAACTCCTGAGCATCACCAGCAGTGGCCCCAAAGTAACTAAAATAGAATTAATATGCAATTATATATAAAAAATTTCCTTACATTTGACATTTGTGTTGAAGTCAATTAGAGAGATACACTATATTATAATATATTATACATATATTGGTTATTTTCCTTGACATAGAGGTAGACCTCCTTTATTATTAATGTATAGAGATTTGGCATAATCATAATGAGATATCTGACTTGTGAAAAGAAATGGAAAAGTAGTGGGAAAATTATTTTTTCTGAGAATCAAGAAAGGAAATGCTTTATTGTAAATAGCAAATGAAGGCAAAAATGAAGAAGGAGGAGGGGAGGAGGTCTTAAATCCATGGTTGGTAAGCACATGTATAACCCCCTCCCCCATGTCCGCCTCCTCTCCCCACACATACCACTTCTCCATTCAAGATCCCTGTGGGGGCTGTCTCCAGTGATTTCATGCTCTGTGAATACATGTGCTTTCTACCCTGATAAATAGTAGACAGTGATGGAATCCAAATTGTTAGCTGCACTGTAGACTTAGGGAGATAAAACCTATCTACCAATGTAGGACTTTTTTCAGTGGGATTTTGATGACTCTTCTGAAACTAGAAAACATAGAATTTCTCCAATGGTAAGTAAAACACAACTTCAAACACATACAAACAGACAAACTTCTACCAACAGAATAAGAAAAAATAGATTGTATATAATGAATGATTAATAATTACCAAAATTGGGAATGAACCAACACATTCATTAATAAACAAATGGATAAATATGTAACGGTGAAATATTATTCATATCTAAAAGGAAATGAACTGTAGAATCATGAAAAGGCATAGATATCACTTGAATTCCTATTTACAGTGGAGAAGAATCCAATTTGAAAAGTTTATATACTATCTGTTTTCAACTATATGGCATTCTGGAAATTAAGCAATAAATAATAAAATATCATTAATAAAATAAAATATATTAATAAAATAAGATATCAATAATAAAATAAAATAATAAGTAATGAGCGTATAGCACCGGCACGGCAGAGCCTGGCAAGCTGTCGGATGCATGTTCAAAATGCCAAAACCAGTAACAAAAATGTTTAAGATGCCATTGGGCTACATTGGCACGTGATAGGGTCCAATGGAAATGTTACTGGTGCCCGCTCGAGCAAATCGATGAATAACGGGATTCAAGTGATCAAGTGATCAATAAAATATCAGAGTCTGCCAGAGATTGTTGGATGGAGCGAGTAGCATTCAAAGCATAGATTTTTGTTGAAGAAATACTCTGAATAAAGCTATAATGATACATATGTGCGTGTATTTACATATTATATATGTATTTATATATACATATATACTTGTATGTAGATATATATTTATCATATATATCTATCATATGTATCATTGCTCTTTGGTGCAAAACACAGAATAAACAACATAAAACTGAACCCACCACATATATTGTAAATCTCAGAACTTGGACTTCAACATATTTGATGTGTCCATGTCAGTTTCTACTTAGTATATAGAAATCTGACAGGGAGGATGTTGAACATGTAGAAGAGAGAGAGCATACAGAATATCAGTACTTTCCCAAAAATTTTGTTGCAAACCTAAAACTACTGTCAAGATTAAGTCTCTTGAAATGTAAATAGATATTCCTAGGAGTTCTGCCTTGAAACGAAAAACATAAAATGAGGAAAGTTAACTTAAGTACTTGAGGTGATTTTAAGATCAACTATTCCTACAAGTTAATGAAAACAAATTGTTCCTCCCTGTGGACCTAGCATTCTTGAACAATGGTCATTTTAGGAAAAACATTCTTCCTGATATATCGGTGTTCTGGCAATTGCTGCAGATTGATTAAAAGAATTGATACAAAAAAAAGCTCAAACTAAAATTTAGTAAGTTCTTTTGTATAAGATAAAAATGTGGAAAGTAATAACACCACAGGTCAGAAAGTACTCAAGATGGAAGCCTTTATTTCCCTCAGGAGGACTTTTACCTTTCTCTATAGCTATCTTTGCTTTAACTGGGTCTGAGAGGAAAGGGAAGTACTACTTGCACACAACAGTTGGAAAATAGATCTTGCGTAGTACATTTTTCCGTGTACAAACAGCTTTATTCCCTCTCCCCAGCAAATGATTAGATACAAAATTTTAATAATGTCTAAGATGGAAAATTCTGCAAAAAAGAAGAGAGTAATGAGAGGAATGATAAATCATTGTGCATTATAGAATAGGCAAATGTAACAGTAAGATGGCAAGGACTTAGAATGATGATTCTTCAAAGTCAAGATGTGGAAACAATATGAGAGAAAATATACTATAGGGATACATAGACAAACAAAGCGGTAATATTATTGCAGCAAAAAATAGTGATAAGAGATCCTAGGATACCTCTATGACTTGTATCACTTGTCACTTGTCTTCCCGTTGTCCATCAATTTGCTCGAGCGGGCACTAGTAACATTTCTATATGTCCTGTTGCATGCTAGTGTAGCCCAAGGGCATCTGCTCATGCAGGAACATGAAGAACCTCAAACCATTCATTGAGGTCATGGGAATGAGGTCTATAATTGTTAGTGGGTTTTGGCATATCAAATATAGTCACGTAGCTTGCCAGGCTCTGCTGTGCGGGTTGGATAGTCTCAGTAGTAGGCTCTCTGACATGCGGTGGAGTCCTGATGTTGAAAATGGTTGCCCTCATGATGCGGGGGGTTCCTCTGACTTCTTATGAGGCTGTATTGGGATGGCAGGCCAGGGCTAGACCCCGACTTCCCTTCCGGATGCCTCATGATCAGCTGAGCACAGGGAGAGCCGGTAGTAGCTCTGCCCGAGTATCTGTGTTACCTCTATGATAAGTTGTTGGGTTTTTTTTTTTTTTTGAGTGGAGTTGTTCATCAAGATAATCCCAGGTTTTCTGATAAAAGTCTCAAATTAAATTCCCATTACAAAAATAGTTAAGCAAAACTATGGAATTCGTTTTGTTAAATATAACACAAACCTTACTTTTTTATGGGCATGGTGCTAAAACGAGGATACAGTGTCACCAGCATAATTTTCTACCTTCTGCCTTCTCAAAAACTACTGTTTTAATTTCCGAAAAAAAAAGTCATCACTCAATGTCATAATTTTATAACTTTATCATCTTAAATAATGAATCATGTTCCCAAATTTATATCATCAAAGAAAGGCATAGTCTTAATAGACCCACAGAATATGACAGATTATTAGCAGTAGATTGATAGGAAACATTTTATATACCAAATGATCTTCCTTATAAAATGAAAAACAGACATTTTACTGTATGTTTTTCTTTTTTTAGAAAGTTAATCTTTATTTTATTTTAGAAAATAAGTGTCTATAGTCTATGAATTAATGAGCTGAGAAAATAAAATCAAGATGACAGAAAAGGAGAGGTAGGTATAGAGTCTAAGGACTATCACCTACGCTTAATGATATAGGAAAGTGATAAGTAAGTACAGAGAATACAGTATCTGTACTTTAAATTATTTTTTAATCTTTTATTACACTGAATTTAGATTTTTACAAAACTTTGTATGTTATGTTTTGGTCCTCTGAGATAATCTACTCATGTGCTCACAACTAAAGTCAGAGCAGAATGCAATACTTAAAATCACACCAAGTTATTCTACTTGGAATTGGGTGCAACTCAGAGGATAATACATAAAGTCAATTCCGCACTCCCACAAAGGTGTCAATATTTCTTAATCCATAATAATGCTACTACATTATTTTTCACTCCTTTGGACAGCAGGGAGATTACTCACTGCATTCACCCATGAATCTTGAATGAAATATGGAAGGTTGCTCTCCCTGAATTATGACTGCATTTTTATTTCTAGTCTATTAGTCCTGGCTACAAGTCCATTCAAAGTCAAGATTTTGTTCCATGGTTAGCATTCTTCTATGAACAGATTAGTAATCAATGGTGAATTTTCTATTAACCAGCTCTAATAACTTTTTTAGAGATTAGGACCAATTTTCTCTCTGCACCAAAATAACAGTAATATATTATACTCTTCACATTTATCACCTAGTTTTAACATTACCTTAACCTACTGTTATTTTGATGCAGAGAGAAAATTGGTCCTTAATCTCTAAAAAAGTAAAGAGCTGGTTTTATATATATATTTATATATAAATATATATTTTATATATATAAATATATATATATAACCAGCTCTCTATATAAAACCAGCTCTCACATTGTAAGGCTTATTTTTTTTTTATTTTTGGGGGTCTCAACCGGTGATGCTCAGGGGTTTTCAGGGGTTTCTCCTGGCTCTTCACTCAGGAATTACTCCTGGCGACTCTCGGGGACCATATGGGATGCTGGGGATCCAACCTGAGCCGGCATGGGCCGACATGCAAGGCAAACACCCTACCCGCTGGACTATGGCTCTGGCCCCTGTAAGGCTTATTTTTGAAGATTATTAATGTCATCATAAATAATAAAGAGTTCTACCACAGTAAAATATTGCTTAAAACTACAACTTCTGAGGATTTATTTTATCTGCAAGTGAAAGTGTTCATCGCTACAGTTTCATGTATGATGGAATAGGAGACAAGGCTCTAAGACCATCACAAAGAACTTTATTACTTATGGTACAGAAGGAAGCAAGGGCATGGAATTCATATTTACCCCCTTACTCCTTGTGTACTGCAGTTTAGAGTCATACTTGCTAAGCTGAATGAAGTTCAATTTAGGGCAAGTGGGTCCCTGAATCCCTAGTGCTATTATCAGACAGAACACCAGTTTATCAATGATAAAAACAAGCCTTATGACATTGTTCATGGTAAACAAATATTTGGAGCTTTTAGGAACCAGTCTCAATACTACACACTGATCTATTATCTAAAGAAATTTTCATAACCGTGTCAAGATTCAGAAACTACTCATCTCCACAGGAGTTTATGAAACCAAATCATAGAGCATTTAAGTACCTCTCCAGAAAAGAAATCATAGAAATCTCAGGAGGAATCATAGGAGACTGGAAAATGTTCCTTCTATACTTTAGTTAATTACATTAATTACAAGATACTAAAAAAAATCTTGTTTTGGCAAAGATATAATCTATATCATACACAAGCCTCTTATAATCCTGTCATTCTCTGAATAAAGGGTTTGTACCAGCAGCATTAGTATCACTGGGAATCTTGTTAAAGACCCCCAAATTCAAATTTATTCACAATCTCTGGTAATATGTTGATGTGAATTATTTGAACAAGCACTCCAGTTGTTTATAAGCATGCTGATGAGGCCACAGCTCTTTTAGAGATACCAGAGGATATTAAGACTGGGTGGCTGACCTGAGCTGAATCACCCATCTTAGGAACAGACAGATGGGATAACTGGTTCATTAGTGAAAGAAAGAGGGAGAGGAAAGAAAGTCGTCTTTCTGGTCTGAACTTCCATTCACATCCTATTGCTTTCATGTTAGTCATATTGGTTTCATATTAATCATATCGGTTTCATGTTCATCATTTTGGGTTCATGTTAATATTATTTTCATGTTAATCATGCATTTTCAATCAAATTATTTAAAGCTGTGATTATGCTTAGCCAGGCCGTGGGTCTCAACTCAAGGATAGTATGTGAATCCATGTAAATGGAAGGTATTCAGGAGGGCACTATGTAAGGGCAGCCGCTGGGCTAGTATTGCATGACGGGTAATTCCTTCTCAGGGAATGGCAGCCTAAGACAGGCTTAGCCTCTATGCCTTTGCATAAAGCTGTATGGTTAGCTGCCTACAGCTGCCTCCATTTTTAAAAAAAGCAAAAGGGGGTTATGTTGGGCTCTAAGCAGCTAGTTTTGGGGGTCCAACACTTTCCTGTCACAAGGCCCTTAAAGCAGAACCAGAAATGGGCCCTGCCCATATGGTTACACCCAAAATCTCTGTGCTTATCCAAGCTAAGGTGAGGCAGAATGTGCCTGGTCTTCTGACCTCTGACCACAGTAATATGTAAATCAATGATTGTTAACTTGCAAATGTCACCTTGCAAATGCTAAATCTGTAATTGTTATCTGTTGCAATGGCCCAGGAGCTTGAAAATATCATGTGATTTGTGCTTGTGCCCCCTCCACCCAAAAATTGTATAAAAGGTTTAAACTGTGCTCAGTAAACCAGAGAACTGCTATCCAGAACTCCCTGCTCTGTCTGTGTCTTTCTTTCCTTCCTTTTTCAGCAGAGTCAAGGCAGAGTTTCTCCCAAGTCCATCCCTCTCCTTTTTCATAGAGATTAATTCCGGCAAGATCTAGGTCTCCCTTATTCATGCTGGGGGCTGCTGGCCCCTGACAAATTCCAAATAATTAAAATAAAAAAATAGTCCACAAATGAAAGAAATAGATATTATGAAAATAGTAAAACCAATGGGATGTTTCACACAAATATGTTATTTTTAGTTCTTCTTCAGCAATCTGGCTTACAGAAAATTGTAATAAACACAAATTTTCCAAGCTGGATATTAAAATGCATTCATTTTAATGAATGAACAGAATAGAACCCAAATAAAATTCTGATAGACATGAAATTTGAAATGGTCAGCACACAGTGAGAACCACCTCTCTAACTTTGGCCAAACAGGTTAGGTTCTACTGCCTATATCTCATTCTAAAACATTGTATAGGCCAAATTATAAGCAATATATTAGTAATGAAGGAATTTTCAGACGTTCAAGCAATCCAAATGTGCTATTTCCAAAAACACACAAACAGACAGATAGGCACACAGACAGGCAAACACACACACACGTGCACACACACACACACACACACACACACACACACACATACACAGAAACTCCCCAAAACTAAAATTCCTGGAGGTTTTGCTGCACTAAAACAAGGGAGTGGACCAAATCAAAAGAACCAGAATGTATCACATACAGCTTCAATGGAAATTATAAAGGAATGTCCCTGGAACACATTTTGGTAGATCTAGTAAATAATGTAGTGCAGAATGTTGCATAAAGAACTATATGTGTACTGTCTCAAAGGAAAAAATAGAAATTAAGAGATTATTTGATGTATCATAATACATAAAAGTGTCATTCAAAGTTGTGTAGAGTTGAATAGTCAGGTAAGAAATGTTAAACTAGAGCCACTGATAAATTGAACAAAAGCTAGCAGAGAAAAATTAAAATACATATAATTATTAGACTTATTTTTGCAATAAAAAATTATAGCCATAAAAATAGATATCTTGATTTAAATCAAGGCACACTCTCAATGAATTGGAAGATGTAATTTTTGCAAAATGAAATGAAGACATGTTTTTGCAGACACATATACCTATAAAAGTTGATTATATAAATATTTGAGGGAGTGGTCAAAGATTAATTCATAATCTTTTATAATGGGATAATTAATAATTTATTACTCAAAAAATGAAGAGTTTGAAAAACATATTATCTAAACTTAGGTTAAAATAAGGTTCAAAATAAAAAGGAAGGAAATAACTTTAGAGTGTAAAACTTGAAAGATTACTTTAATAGTTCTATATTATACTAATGATTTGGATTACTATGATTGACTTTGATGAAAATAAAATTTTGAGAAAAGTCTAAAGAAAACAGGATCAAATTGCAGGCTAAAACATTTCAGGATAAAAATAACCCATCAAATGTAAACAAACTATAAAAAACACTCAAAACAACAGTCAGAGAAAAAAAATTATACAGTGAAAAGAAATAAGTAGTAATGTTGGGTTAAGAGATCTTATCGCAGATACTTGCCTTTCATGCAACCAACTGAGGTTCAGTTCTTTGTATACCCGAACAGTACCAGGTCTGATGCTTGAGCACAGAGTCAGGAGTAAGCCTTGAGCAGTGTCAGTTGTGGCAAAAAATTATAAAATAAAATACGATAAGGGTGTTCATAAAGTAATACCTAAAATCTCTTTATTCCACTGATGAAATTTTTAGAAGAAATAAGGGAAAAACTCAAGAGGTGGCTACTGGACCCTTCAATTATGGAGAGAGAATTTTTGAGTCCTAGAAACATAATGAATTTACTATTTATAGACAGAACAACAATAATTATACACAGAAGGGGATTATTGTGCTCCCCACAACAGAGAGATCCATGCTCCTTTTTCTTTGGATGAGCATGAGCTTTCAGACCTTTACTTCTTTCACACGTATGAGGCTACAAAGTGATTAAACCTATTAATGTTCTTACTGTGAGAGAGTAGGCATAGGAGTCTTAGAGGAATTATATGTGAAGTCAATGCGTGCATGTGAATTAAAGAACACAATATAATGTAATATAATTCCTATTGAATTTTCCTCACTATTGGAAACAGGCTCAAATAGTTTAGCAAGTAGCCACTATATCTTTTGTGATTATTTCACAAAAAAAAACATTTGTGAATATTTCACTCATCACATCTGCAGAGATCTGAAGAGGAAGGCCCTAGCTTTATAAACCTGGACCTGATTATGAATTCTTCTAGCCTACATCTTTTGGAAAAGCTCTACCAAGGGGCCAACTCTGTGATTAAATATGCCTCCTCCAGAGACAAAACACATAGGTACTCTAAGTTACTCTCTTTTTATTTTGTCTTTGCTTAGGGGCCACACCCTGTGGTGCTTAGGGCTTATCTCTGACTCTGATCCCAGGAATGCCTCTGGTGGGGCTTGTGGGGGAATACTTACTGTTGGGAATTAAAACTGGCTGCATGAGTATCCTCGACAATTGTTAGTACACTGTTCCATTTTCTGTCTTACCTAGCCTCTGACTCCCACATGTTTGTGATAATTTTCACCTTTGACAAGACCTCCTGATATATGTTTCACTTGACCTTGGATATTGGTATCATAATATGTACATATATATTTATGTCATGCAGATAAATACAGTCATTCTGTATCTGCTCTCTCTCCTTCTGGCTAATTTCGCCCAACATAATCTTCTCCATGTTCATCCATCTATAGGCAAATTTTATAACTTCATTTTTCCTGACAGCTGCAGAGTATTCCATTGTGTACATGTACCAAAGCTTCTTTATCCAGTCATCGATTTTCGGGCACTCTGGTTGCTTCCAGATTCTGGCTATTGTGAATAATGCTGCTATGATCATAAAAGTAGGGATGGTGTTTCCTCTGCGTATTTTTGGTTTCCCAGAGGAGATTCCCAGGAGTGGTATGGCTGGTTCAAACTGAGCATTAAATAGAGGCAAAAAGATATGCATGACAACCCTTTAATGTATGTTCTGTAATCTATAGTCTGGAAGGGAAGGAAAAGAGAAAGAGAGAGAAAGGGAAAGAAGTAAAGAACCTGCCATGGAGGAGGGCTGGAGGAGGTGGGAGGGAACCGGGGACATTGGTGGTGGAAGATGGGTACTGGTGGCGGGATGGGTGCTGGAACACTGTATGACCAAAACCCAAATATGAACTTTTTTAATTTTATATCTTTGTAATTGTAAAAATAAAAATTAAAAAAAAATTAAAAAACGTTCTGCATGAAAAGCCAGTACCCTACCTGTACTAATTTTCTATTTTTCTGGCCCTTGAAAGTTTTATGTTCTACCCAGATATTGTGATATAACTGCTTTCAGACCCCTTCTTCTGGAAACTGTTCTGGCTCTGGAATCCTCACACTTGTTAAGGCCTCACCCTGAATGACAGGCACATTTGCCAAGAAAAAATGTAGGCCTTGTTAAGAATCAAAAGAGGCAATACCAAATATTAGGTTTTACTTTACTAATATCACACTGGTAAAATGAAGTAGAACAAATACAGCAATGATATTAAGGATGTGGATGAAAAGAAATCTTTGAGATTCTAAGTGCATTACTGACCTATGTTGTTGAATAATTCTCCAACATTTTGCAAATATGACCATGAATGTAAACTATGAGCATATAATCTCTCTGCATAAAGGTGTGCTTATGAGGACAAGGTTCTAACAGCAGGCAATTTATTTTAGCCTATGTTCTTCACAACTAAAGAAGAAATAATAAGGAAAATATGATGGGCTACTGTTAAAGGATTCATTTTTAAGGATGAAGGTAAGCGCAATTAAAATTGATGCCTATGAGGAGGCTCAATCAGTAAGGGGCAGGTGATCAGCAATAAAAAGATAATGCAATTCAATAAAATTTTCACAAAGGGACCTTTGGCCAGACTAGTGACTAAGGACCTTCATAAATCAAAAGTTCATACATCTTTAAACAGTGAAAGGAAAGAGTAATCATTCCCCAAAGATAAGTGGTATAAATGTAAGAGAAAAATTGCTTTTAATATTTCTTTCTGTATAGTTTCCTATAATTGCTATAGCAAACTGAACAAATTTAGTGGTTCAAAATGCAAATTTATTAATTTTTAATTCTGAACATAAGTCTAATTTCAGTCTTACTGGTCTAAAACTAAAATGTTCGTAGGTCTGGTTCTATTTGGATGCTCCTTGGAATAGCTGATTCCCTCTCATTTCCAGCTTCAAGGCTTCCAGAATATTTTGTTTCTTGTCCTCTTTCCACACCTTCAAGACTCATCAATCCGATATATGCTTCCAATGTACATCTCTGCTCAATAAGAACTCTTCAGATTACATTAGTCCCAAACAGATAACCTGAAATTATCTTTGCATTTCGCATTCCAAAACTAAGTGCCTTCATTCAAAAGGTCATTTTAACACTAAAGGAAACATACTGAGGACTAGGAAAAAGATATGCATGTATTTATAAATCTTCTACAAATATACTAAGAAAATCCACAAGAGTTAAAATGGTAAAAATTATTAACCTCATTTTTATGGATTATTTGAACACCCATAAAACAATATATTGCTTAACAATATATTGCCTAACACATAGACTTATGTGTCACACACAGAAGTGAATGGTTTGAAGCTCTTCGTGTTCGTGGAGCAAGCAGATGCCCTGGGGCTACATTAGCACGCTAAGGACGTATGGAGATGTTACTGGTGCCCAATTGAGCAAATCAATGAAAAATGGTAATGCAAGTGATACAAGTGATAGACTGTGTCTGCAGATGCTAAATACAGGTTAAAAATATTTGATGATTATTTGCATGACATAAATATATTGCATATATTATGATACTAATATCCAAGGTCAAGTGAAACATGTATCAGGAGGTTTTGTCAAAGGTGGAAATTATCAGAAACGTGTGGGAGTCAGAGGCTAAATAAAGAGAAAATGGAACAGTTTGCTAACAATTGTTGAAAGTACTAATATCAACCTAGAACTGCGCATTAAATACAGGCAAAAGATACACATGACAACCCTTTAATGTATGTTCTGTAATATCCACAATCTGGAGGGGAAGGAAAGAGAAAGAGAGAAGGGAAAGAAATAAAGAACCTGCCATGGAGGCAGGCTAGGGGAAAGGGAGGGAACCAGGGACATTGGTGGTGGGAGATGGGAACTGGTGGGGGGGATGGGTGCAGGAACACTGTATGGCCAAAACCCAAATATGAACATCTTTGTAATTGTATATCTCACAGTGGTATAATAAAATTCTTTTTTTTTTTACAATTAAAAAGGTCATGTTTGGGTTTTGGTCATACAGTGTTTCAGCACCCGTCCCTCCACCGGTGCCCATCTCCCACCACCAACATCCCCGGTTCCCTCCCCCTTCCCCAGCCCTGCTCCATGGCAGGTTCTTTATTTCTTTTCCCTTTCTCTCTCTTTCTCTTTTCCTTCCCTTCCAGACTATGGATTACAGAACATACATTAAAAGGTTGTCATGTGTATCCTTTTGCCTCTATTTAATGCTCAGTTCTAGGTTGGCATTAGTACCCTCGACTATTATTAGCACCCTGTTCCATTTTCTGTCTTACCTAAACTCTGACTCCCACACGTTTGTGATAATTTCCACCTTTGACAAGACCTCCTGATATATGTTTCACTTGACCTTGGATATTGGTATCATAATATGTACATATATATTTATGCCATGCAAATAAATGCAGTCATTCTGTATCTGTCTCTCTCCTTCTGGCTAATTTCGCTCAACATAATCTTTTCCATGTCCATCCATTTATAGGCAAATTTTATAACTCCATTTTTCCTAACAGCTGCATAGTATTCCATTGTGTAGATGTACCAAAGCTTTTTTATCCAGTCATCGATTTTCGGGCACTCTGGTTGCTTCCAGATTCTGGCTATTGTGAATAATGCTGCTATGAACATAAAAGTAGGGATGGTGTTTCCGCTGCGTATTTTTGGTTTCCCAGAGTAGATTCCCAGGAGTGGTATGGCTGGGTCAAATGGGAGTTCAATTTCTAGTCTTTGGAGGAAAGTCCATATTGTTTTCCAGAAAGGCTGTACCAGCCGGCATTCCCACCAACAATGGATGAGTGTCCCCTTTTCCCCACATCCACGCCAGCACTTGTTGTTCTTGCTCTTTTGAATATGTGCCAGTCTCTGTGGTGTAAAGTGGTATCTCATTGTTGTTTTGATTTGCATCTCTCTGATGATTAGTGATGATGAGCATTTTTTCATATGTTTTTTGGCCATTCGAATTTCTTCCTTGCTGAAGTTTCTGTTCATTTCTTCTCCCCATTTTTTGATGGGGTTGTTTGTTTTCTTCTTGTAAAGTTCTACCAGTGCCTGATATATCCTGGATATTAACCCCTTATCAGATGGGTATTGGGTGAATATTCTTTCCCATTCTGTGGACTGCTTTTGTATCTTAGTCACTGTTTCTTTTGAGGTGCAGAAGCTTTTTAGTTTCATGTAGTCCCATATGTTTATCTTTTCTTCTAGTTGCTTTGTTAGTGATGTTTCACCTTTGAAGATGCCTTTAGCTTCAATGTCGTGGAGGGTTTTTCCTATATTTTCTTCAATGTACTTTATGGATTCAAGTCTGATATTGAGATCTTTAGTCCATTTTGATCTGATTTTTGTGCATGATGTTAGACACAGGTCCAAATTCATTTTTTTACCAGTTGCTGCCCAGTTTTCCCAGCACCACTTGTTGAAGAGGCTTTCCTTACTCCATTTTAGACTCATTGCACCTTTATCAAAGATTAAATGATCATGTGTTTGAGGTTGGGTGTCAGGATACTCAATTCTATTCCATAGGTCCACAGGTCTGTTTTTATTCCAATACCATGCTGTTTTAATTACTACTGCCTTGTAGTACAGTTTGAAGTTGGGAAAGGTGATGCCTCCCATCTTCTTTTTCCCGAGGATTGCTTTAGCTATCCTTGGGGGGTTTATTGTTCCATACAAATTTCAGGAGCGTTTGGTCAATTTCTTTGAAGAATGTCATCGGTATCCTTATAGGGACTGCATTGAATCTGTACAGAGCTCTAGGGAGTATTACCATTTTGACAATGTTGATTCTCCCCATCCATGAACAGGGAATATGTTTCCATTTCCTTGTGTCCTCTTTTATCTCTTGGAGCAGTGTCTTGTAGTTTTCTTTGTACAGGTCCTTTACATACTTGGGTAAGTTGATTCCTAGGTATTTGATTTTCTGTGGCACAATTGTGAATGGAATAGTTTCCTTAATATCCCTTTCTTCTGTTTCGTTATTTGTATATAGGAAAGCCACTGACTTTTGGGTGTTGATTTTGTATCCTGCCACTCTACTATATGCGTCTATTGTTTCTAGGAGTTTTTTGGTAGAGAGTTTAGGGTTCTCTAGGTATAATATCATGTCATCTGCAAATAATGATAGCTTGACTTCTTCCTTGCCTATCTGGATGCCCTTGATGTCCTTTTTCTTCTCTGATTGCTATGGCAAGTACTTCCAGTACTACATTGAATAAAAGAGGTGAGAGGGGGCAACCTTGTCTTGTCCCTGATCTCAGGGGGAAGGCTTTCAACTTTTCCCCATTTAGAATGATGCTTGCTGTGGGCTTTTGGTAGATGGCTGTAACTATCTTGAGGAAAGTCCCTTCAATTCCCATTTTCTGGAGGGTTTTAATCATGAACGGGTGCTGGATCTTGTCAAATGCTTTTTCTGCGTCTATTGATAGGATCATATGGTTTTTATTTTTTTCTTTTATTGATATGATGTATTATGTTGATTGACTTGCGAATGTTGAACCATCCTTGCATTCCCGGGATGAATCCAACTTGGTCATGATGTATAATCTTCTTGATGAGTCTTTGGATTCTGTTTGCTAGTATTTTGTTGAAGATCTTAGCATCCGTGTTCATCAGGGATATTGGTCTGTAGTTTTCTTTCTTTTGTGTTGTCTCTCCCTGCTTTGGGTATCAGGGTGATATGTGCCTCGTAGAAGCTGTTTGGGAGTGTTTCTGTTTCTTCTATTTCCTGGAAGAGCTTGAAAAGGACTGGCAGTAGGTCCTCCTTAAAGGTTTGGTAGAGTTCACTAGGGAATCCGTCTGGACCTGGGCTTTTGTGTTTGGGCAGACTTTTTAATTACTGTTTCTATTTCCTCGATGGTGATGGGTTTATTCAGGTATTGGAGGTCTTCTTGTTTCAGCCGTGGGAGGTTATAGGACTTCAGGAATTGATCCATTTCTTCTAGATTCTCATGTTTCACGGCATACAGGCTCTCAAAGTAATCTCTGATGATCTTTTGGATTTCTGTGGTTTCTGTTGTGATGTCACCCTTTTTATTTCTGATTCTGTTTATTTGGGTTTTCTCTTTCCCTGTCCTTACAAGTCTTGCCAATGGTTTGTCAATCTTGTTTATTTTTTCAAAAAACCAGCTCTTGGTTTCATTAATCTTTTGGATTGTTTTTTTTTGGTTTCCAACTCATTGATTTCCTCTCTAAGTTTTATTATTTCCTTTTTTTCTGCCTGGGTTGGGCTCCTTTTTGTTGGTCTTTTTCTAATGTCTTCAGCTGTGTAGTCAGGTTATTTATGTGGGCCCTTTCTTGTTTCCTGATGAATGCTTGCAGAGCTATAAACTTCCCTCTTAACACGGCTTTTTGCCGTGTCCCACAAGTTCTTATAATTGGTATCTTCATTTTCATTTATTTCCAGAAATCTTTGGATTTCCTGTTTGATTTCTTCTATGACCCATTTGTTGTTCAGCAGTGAGCTGTTCAGCTTCCAGGTGTTTGGTTTGACTCCCTGTTTCTGTGTACGGTTAACTTCCATTTTCAGTGCATCATGGTCTGAAAAGATAGCTGACACAATTTCTATCTTTTTTAATTTTATTGAGGTATGCTTTGTGGCTCAGCATGTGGTCTATCTTGGAGAATGTTCCATGTGCACTAGAGAAAAATGTGTATTCAGCTTTTTTTGGCATGAAAAGCCCTGTATATATCCACTAGCTCTCTTTCTTCCATTTCTTCCTTCAGGTCCAATATTTCCTTGGTGAGTTTCAGTCTTGTTGATCTATCCATCGTTGATAGAGCAGTGTTGGAAGTCTCCAACTATTATTGTGCTACTGTTAATGTCTTCTTTGAGGTCTCTTAGCAGTTGTTTTATGTATTTTGCTGACCCCTCATTGGGTGCATATATGTTTAGTAGTGTAATTTCTTCCTGGTGTACATACCCCTTAATTAATAAGAAGTGGCCTTCGTTGTCCCTTCTAACCTTTTTAAGCCTGAAGTCTATATTATCAGATACTAATATGGCCACACCAGCCTTTTTGGAGGAGTTGTTTGCATGGAGAATGGTCTTCCAACCTTTGACTCTGAGTCTGTGTTTGTTCTGCTTATTCAGATGCGTTTCTTGTAGACAGCAGAATGTTGGGTTCAATTTTTTAATCCATTTTGTCACTCTGTGTCTCTTAATTGGTGCATTTAGACCATTGACATTGAGAGAGATTATTGTTATTGGATTTTGAGCCATCTTTCTTTTTTGTGTTTGTTGTGCTTATGGGTTTGGTCGCATTAGAGTAGACCCTTCAGTCCTTCTTTTAAAGTTGGTTTTGAGTCCATGAAGTTCCTGAGTTGTTGCTTATCCATGAAGTTGTGTATCTTTCCTTCATATCTGAATGTGAGCCTGGCCGGATAAAGAATTCTCGGTGAAGCCTGCAGTTCATGGAGCCTTTTCGCAATATCCCACCATTGTTTTCGGGCTCGGAGTGTTTCATCAGAGAAGTCTGCTGTAAATCTTAGAGATGTTCCTTTGTATGTGATTTCCTTCTTTGATCTTGCTGCTTTCAGTATTCTATCCCTATCTATAGTTTTTGTCATTTTTATTAAGATGTGTCTTGGAGTATTCTTGTTGGGGTTTCTTTTTAGCTGGTATTCTACGGGCCTCTTGGATCTTGAGGCAAGCATTCTTTAGTTCGGGAACTTTTCAGCAATGATGGCTTTGACAGTTTCTTCTTCATCAGGGTTTTCTTCTTGCCCTTCTGGGACCCCAATGATCCGTATGTTGTTTCTTCTGGCTTCATCCCGATTATCTCTTGTTGTCTGTTCGGTAATTGTGAGCCTTTTTTCTATCTTCTGGTGTTGTGTACAGAATCTTTGGAGCGTGTCTTCGAGATCACTAATTCTTTCTTCAGTAGCTATTATTCTGCTATGATGGCCTTCCACTGTGTTTTTTATTTCATTTACCTCATTTTTAATACCTGTCATTTCCCTTTGCATTTTCCTCACTTCTGCTATCATGTCCTCTTGTATTTTATTGATTTTGCATTCCATTGCTTCTTTGAATTCCTTTTGAATCCTTAACAGTTCTTTCCGAAATTCTTTTTCAGATAGGTTATGCAACTCATTGGTATTGCTTGACTCATCTGGACCAGTGACTTCACTCACAGAGCTTGATGGAATTTTGCGTTGCTTTACCATTATGACTATTGTAGGTTGCAACTGTGAGTTCTTGGGTGACTAGATAGTACAGTTAGTAGGTGTCTGGTCTGTTTGCAGAGTTTGGGTGGGTAGCAAGGATGTAGGAACCAAGGTTCACTGGTACCTCATGCAAGGTAGGTAGTGAGAGGGTCGGCGGACGCTAAGCGTCCGCGGTTTTGAGTTTTGGGATGTTCCCAGAAGCTCAGGCGCCCACGGTCGGTCGGGCTGGAACCAAGGCACTTTGCCTTGGTTCCCGTTGATGGAGTTTCCGCTCTTCCCTGGGGCAGCTTGGGGTCCAGCGGGAGACGCAAGAATCACACACACACCTGTGGGGAGTGGAGGCGTTTCCGGGAACTCAGGGGCGCACGGGTCGGTCCGGGCTGGAACCAAGGCACTTTGCCTTGGTTCCCGTTGATGGAGTTTCCGCTCTTCCCTGGGGCAGCTTGGGGGAGTGGAGGCGTTTCCCGGGAACTCAAGGCGCACAGGTCGGTCGGGCTGGAACCAAGGCACTTTGCCTTGGTTCCCGTTGATGGAGTTTCCGCTCTTCCCTGGGGCAGCTTGGGGTCCGAGGAGACGCAAGAATTACACAGACACACCTGTGGGGGAGTGGAGGCATTTCCCGGGAACTCAGGGCGCCATAAAATTCTTATAAAAATATTTGATGATGATGTAGTTCTAAGAGAAGCCAAGTTGTCTTGAAGTGCAATTTATCACATATCACTGGTATTCCTGTTGTTCACTGATTTGCTCAAGTGAGAGCCAGTAACATCTCCATTTGTCTCTGTCACGTGCTAGTGTAGCCCAAGGGTCTCTGCTTACCCCAGGAACAAAAGCGAAGTGCCTCAAACTTTTCGATCAGGTTATGGGTATGAGGTCTATTATTGTTACTGTTTTTGGCATATTTGATACAGCTTATCAAATACGACACAGTAGCTTGCCAGGCTCTGCTGTGTGGGCGCTTTTAGTTTTTGCATTTGATGTGCTGATATTTAGTGTGCTGATATTCATTGAAAATGATGATACCATCTGAGACCTGAGCATTGAATATAGGGAAAAAGATACAAATGATAACCTCCAAATGTATGTATCACAATCCACAATGTGTAAGAAAGGGAAGTAAGAAGGAGAGAGAGAGGAAGAGAGAGAGAAGAGAGAAAGAGAGAAAGAGATAAAGAACCTGCCATGGAGGCAAATGGAGGAAGTGCAATGTAACTGGCAGATATTTTATATGTATATCATTGTTTCTTTTTTCACCAGTGGAAGTGTGTGTGAAAAGCCATATTTTCAAAAAATTCAGTGAAAATTACATGAAAAGTGATAAACACATTAGGACATAAGGACAGAAAATAGTAGATAATTACCATCTAACCTAACAAGGGGAGAGGGAGAGTAGAAGAGAATTAACTAGCCCATTGTACTGCAGCATTTTCTGTGAAGGAACTGATCTAGGTGTGGCTTCAGGTTTTTTGGAATCATGTTGCATTACTATGTGTTCCAGCACCATCCTAATTCTTATGACACTTCTACAACTAGAGTTGCAGCTCTGTATTTGGGCTCAATCACTTTGTTATTTCTTGTAAATGCATACAACATTTAAGTCTTAATAAGGGTTAAGTTTTTGCAGAGCACAACTGGTTATCAAAGCGTTAGTGTTTTTAGGTGAGGAATTTGAGTTTATGTATTTTTTTTTCCGATTTAATTTTATTTTATTATTCCCCCAAAATATTATTACACCATTTTAGACATACAATTGAAAGATGCTCATGTAGAGTTTTGGTTCTACAGTGTTCCAACAACCATCCATCCACCCAAATCCATCTCCCATCACCAATGTCCCCACCTCCATCCCCCCTCCCACACCTCAACTACTTCGTGGATTCTGTACGTCATTTCTCTCCTCTTTATCTCTCCCTCCCGCCTAACTTTCCTGCTCTTTTGTGGAATGCAGTGCATTAAAAGACATTACTGTTTCCACTATTTTAATGGACTGCGTGGCCGCTATGCCACCGCAACCTGGACTCGAACTGGTTTTGCTCTGTTAATCCAGTCGTGAGGCAGTTTCCCAGTGTCCGGACAGCGAAAATGGTGGCTAGTTTGATGGGCGAGTCTCGTCCGGCTGCTTCTGGGACCCGCCAGAGGTCCCAGGCCCCCTCCCAAAACCTGTCTGCCCTCCTGGGGGTCCCATATTCAGCTGGGACCGGGGCAAGCCAAGTTTCAGAACTCCCCAGCGCTTGAGAGCCTCTTCATATTATGGCTGATGGCCGCAGGGCAGCTCCTGGGCGGGGGCCACCAGGCTCGACAAAATGGAGAGGGAATGGCTGAACCCCTGACTCCATCTGAGCGAATTCCCAGTGATTCCCGCTTTTGGGAGCCGCCTACCTGGGCTTGAACTGGTTTTGCTCTGTTAATCTGGTCGTGGGGCAGTTTCCCAGTGTCCGGACAGCAAAAATGGTGGCTAGTGTGATGGGCGAGTCTCGTCCAGCTGCTTCCGGGACCCCCAGAGGTGACGGGCCCAACTCCCAAAGCCCGTCTGCCCTTGTGGGGGTCCCCATATTCAGCTGGGCCCGGGGCGAGCTGAGTTCCAGCCTCCCCAGCCGCTTGTGAGCCTCTTCATGTTTTGGCTGATGGCCGCGGGGCATCTCCTGGGTGGGGCCACCAGGCTCCACAAAATGGAGAGGGGAATGGCCGAACCCTGACTCCATCTGACGAATTCCCAGTGATTCCCCCTTCTGGGAGCCGCCTAACTCAGCTCGAACTGGTTTTGCTCTGTTAATCCGGGTCGTGAGGCAGTTTCCCAGCGTCCGGACAGCGAAAATAGTGGCTAGTGTAATGGGCGAGTCTTGTCCGGCAGCTTCCGGGACCCCCTAGAGGTGACGGGCCCACTCCGAAGCCTGTCTGCACTCCTGGGGGTCCCATATTCAGCTGAACCCGGGGTGAGCCTAGTTCCAGTTCCGCAGCTGCTTGTGAGCCTCTTCATGTTATGGCTGATGGCCGCAGGGCAGCTCCTGGGCAGGGCCACCAGGCTTGACAAAATGGAGAGGGGAATGGCAGAACCCTGACTCCATCTGACCAATTCCCAGTGATTCCCGCTTCTGGGAGCCGCCTACCTGGGCTCAAACTGGTTTTGCTCTGTTAATCCGGTCGTGAGGGCAGTTTCCCAGCGTCGGACAGCGAAAATGGTGGCTAGTGTGATGGGGCGAGTCTTGTCCGGCTGCTTCCGGGACCCCCCAGAGGTGGCGTGCCCACTCCCAAAACCCGTCTGCCCTCCTGGGGGTCCCATATTCAGCTGGGCCCCGGGGCGAGCCGAAGTTCCAGCCTCCCCCAGCCGCTTGTGAGCCTCTTCATGTTATAGTTTATGTATTTTTAAATAGTCTGTATATGCCCCTTTTATATAGGGTTTCAAACCCAATACATCAAGATCCTTCATGAGCTGTTACGGATACACCACCAGGATCTCACCATTCTACAAGGAAGTAATCATTAATGTCAAAAGAGGGGTTCAACAGAGTGATACCATTTCACCAAAACTCTTAGGTGCCACATATGAAAACATCATGTGACATTTAGAATGGGAAGGAATGGGAGTGAAGACAGAGGGTTGGCAACTACACCACCCCTGCTTTGCTGATGAGATCATTCTAGTTACACCAAACATTAGCCAAGAGGCACAAATGCTGGCTGACTTTGACCGAGAATGTGGAAAGATAGGTCCACATAGCTGTAGCTGAATCTCAGCAAAACTATGTTCATGAAAAATGAACTAGATTCAGAGGCCCCATTCACTCTCAATGGAACAGACATCTCTGAATGCAGCAGTTATGTGTACCTAGGTGGAGAAATCAACATGATGAACGACCTAAAACCTGAGCTGCACAGGAGGAAGAGAGCAGCATAGAATGCCTTCAAAAGCATCGAAGAAATAGCTAAAAAGACAAAGAACTACGGGCTCTGGCATTGCTTTTCAACTCAACCATTCTCTCTGCATTAACATATGCCTCAGAGACCTGGGCCCCTACGAAAGCATGATGAGAACGCTACTCGGTATCCCAAAGAGGAATTGAAAGAGCTATGCTTGGAATCTCACACCTCACTCAAGTGAGAGAAGGAATCTGGAGTTCCGACCTCCATGGAAGATCGAGAGTCAGGGATGCTGTCTCTTTTGCCAAGGCATCGAAAATCAGATAGGCTGGACATGTAATGTGATTTGGAGACCACCACTGTTACCGACTGGATCCCATGGGATGTCAAAAGATCACGTGGCCGCCCAACTACAAGATGGTCAGACTTCCTTGTAAAGACCCTGAAGGAACGGTTTGAGGCTTTTTGTATTCCTGATGCAACCAGATGCCAATGGGCAACACTGGTACATGAAAGGGTCAAATGGAAATATTACTGGTGCCCGCCTGAACAAGCCTGCCTGAACAATTCAATGAATAACAGATGTCAAGTGATCAAGTGATCAAGTGATCAGTCTGTATACAGAGTATTGCATATCTTCTTTCATATTATAAAATAAAAGGTCATATGTCAGGGAGCTGCTGGGGTTCCCAACAGTATCAGGACAGAAGTTCTCTTCTACCTCCAAGGCTGCCGGGGAATGGATGAAAACTCAGTGTCCAGCACAGTTCCAAAATGCTTTTAATTGTACCACAAGCTCTACCACCGTAATCCAAAATAATGGAAGACCTCTAGCTCTGATCAGAACTTAGACTATGCACGAAAGCCCAAGTCTCCTACCAAAGTGGATCCCACCAGAGAGAGTTCCACCAAAATGGATCCCACCCAGAGAGGGGGCATACCTTAAGTCAGACCCTTATACACACAGAAGTACCCATAACATCAGGGAGGATCCTGTCAACAAAGATCAATGGAACAGCTTCTAGAGAGAAGAGTGTAGTAGGTTGGTGCCACACCCCTACTACTACCAGTCTAAACAAATCATTTCTGCCCAGGACTAATCCACTCTTCTGAGATTATCTCTTATGTCAAAACAATGGAGAGAGAAGGGGGCGTGTATAAAGTAATACTTCTTAATTTCATGAACTCCATATAATCTAGATGGTACCCACAATGTCCTTCTTATATATTATCTACACCAGGGTGAATCTGAGTATCTTGTTCTCTGTATCTTAAAGGATCGCGTGTACCTGCTTAAGGGCAAACTAGTATGGTCCTTTCTATAATCTTAAACGATAGTCTGAACTTAGCCAGGGTGATAATCTTCTGTTAAATTCTAGCTGTCCCAACTTGGGACCAGTGGGTCTAAAGAGGAGCTGTGCCCAATCTAAATAACATAGAAGTCATAGTAGATATATAATGATAATTCAGAAGTCACTCATCAGAGTCAAGGCGACTTCTGTAACTGTCACACCCTCCATCAGTGTTTACACAGAAGAGAGATCACATTAGTATGAACCTTGGCTTAAGAACATGTAAATAGATTAAACTGTGAGTAAATAGATTAAATAGATTAAACAGCAAGGCCCGTAAGCTAGGTAGGCCCATCATCCAACAGCCATGCTTGAATAACAAGAAACTCTCAAGTACATACCAAATTTTCAAGATTAGAGCATACCTACATTACTTGAAAATACATCAAAATGTTAATCTTACAATGAAAATTAAAAAGTAATTTAAAAATTTCAGGTGCTATAAATATGGCAAATTATTTAGGTTAAAATATTTAATTCATAAAGACTCAAAAGAGAGTATATAGAATATGATTACAAAAGGGTATAGATTTTTAAAACTTTTATGAAGTAGAAAGAACTACAAAGGCTAGAAGATAGAAGAGAAACTAAGTAAAATATGTGTTAATTTAATCTTTCATGAGAGGGATTTATCTAACAGTAAAATTAAAAATCATAACAACTGCAACATATTTGATCTTTATTTTTAATTATAATAAAATTTTTAAAATAATAAATATTTTGCTTATGAAAAATTAAAATTCAACAATACTTGGTTGAAATATTTCTAATAAATTATATAACTTGAAAGTATATTTTGAATAGTTGTAGCATGATTCAACTTCTGTAAAATGAATTTTCTTCTATGCCATTCACTAACAAAATCAATTTATCCTTGTACATGAATAAATGCAGTGATATGGATGTTTAATAACACAATGGCCAACTAAAAGGAAAATGTTTGTATTTGAATCTTAAATGAATATACTTTCAAAGAGTTAATTAGTTTAGTGGACTTATTTAAAAAGTATCTTCTGCAGTAAAAACAGACTTCTTTGAGGATCAGGAAGACTGTTCCATGGTTGGAAGATTGCTACCAGTTTGGGGTGGGGAGGGCAGCTAAGACAGAGAAGTTACCACTGTGATAATAATAGTTGGAAATGATCATTGTGGACAAGAACTGAAAGAACTGCTGAAAGAAGGTGAAGATATATACATGAAAACCTTTCAGTTTCTATATTCTGAAACCATATGCTCAAAAGGAGAGAGAGATAAAGAATGAAGAGAGAGAGAGAAGAAAGTGTCTACTATAAAGGTTTGGGGGTGGTGGCAGGAGGGGAAACTGAGGAGTTGGAATACTGAATTAATGAAACCCAGTCATAAACATCTTTGTAATTGTATATCTTACAGTGATTCAATAAAAAAACTAAATAAAAATTTAAAATAACTAAACAGAGTCTCAAATAATGTATTGGATTGTAGTAAAGTATTTGAGTTTCTGATTTTTAAACGAGACTAAACAAACATCTTATGTGACTTTTCCCCAAAGTGGAATCGCAATCACTTCACTTGTATCACTTGTTTTCCAGTTGATCATTGATTTGCTTGAGCAGACACAACTAACATCTCCATACGTCCTGTCACATGCTGAGTGTAGCCCAAGGGCATCTGTTAGCTCCAGGAACATAAAGAGCCTCAAACTACTCCATCAGATCATTGGAATGAGGTCTATAATTGTTGCTGGTATTTGGCATATCAAATATGACACGGGTAGCTTGTCAGTCTCTGCCGTGTGGGTGGGATACTCTTGTAGTCACCTCTAATTTTGAGCATTTATTGATGAACCGAGCGGCTGCAAAGCAGCCCTGTGAGCGGAGCTGTGATCAGCTCTTCTGCTGGGTGGAGTCCTGACTAGAGGGAGTACGGATGTGGAAAATGGCGGCCCCTCATGGTGAGTGGGGTCCTCTAGCTTCTTGGGAGGCTCTGCTGGGGTGGTAAGCCAGGGCTAGAACTCGCCTACCCTCCCAGAAATCTAAATGAATACCAATTTAATTAGCAAAAATAGTACAGAAACACTGAAAAACTTGCTGATCTACTCAATGTGTTCTAATTTTCAATAATAATTAACTAAAATGAATTAATTACATAATGTTTGCCTCTTGAGACTAATATATATATAGTATATATATACACATATATATATGTATGTATATATATATATATATATATATATATTTTTTTTTTTTTTTTTTTTGCTTTTTGGGCAACACCAAGAGACACTCTGAGGTTACTCCTGGCTCTTTGCTCAGGAATCACTACTGGCGGTGCTCGTGTACCATATGGGATACTGGGGATTGAACCTGGGTCGGCTGTTGCAAGGCAAATTCCCTACCAACTCTGCTATTGCTCCAGCCCCTTGAGGTTTTGAGATTAGATATTTTGAAGACATTCTGATGGTTCAAGTTTTTACATTCACTTTGTAAAATATAGTAGTAACTTGGGTTTTGAAACAGTCTTACAAATGGACTAATGGATATATGCAAAGAATTGGACTAACTTAATGATCTTGTCTTCTATTGAATTTTACTAGGAAAATCATTCCATTATCCTGGGAATATGAATCAAAATGGCAATGAGTTACTATATCACCTGAGTAAGAATGACATTAGATATGACATGTATCAAAAGGGCTGCAAAGTCTCTCCTCTTCTAGTTCCAGGCCTTGAAGAGCCAACGGTCTTGGTGCAGACATGACCAATTCCAAGAACAACACTGCACACAACCAATCTCGAAAATGACACAAATATGGCATTAAGAAACCTTGAGAGATACGAGTCTCTTAAAGGGGTGGATGCCAAATTCCTAAGAAACATGTGATTTGCCAAGAAACAAAACACGAAGGACCTGAAGAAGATGTAGGCCAACAACGTTAAGGCTATGAGTGTCTGTGCCATGGTCGTTAAGTCCCTCGTGAAGGCAAAGCAGGCCAATCCCAGTCTCATAAAAGACAGTTGCATCATCAGTCAAATCATGTACATTGCTCACCCCAGGTTTGGTAAAAAGGCTCAGGCCACAGTGCCAAGAGTCTCAGCCTCCCCGGGGCTAAAAACCAAGGTTGAAACTGTTGGGGAGCTGTTGGGGCCCCTCAACTATATCAGGAAATCAGATCCCTTCTACCTCTGAAGTCGGTGGGCAATGAATGAAAACTCACGACTCCTGCATGGTTCCAAAAGATGTTTATTAATTCAATAATAAAACAAGCTCTGCCACTACAATCCAAAATAATGGGACTCCCCAGACCTCTACTTCTTGGTCAGAGCTTAGACCATGCACTCAGACCCAAGTATCCAACCAAAGTGGATCCCCGTATCTCAAGCCCTTATATATCCAAAAGTAATCCTATCTTTAGGAAGGGAAATGTCAACCAAGATCAATAAATTAGCTTCTAGGTGTAGAAGTAGTTACCCTAGGGTGGTACCACACTTGTTTCAGGGACTAGTCCCTTTCTCAGAGATTATTTCTTATGTCAAAACTCTGAGGGGGAGAGAGAGAGAGAGAGAGAGAGAGAACAGTGGTATAAAGAAATACATCTTAATGGATGTATATTCATGTGGAGAAATACATCATAATTTCATGGGTTTCATGCAATGTAGATGGTACCCACAAGGTACTATTTTCTGTCTGCACCAAGGTGATTCTGAGTATCTTGAGCTCTGTTTACTGAAAGGGTCATGCTCAACTCATCTGCTTGAAGGAAAAAACAGCATGATCCTTCCTTCAATTTAAAATGATAGTCTCAATGTAGCACAGTGGTAGTCTCCTGGCAAATTCTAACTATTCCACGCTGGAACCAGTGGGTATTAAGAGGAATTGTGCCCAATTTAGATAACATTGAAGTCATAGTAGAGATTATAGTAATAATTCAGAAGTTACTGATTCAGAGTCAAATGACTCTTGTAACTACCACATCCTCCATCAGTATTTACACAGAAGAGATATCTCTGTAGCATGAACCCTGGTAAGAACATGTAAATAGCTTAAACTATAAGTGGATTAAACAAGAAAGCTCCCAAGCTAGCTAGGCCTCATCTTTCAACAGAAACCAAGGATTAAACCAAGGCCGAGAAGGTTCAAATGAAGGACAAAACCAAGAGTCTGAGTCCAGAGTAAGACTCAGAAGGTGGCTGCAGCTCCAGCACCAGTTCAAGCTTCCTAAGGTGCCCATACCTCCACCAAGGCTCCCTAAGAGGGCCCTAACTGCCAGTGTGAGCATGGAAGGACTGGTGTGACCTCTAGGCTGTCTCCAGCATGGGTCCTCCTGTGCTGTTTGTACAAATAAAGCTGAGAGCAGGAAAAAAAAAAGACTAGAAACAACCAGTTCTAATAGATATGTAGGGAAAAGTGAGCCTTTGTTGGATGGTTGGAATGGTGTCTGATTCAGCCTCTATGGAAAACATAGAGGTTTTTTTTTTAAAAAAAGGACTGGATTCTCCATAGGCTTCAGTGATTCCACTTCTTGTCACCTACCCTCCAAACACATAAGCATTAATTTGAATATATAAATGTATACTGATGTCTGTTGCAGCACTCTATAAAAAGCTATGTAAGATACAAAAGATGAGTAAATAAATTCCATATTTTTTTATATATATAAGTATACTATTTTGTACCCATAATAAAGTGTGAAATCTTGCCATTAACTGCAATTTAGATGGAAATTAAAGGTGTCATATTCATTGAAATAAGTCATAAGGACATGGGTATTAGTGTATCATAGAAAGAGAAATAAATAAGAGGGAAACAGACAATTACCAGAAGATATCACCCATAGAAATAGAATAAAGGAATAGAGAATGTAGGGTGATAATAAACCAATGGACTTAGTGTATAGAAAATGAGGTTACCAGGGATAGGAAATGGCCTAGGGAAATGAAAAGGTTAATGGAAGTAACATAAAGGTCCTGAGTACTTTGATGGTGGTGACTTGCCATAACTGTGTACATTAAAAAAATGTTAATGCAGTTGCAAATACGGAGGCTAAAATATAATAAGTGGGAAATGCCTTCAGAAAAATAAGAGATTTACCAAAATGTAAACATCATTACAGATTGATCGATCTTATAAATGGCTGTATCTGTAGTATGAACAAAAATGGAAGACATGAAAATTGTTGGGCAAAGAGATGCATAAATAAATGAAACAAGAATGAATTCTAATAGATAAAAATGTTGAGCTTTCTTTTGGCTTCAATTATATATATATATATATATATATATATATATGTTACCATATATGTTACCTGAATAAACAATGCATTTCACAAAAGAATGTATCTTCATAGATACTTTAGCTACAAATTATTTACATACATAATTTCTCCTTACAGAGAATTATACGTTATAATTTATTTTTAATTTTTTAATAATTTTTTTTTGTTTTTTTTTGGAGTCACACCCATCAATGCTCAGGGGTTACTCTTGGCTCTTCACTCAGGAATTACTCCTGGCAGTGCTTGGGGAACCATATGGGATGCTGGGGATCAAACCCAGGTTGGCAAAATGCAAGGCAAATGCCCTACCCGCTGGACTATCACTCAGGCGCAAACATTATAATTTATAAGGAAGAAAAAGAAAGCTCAGCTCACACGCGGCTGGGGAAGCTGGAACTCGGCTCTCCCAGGCTTAGCTGACCATGGGGCTCCCAGGAGGACAGATGGGTTTTGGGAGTGGGCCCATCACCTCGGGGATCCGGAAGCAGCCAGATGAGACTCGCCCACCACACTGGCCGCCACCTTCTCTGTCCAGATGCTGCAACATAATCAGCCCACCCGGTAGGGATGCTACCTCAAGACCAGATTAATCAAGCAAAAATGAGTTCGAGCCCAGGTAGGCAGCTCCCAGAAGCAGGAATCACCGGGAATTCATCAGATGGACCCAGGCTGCCTTCCCCCTCCGTTTTGTCCGAGCCTGGTGGCCCCACCCAGGGAGCTGCCCTGGGATGACCAGCCATAATATGCAGAGTCTCAAACATGGCTGGGGAAGCTGAAACCGCTCTCCCCAGGCTTGGCTGACCATGGGGTTCCCCGGGAGGACAGATGGGTTTTGGGAGTGGACCCTTCACCTCTGGGGGTCCTGGTAGCAGCCAGATGAGACTTGCCCACCACACTAGCCGCCACCTTCGCTGTCCAGATGCTGACCATGAGGCCCTTAAATCGTGCAACCATTTGCAGCTGCTGAGTCCATCAAACTAGTGGAAACAGTTATGTCCTTTAATGTACTGCATTCTACTATGTGTAGGAAAGTTAAGCGGGAGGAGAGATAGAGAGGAGAGAAAAGACATACAGAACCTGCCAAGTAGTTGAAGTGTGGGAGGGTGGAGGGAGGTGGGGACATTGGTGATGAGAGATAGGTTCGGAGAGATGGGTGTTGGAACACTGTAGAACCATAACTCTACATAAGCATCTTGCAATTGTATGTCTAAAAGTGGTGTAATAAAATTTGAAAAAAAAAATAAAGATAACAACTCTCAAAAAAATGAAAAAAAAGACTCAGATAAAACAGATTTTGATCATATGATTAGTGCACGTGGAAAGTATCTTACTAAACTAACAGGAAATAAAACTAAATTGATCTTTCTTCCATTTAAAGCAGGCTACATCCATTGTGATGGAGGGATTGGGTCACATTCCACTATGCTCAGCCTTCCTATTGGCTCTGTGCTCAGAAGTGACTCCTGTGGTGGTTAGGGGACTATCAGTGATGCTGGTGATCAAAAGGCATCAGATGCACATAAGACAGTGGCTTAACTACTGTACTTTCTCTTCCGTCCTAAAGGAATATATATTCTATTTAAACTGCAGATATTACATCATGAATATAAACTTACTAGAGTCATTGCCTGGGTTAAATACCACTGAACAGTAGGAGATAAAGAACCAGTTATGAAATTTTTTAATAGCATTAATTTTTTTAAATTAAATGCTATTTCCAAACAAAGCTGGTAAGAGGCCTTAGACATTGATTGCGGAATCACACATGCTGGATAGTTGTTCTCAAGAGGAAGCTTGAATAGCAGACTTCACACTATAACATCCAATCTGTGTCAGGTCTTTCTATTGAAGAAAAAGTATTCAAAGAAAAGTGCAACGCTGAATACATAAAGGAAAACACTTGAACACTTGAACACTTGAATCCCGTTATTCATCGATTTGCTCGAGCGGGCGCCAGTAACATTTCCATTGGACCCTAACACGTGCCAATGTAGCCCAATGGCATCCTGGTTGATTCAGGAATATGAAGAGCCTCAAACCGTTCCTTCAGGGTCTTGACAAGGAAGTCTGACCATCTTGTAGGTGGGCAGCCACGTGATCTTTTGACATCCCGTGGGATCCAGTTGGTAATGGCTCTAGTACAGTGGTTGTCTCCAAATGCGCATTACATGTCCAGCCCATCAGATTTTCGATGCCTTGGAAAGCGAGACATAATCCCTGATTCTGGAATAGCGACAGAGGACAGAACTCCGGATTCCTTCTCTCACTTGAGTGAGGCGTGATATTCCAAGCATAGCTCTTTCGATTCCCTCTCTGGGAGACCCGAATAGCATTCTCATCCTACTTTCATAGGGCCCAGGTCTCTGAGGCGTATGTTAATGCAAGGAGAACGGTGGAGTCAAAGAGATGTGCCCGGAGCTGGAGGTTCTTTGTCCTTTTTAGCTATTTCTTCGAAGCCCTTTGAAGGCATTCCATGCTGCTCTCTTCCTCCTGTGCAGCTCAGGTTTTAGGTCGTTCATCATGTTGATTTCTCGACCTAGGTACACATAACTGCTGCATTCAGAGATGTTTGTTCCATTGAGAGTGAATGGGGCCTCCCAGGAACTAGTTCATTCTTCATGAACATTGTTTTCTTTAGATTCAGCTGTAGACCTATCTTTCCACATTCTCGGTCGAAGTCATCCAGCATTTGTGCCGCTTGGCTAATGTTTGGTGTTATTAGAACAATGTCATCCAGCTTGTAGATGACGGACAACAGGCAGATGGGGGCGATAGTTGCCGATGTCGTGAATGTCTCCCCTCTTGAACAGTAGAACTGTCCTGCTGGAAAACAGAAGGTGAAATAAAGCCTGATTTAGAATTCTCAATTTGTCTATGTGGTTTTGCCTCTGGTAAGTAGAGTGGAAAGGTAGAATGAAAGTTGAAGGATTGGCTAAACTAGGATATTTTGAGTTAACATTAAACTTTGAACCATTCCTTTCATCTTCTCCTAATTCTCTAACTTCATGCTGAAAATGTGACTTGAATAAAAGAAAAAATTATATAAAATCCTGTATTTACCTGGCATGAAAATGAGTTACAACAATAGAGATAAAAAGAAAACTCTGAATTTGAATCTAAAATGTGTCACTTAGTAGATGTTGGATGTTAAGGAAAGAATCTGAGCTTTCTATGTCATATTTTCAACTTGCAAAAAATAGCAGAACTAGAAAAACAATGAAATATACTGATACCTTATGTTGTTAACTAAGTAAACTATTGACACAACTTCTGAAAATATATAAAGGGTTATATATATATAATATATAATATTATATATAATGTTACATATAATATATAAAGAGTATTAAATAATATATGTATATATTGTATATAAAAATGTGGTTCATGGGAGACAACTCACTGGGTAGAGCGCTTTTCTAGCAAATGTAAAACTTGAGTCTGATCTAACACCACAAACTTTATTATATCTCTAGACATGATCCTTATGAATATAAATATGTGAACAGTTAGTTGATGTTATTTAGAATGTTTTTATAAAAGTATATGATGTAGTATTATTAAAAAATAATATCTGGTTTAGGATGATGGAATAGAAAGAACCTAAACTAACCTCCATTAGTCAACAAATCCAAAGCATAAAATAATGTAAACAGAAGAACATGTATATGTTTAAAACTTGCACAAAAGAGTTTGAAAACTGTCATTGAGAAGATTAGGTGATCTAGAGATGTAATCTCATCTCGGGAAAAAGAAACCATTCCGTTAGTAAGGATTTCCATTATGAAGGGATCCAGAATGGGTGAAAGCTTTTTTTTTTCTGGAAAGTTCAAAAGGATTTTACCTGCATTAGATTCTCTGGCATCTCAATATGTCTCAATAGAGACAAGCCTTTGGAGACCTATAAGTTGCAGCCAGTAGAAATTGCTCCCAGGAGTATCCAAGAACAATAGGTGATGAATAGCAAGTGCTGGGAGTCGCACTCAGACTTATTTGCCCTAGGACCAAATACAGTAATATAGGTCATAAAAATAACCCAAATTATTGGTGTAATGTTCCCACCTTACCACTCTTATGCATTGCTTGAAGTTTTGAGAAGCTTTAGCATCTATCCCTAAGATAAAAACATGGATGGAAGGCATCTTGCTAACTTCTCTCAATTTTTTT